>JAOPSE010001034.1:0-204985 GCA_029449295.1 Zea luxurians | reverse complement strand
GAGAGTTGCCAACCCAGATATAGTAGGCAAATTACAGTTGAAGTGGGAAGGACCCTTTCTGGTAGTATCTTCGCCAAGACCCGGTTCCTACAGATTGAAGGATATGGACGACAACGACATTCCTAGATCTTGGAATGCGGATGAGCTTCGGCGATATTATGTGTAGCTTAATGTAATCTTTTTGTTTTTTTCCTATGGCACCCTTTTCCTTTCCAAAGGGGGAGAAAGGTTTTTAATGGGGCCATAGCATGTAATTTCTCTTTTTTTTAATTCAGATCTACAAGAGCAGCATCCTCCAAAGATGTAAATGTAAAAGCTGAGCATGCACCATCGAGTGCAAATAGAAAAGAAAAACAGGGAGAAGCTCGAAAGACGTCCCTAAGGGGATGCAGAGCACGATGAAGCTACAAAAAGACATTCCTAAGGGAGCGCAGTGTAAGTTTTCTGCTCAAAAAACGTTCCTAAGGGAATGTAGAGCTTACAGCGAAAAGTCAATGCTGATTCCGCCAAAATATAAGGCGAACCGTGAAAAGTCAACGCGATCCGCCAAAGTAGAAGGCAAAGAAGTTCAAAAGACGTTCCTAAGGGAATGCAGAACTTACAGCGAAAAGTCAGCGCTGATACACCGAAAAATAAGCGGTGAAGCCGAAAAATAAATGGCAAAGAGACTTTGGTTATTCCTAAGGGAATGAAGGATATGGTTGTGGCTTCGTATGTGTGTGTCTAGACATTCATTTGCACCATACATTACATCATACATTTGCATTCATAAACATTCATTTAGACATACATAGGATCATCATCATCATAACACAGGCAGTTGCTTCGGCTCTAAAAATAAGGCTTTGGCAAAAAGAAAAAGAAGCAGTATTTATGCTTCGATGTGTACGAAAAGAAGGGAAGGTGTTTTTCGCCTTCGGCTCAAAAATGCTAATTTCGTTCACACCAAGCACTTTATACACTGATGGAAAGGTAAGAATATATTACAAGGTATGAACAAAGTTTACAAAGTAAAAATTAATTACATTGTTCTTTACAAAGGTTGTTACAAGGGTTTTTAGAGTTTTTTCTACAGTCATCTATTCAAGCTTCATTAGCATCCATTGAGCTTCGGCTTCGACTTCGTCATCCATTAAAACTTTGGCTTCGTCTTCTCAATCTTTAGCTTTGGCTTCGCCTTCGTCATCCTGTGTGTATTCAAGTATTGTAAGAAAAATTCAAGATTAAAGGAAGAGGTAAGTATAAGGTATGATTTTGTTACCGGCTTAAGATGACTTCGAGCCTCATCACCAGCTTTGCTTCGACCTCCCTTTGTCCATACCAGTTTTATAAATCTATTCACTATGCTTCGGGCAAGGATCGGAATATCATCCAAGTCTGCTAGTGATAAGCAGAAATTGGGTCTATTGATAACCTTTCCATGTTCACCGGATTTCCAGAAGGTGACAGCTGTACCCCGGGAAGCTACCAGGCACAAAGTCACCATGTCCAGCTATAACTTCTTCAAGGTCCTCAATTTCACCTTCGATATGTTCGAAGGCCCCCGGCAGGTCCTCAGACGAAGGATTGAATTTTTCGCTGCTGGCTCCAACAGAATAGAAGACTTGCTTCAGCCGTTGAACACATCGATTGCTGAACTCCATACATTTGTTTTGAAGGATTGCCAATGATTTTTCAAATCCGAACTTTTCTGGACCTCAGCTTCAAATTTTACATTAAGCTGCTGCTTTTCTTGTTCGAAGCTTTCTGACTGGGAGAGAAGTTTCGAATTTAACTCTGCTATTTTAGCTTCAGCTTCTGCTAATAAGCCTTCGGTTGTATGAAGCTCGAAGTCCTTCTTTTCAAGAGCAGCTGATTGATCTTTTATCTTGCTTTCTAAGTTTTCAATTATAACTTCGTGTTTTTGTCTTCCAAATCTTGTTGCATTTTCAAAGCTTTGCTCAGTAGCATACTCTGCAACAAATAGCCTTTGTTACAAAACATCTTCGTTGTTGAAATAATAAAAGTTAAAGAAAAATTTACCTTGAAATTGGAATAAAATAAACTATCGACGATGTGTTGCCGTCGGTAGCGGCTGATATCTGTTTCGAGCTTCGGGAAACCAATACTCTTTGATAGAGTACCGATAACCTTCGCTCCAGTCTGATCCCGGATGCAGCCCAATTTTTCGTCATCAATACCACCAAAGAGAAGTGCTCCCGACCGATATATGCAAGATAAAGCATATTCCTTTAGCTCTTCTTTTCGGCCTTTGTCAGCTCTTGACCAACTAAGTTTTTGAAAGTTAAAAATTTCATCTTTCGAAGCAACTTCGGCTATTTCTTTCTCTTTTTAGGGTTCTGGGGTCGTAGTTTTTTCGGTGGCTGCAGCAGCTTCTTCTGCGGCCATGTGCAGCAATATCTTATCAATATCCACAATCGTGCACTCTAAATGAATATCTTCGGCTCCGGTAGCTTCGGTAGCTGTGGCTTCTACAGCTGCAGCTTCGGTGGCTGTCGTGCTTTCAACAGCTGGCGCCTTCAGAGTTGAAGCTCCTGGTGGTGTCCCTTCGATGGCTTCTGTCACTGTAATAATTCTTTGCTTTTTTGCCCTAGCTGCCTTCTTCGTTTTTGTGGGCTCCTTTTCCTTCTGAAAGCTTCATCAGATGTGGCCCCAGTGGACTTAGCTTGACAGGCAAAGATTCAGTCATTACCTTTAGAATTTCCTCTTTGTCGGTGGTAGAGGGTGTTGTAGCAGTTTCTTCTTCGTCAATTGTCCTCTGCTTCAGAGCTGTAGCTTTTCTCTTCTTCGAAGCATCTATTTTCGGCTCAGGCTTCAGTTTTTTCTTTTTCAATTGTTCTTCATCGCCTTTATTCAGAACGCCAGCTACTCTCTTTCTTTTTTGCCCTTCGGCATCTTTGTCTAGTCGCTCGTAGTCGGGATACTCAAAGTCCAGAGCATCCATTACTCGGTTCAACCTTCGTTTCGGGCGGGTGCCGAAGGCTGCAGTCATTAGTTGATCTTCTTTTTTGGAGTAATTACCTAGTATGTCAATGCACATTGCTTCGATCGTGTCCAGCCACTCTTGGCAAGGCACTTTGAAATGTTTCTTGAATTTATAATGGTAAGACAACCGAATAAGCTCCCCCTTCTTCTTTTCCCCCTTCAGCTTCGGCATGTCCCACTCCTTCAAAGTAGGGAACACTCTGAAGGCCAAAAATTCTTCCACTATGTCCCTAGTGCCGATATGATCTGCAATAACTCGGAATTCAGCCAGGGCAATTTGGCTTGGACTCCCTGGTGTCATATTGCACTACGGTCTGGTCTCTCCGAAGATCAATTCTAGGAGACTCTGGACCAGGTCCTCCTTATCTTCGTCAACTTTGACGTAAAACCATTCAGACTTCCAGCTAGTTGGCCACTTGCTTCGGTAGCTAATTACGGGAAATTTTGTGGTCTTGCAATAGGCAAAATTGTAGCAGCCAAAATTTTCATGTAGCCCATCTCCTCTAGCTTTTGTCTGATAATGAAGCTCGTGTACTCGGCAGAAGCCTTCGCCAAACGGCTCCACTCCTTGGTTTCGGAGAGCCCAGATATAAACGCTAAGCCGGACAATAGCGTTGGGGGTTAACTGATGAAGGTAGAGCCCAAACTTCTTCAATACAACAGCAATCATCTTGTTCAAAGGAAATCTTAAGCCAACTTTAAAGAAACTTTTGAAGACTACTACTTCATCCTTTCTCGGCTTCGGAGTAGTCTCTTCCCCACCAAAACGAACCAGCTCTTTCTTCGCTTCACTGAAATAGCCCAATTTCAACATCTTAGGCAAATCATCTTCGGAGATGGTGGATTTCCCGAAATCCAGGTGGCTGGGTTTACTTGGCACCACGCTGTAATCATCTTCAGACTCTCCTCAACATCAGCCTGTTCTGTTTCAGCGGCAGGTGCATCCTCCGATGTTACCAGCCCCGACCGCTTCATCACTTCGAAGATTGGGGCAGTCTCAGCAACTTCGGCTTCCTCTCTGTCGTGCGTAACCCTAGCTGTGGAACGCACTCTGGCCATCTGATGATTGAATTTCTTGTTTTTTGAAGTTGAAAATTTTTCTTTATCTTGCCAAAGCTTTTTCTTGCTACGAAGCTTGAGCAAAGTAAATAGCTTCGGTTGAGGATGCAGCAAACAAGCTTCGGTTTTGGTCAATATTTTGGCAGCAAAACAGTGCAATAGCAATGAATGTTGTGGTAACTTTACACCTACCCGTCTGTTTATATAGTGCCGCAGGTGGGAAGGTAAATCGCCAAGGTCTTCTGCACCGACAAACAGCCACCCGCACTCGCTGAACGGTGGGCCACTGGGTCTGAGAGGGTGAATCGCCAGGGCGCGCGTAACTGCTGCAAGATCAGGCCACTTCGCGCGAGGATTATTTTAATCGTTTCTCGCCAACGACCTCAGGGAAGGTGTTTTTCGGATCTTCGGCATCCCGAAGCCTAGAAGATTTTTTCACGGATCAAGCTCGTTACGAAAAACGATCTAGCACCGCGAAGGGGCTACTGTTGGGGGTATGCTTCGTAGCCGAAGATCCTAAAGAAAGAGAACACCTTCGACCGATCTTCTCAGAAGCAGCGCCGAAGCTATTACCTATAAAGCTTCGGCACAGTGGCAAATCTCAAGACGAAGGGGTGGACCGACTCAAAGATGAAATGACTTAAAGACCCATGATGTTTTGCATCATTATTGTAGTCGATTGTAAAGGGCATAAATGTAATTTTTCACAGGCTGCGTCCTGTGCCTATAAATAGATGAACAGTACCCCAGTACTGTTCACACTGACTTAGCATTTTACTTTTGCATCGCGTTTGTACTCCTACCTCCCTTCAAGCCAAAGGTACATTTGTAATTTGATATCATTTTTATTTTTCCATAATGATGAAACAGAAATGAGTTGATATATAATTGTTTATCCTATCTTTTACATTTCATATGATTTCCTCTTCATCATTATATGTTATGTTGCCGAAGGTATGTCCTTCATAACCTTCGTCCGAAGATCATTATATCCCAAGGGAAATAATGTTTCGAAGGACGAAGGACCTTAACGTTTAACATTTTTTGTGTTGCCTTGTTCTTAATTTATAGCACTTGAGAACAAGTCCCCAACACATGACGAAGGACTTCGCCATGACGGCAGTATTGCCCCCATACGAGGATATTGTTGCATCGTAGCTCATTAGGAACTGCTTTGGGTCAGAATGCCCATCATACATGGGCTGAGGTGGCTTGTAAGATTGTAGCCATGGGGTAGCCTGCAACTCTGCTGCCAAACGAGAAGCATCATCGAAAGCAAAGTTACCATGGTGAAAATCGTTGTACCATTCATCTTCATTGATTAGGCTCTCTTGACGAAGCTCCCTACGTTGGGGCCTTCGGTCTTGGTCATCCTAAGTAAGATGACGCATTTCCTCAGCTGCTTCATCAATCTTCCTCTGAAGGTCGGCTAGCCGAAGCATTTTTTCCTTCTTCCTTTGTACTTGTTGATGAATGACTCCCTCATAGATGCGACAGCTACTTCAGAGCTCATGAGCCTGCTGGACTATTATTTAGGCTATCATTAGTCTGGATGAAGGAGGATGAGCCCAAAACAAACTTCATAACCCCTAGTGGAACTATTATTGCTATCTCGGATGCCCGAGGGGCTCAAGAATGCTGAAGGAAGCTTCAACAGGAATACAAGATGACTTCTAAAGTTCTCTGCACTCAAATTTGCACGAATGTTTTGACATATTTTGATGATATCATAGTCAAAAGTATGAAGCAAGAAAACCACATTGATGATTTGCAAGAAAACATTGCTAATTTCAGAAAGGTTGGCCTCAAGTTAAACCCAGAAAAATGTGTCTTCGGGGTGAAGAAAGGAAAATTCCTTGGATGTCTAGTATCAACAAAGGGGATTGAAGTTAACCCATACAAAATATAAGCTATACTTTAGATGGAACCACCATAGTCAAGAAAAGGTGCTCAGAGATTGACTGGCTGGCTGGCATCATTGAATAGGTTTATTTCAAGATTAGAAGAAAGGAATCTACCATTCTTCGAAGTATTCCAATTAGGGGATAGTTCAACAAAAGGCCTTTGAAGATTTGAAACAATATCTTATACACCTGACAGCTTCAACTCCATCTTTGTTAGGAGCCCCATTGCTATTGTATGTAGCAGCTTCCCACATGGCAGTTAGTGCAAACGCTGGTGCAAGAAAAGCAAGATGAACAAACAAAGAAACAAGTCTCAATATACTTCATCTCCGAAGTACTAAGTCCATCGAAAAGAAACTACACAGAGTTGGAGAAGGTACTGTACGCTGTACTGATGGCCTCTAGGAACCTTCGGTATTATTTCTAGTCCTACCACATCATAGTACCTTTGTTTCAAACCTCTAAAGGACATCATAAGAAACAGAGAAGCTACAGGAAGGGTTGGCAAATGGGTCGCGGCTTTAAACGAGTTCACCATTGACTTTGTCCATAGGTCCTTGATTCAATCTCAAGCATTAGCAAACTTCATTATTGATTGGACGCCTGGGGCTCATGAAGAAGTGCACTCAATAGATACCAAAGCTTGGACAGTATTCTGTGATGGATCATGGGGAACCTGCGGCGCAGGAGCAACTATCATTCTAATTTCACCATCAAAAATCAAAAACCTGCTATGCAGCTAGATTGGAGTTCAATTGTACAAACAACATTGCAGAACACGAAGTTGTCCTCTTGAGACTTTGAAAGCTTAGGGCCATGGGGATAAGAAGGATAGTCCTCAAATTTTATTCACAAGTAATCATAGGCCAGGTTGACATAAGCAGCAAGGCAAGAGACCCGAAGCTCGAAAAATATCTTGACATAGTCTCAAGGATGGAGGCCTCCTTTGAAGGATTTTCAGTAAAAACATCCCAAGAGGAGACAATGAACAGACATATTTACTAGCTAAATCAGCAGCACAGGGGCTCCCGCTCCCCTCAGAATATTCTTTGAAACAATCAAAGCACCTTCAGTTGAGCTCATGGAACGAGCGGTGCTTACAATTTCACCTATGTATAGCGAGGATTGGAAAATAAAAATTGTATCTTTCCTTCAAGGCAATTATTCTTTGGATGATGAAGTTTATATAAAAATGATGCATGCCAGGACAAGGCCATATGTGATCATAGAAGGGGAATTGTTCAAACAAGGAGTTTGCTCCCTATTACTAAAATGCTTATCCAGAGCTGAAGGTCAAGAGTTGATGAAGGAAATACATTTAGGAATATGTGGAGCTCACATCAGATCCAAGTCACTCCTTGGAAAAGTTTTTAGACAAGGATTCTATTGGCCGAAGGCTGCTTCGAACGAAGCGGATTTGGTACAAAAATGTGAAAACTGTAAGAAGTGTGCCAGGGATCAGAAACAACCTTCATCTTTAACACAGCTGATTCAACCCCCTTGCCCACTGCAAAGATGGAGCCTAGACTTATTGGGCCCACTTCCACCAGCATAAGGGAATTTGAGATATGTCATAGTAGCAGTGGAATATTTTTTAAAATGGATCAAAGCCAAACCTCTAGCCACGATAACTTCGGCCATAGTTCAAAACTTTTTCTGGCAAAACATCATTTGTCGTTTTGGTGTGCCGAAGGCCATTACAGTTGACAACTGAGCACAATTTGACTCTGAAACATTTAAAACCTTTTGTGATCAAATTGGTACAAAGCTACACTTTGCATCTGTGAGGCATCAGAATCCAATGGTTTGGTAGAGCGAGCCAATGGAGTCATCATCACAGGAATAATGAAATCAATCTTTAATCTACCAAAGGGAAAGTGGCCAGACAAATTGGTGAAAGCAGTGTGGAATCATAACACTATTGTCTCGAGGTCACATGGTTCACTCTATTTAAGCTTTTGTTCGGAGACGAAGCAATAACACAAGAAGAAGCAAGAATAGGATAAATAAGGACTCTAGCTTCGGCAGAGGACGAAGACACTTGCAAAGTATCAAAAGACACTATAGAAGGGGTCAGACTTCAAGCAATAGGTCGTATCAATAAATACAAGCTGAAACAGTCAAGTAGCGAGATAGGAAAGTGACACTAAAGAATATTAAGCCAGGACATTTGGTGCTTCGAAGAATAGCCAACCCAGAAACTGTAGGGAAGCTACAACTCAAGTGGGAGGGCCCTGTTGGTGACTTGTTCTCAAATGCTAAGAGTCAAGAACAAGGCAACATAAAAAGTGTTAAATGTTAAAGTCCTTCGTCCTTCAAGACATTATATCCCTTCGGATATAATGAATTTCAGACGAAGATTATGAGGGAAAAGACCTTCGTAAGTCCAACATATGATGAAGGAGAATACATACATGGAATACGAACAATAACACAAATATTATCATCAATTTATTTCTATTTTGTATTATCAGAGTCATAATAACAAATTATAAATGTACCTTTGGATTATCGAAAATTAAAGATACAGGCGTGATGCGAAAAGCAGATGCCAGATCAGCGTGAACAGTACAGGAATACTGTTCATCTATTTATAGGCACAGGGCGCAGCCCGTGGAAAATTACATTAATGCCCTTTACATTTATCAATAATTCTATAGTGATTCTTCGAGGTCCAATTTGTCTTTTCACCATATAAGTCGGTTCCCCTTTTCTGCTGTCATGCCGAAGCTTTTTCTGCGCATAGCTTCGTGATCATCTTATCCTTCGTTATGATCGCCTTCCGTCCTATTCAAGCTTTGTCTTGACCATATTCCTGTATACTCGTGGCCCAATTCCGAAGATACATGTTCACATATTTCACTTGGAAAACATTGTCAAATCATATTTTTGAGGACCTTCGGAAGACGAAGGCCCCCAACAGTAGCCCCTCGCAATATTAATTTACTGGAATGATAAATTCATACTGCGATATGGACGAAGGCTTTAAGCCGAAGGTCCGAAAAAATACCTTCCCTTTGCTAGAATAGCAACAGTCTTTGACAAGCGGGACCCTCCAGTTTTCAACGCACTAGGTGTATAAATAAGAGCTCACTACCAGGTTATTTGGCACGCTCCCTTGCCAGCTGCTTTTACTCACCCAACTTTTAGCCTGCGCGCAACAGCACTTGCTTGATTTTAAATTTTTAAGCTTCGGTTTCGAGTGCGCTTTGTCAGCATTTGCGAAGATGTCTGAAGATAAGAAAGTTATTGGTGCTTCAAAGCTAAGCCTTTCTGAGGAGATGCATCTGGGTTTTCTTGAATCAATGTCAAAGACTAATACAGAGAAGATTACCAGGGAGATTTTGGAGGGTTTATCTGAAGATACTAGCGACAGTGAAAGTTACGATGTGGATAGTGGTGGTGAAGATTCCGAAGATCGACCCTGGCGACCAAGCCATGCTGTTTTTGGTAAATCCAGTATTAAGGAAAATCATCTTGTCAATATGAGAGGCAGATATTTTCGGGACTTGTCTGTTGTGAGGGCTGACGAAGGAGAGAAGACTTGTCCGACTCCCAAGGAAAATGAGGTCGTGATATTCCGAAGCTTCTTAAAAGCTGGATTACGATTTCCCTTGAGCAGTTTTGTCGTGGAAGTACTGAAGATATTTGAAATCTACCTTCACCAACTTACCCCCGAAGCAATCATAAGGATGAACATCTTTGTGTGGGCCGTGAGGAGCCAAGGTTTGGAACCTAACGCAAAAAGCTTCTGTAATGTACATGAGCTATTGTATGAGACAAAACCCTGGGGCAAAGAGCAGTATCACAACAACTTTGGCTGCTACAGCTTCGACACTCGGTCTGGGTCAAGCTGCCCTGTGCCAACTTTTCGAAAGAGGTGGCCCGGCGACTGGATGACGGAATGGTTTTATGTGAAAAATGACTTGAAATCACGTGAAGATATCAAGGGTATCATTATGCGCCCTATCTGGCAACGCTTCGGCCTCCGGAAGCCGAAGGTGGAAATGAATGAAGCAGCCGAAGAATGCTAGAGAGCCTTCGATGTTGTTTGTTCTTTTATTGGAACAAGGGATTTGGTCCAAGAGCACATTGCTTTCAGAGTATGGCCACTTGTGGAAAAGTGGGAAATGCTGGAGGAAACCATTAAAGAGACTGACGAAGGTGGACTAGTTAGGCTAAAATACACATTCAAATACGGAGATAAGTTTGTTGAGCCAGATGATGACTGGTTAAAAAGTATTGAGGCCATAAGTGACGAATTGCTTGGGGTATACTCGAAGGCCGAAGATACTGCATTATCAGCGGCCTTCAGAGGCCGAAAGAAGAAGAGACTTAACCGAATATTTGATGCAATTGGGTTTGTCTACCCCGACTACCATTACCCAGCGTGGGGTCAAAAAAGAAAGAATACTTCTTCTGCAAAGGAAATTGCCTCAGCTGCTCCTAGCGAGCCAGCGCCGAAGAGAAAAAAGGTAAAGGTTCTCACGCACCGGCCATGTTATATTGAACCGGCCACAGTGCCTGAATTTATTGGTGAGACCTCTTCGGCCACCGAAGCTAAAGAACCACCTCCAGTGCAAAAAATTGAAGAAATGGTCGAAGCACCATCAGCAGAAAAAACAGAAAAACCAAGGACTGAAGAAACAAAAACATCAGAAATTCTGAGTCCTTCAGCAAAAATTGAGGCAGCAAAAAACCAAAAGGGTCCAGCGGTGACCGCAAAAAGAAAAAGAATGGTTAATGTGCTAGATGTTTTGGAGACAATTAAGTCTTCAAGCACAACCCCGAAGAAAATTGTAGAAACTTCTGAAGTGCGTACTGAAGTCTTTGTTGCCGAAGCTCCAAAGCAATAATCTGAGACTAAAGCTGAGCCTTCAGAGCCGACCAAGGTAAAATCCTTGGAAGCCGAAGAAACAAAAATGACAGAGCCGATTTTAGTTGAAGAAACTGGCACTACTGCCCCCGAAGCATCCTCCAAAGCCCTTGATTATATTGTTCGACATGCTTCGGGAAAAAGATTATCTGAAGAAGAGATTTTTGAAGCTAATCACTATGCCCAAGAACTGAGGTATCCAAAAGGGGCCTTAGTATTCAATGGCACAGACGAAGACGACTTCTTATACTGCCTCCCAGATAACAAGGAATTATCCATCTGCCGGGAGATGGCTAAAAGTATGGGGTTCTCGAAGCTCGAAGCTGGCCTCTGCGCCATGACGAAGGACGATCTTGCAGATAGCCTTGCCTACAATAGTCTGAAGGTAAATTTTTTTTAATCCATTCATTCCTTTGTATAGGGCTTAATACTCAGCAATGCCTTAAGGGCACAAAAGAATGCTGAAGACGAAAGCTGCACTATTGCTCTCAATAACCTTCGAACAGAGGTTATAAAGCTAAGAAACGAAGCCTTGGAAAAAGACAGAATTCTGCTTACATTGATGGATAAGATAAAGGAAGACGAAGCTACTTCTAAAGCTCAAGCTGAAGCTCAAAAGCAGGAAATCGAGGGTCTTCGGAGACAGTTGGCCCGAGCTAAAGAAGAACGCATACTTGAAGAAATGAAACGAGAACTTAGCGACCAGTGGGCAAATCATTTAGAAGGAAACGTTGAAGAGCTTCGTGCATCCAAGAAAAGGTGCTATGACAAATCTATAGAATGCGTTAAGAAAATAAAAACTAGCTTCGCCAGCATTGGCGCATTCTCAAGCGAGGAAAACTTCACAAGGGGGAACCCCGAGGGCCCGATTGAATGGATCAATCATGAAGCCGAGGCTTTTGAGGAAATTTTGAATAGCCGCGGAGACATATGTGCTTTTTCGGGTGCCAGGGGGATTGCTACTATTTTGGAGAGGAAAGGCTGCGAGCATGTGAAAACTTTAGCACAATCCGAAGCTGCCTTATCCTCCGAAGACATAAAAGACCCCTCGGCCGAAGCTAGCATGGTTGGTGGAAAATTTTTCATCGACATCTGGGATAATGGTGGCTGGGAAATGGCCCAAGAGATTATTCAAAAAAGCGAAAAAGGCATCCATGATGCTAGAAAAGTAGCAGAGGCTGCTGAGAAAAGCGCAGAGCCCGAAGGGCGAATAGGTATTAACTAGTGGTTTTTGTCTCTTTGTTGTAATTTTTTGACTTCGAACTTGTTCAGGGTTTGTAATAGTAATAAATCCGTATCTACTCTTCCCTCAGAACCTGCTGAGTCATCTGCGGGCCCCCACACGAAGGGGGATGACGAAATTAGACAAATGGCCGAAGCCATCATGGATAGAGTTGTTGATCAACTTTTAAACAAAGCTGCAGAAGTAGTCTTAAGGGAAGATTAGATGCTGTTGCAAAAACATTCAGAATGTAATGTTTGTTGAGAATCATATGTAATATTGTGTAACTTAGGGTGTAATTTATTAGCTGTTTATAGTTCTATTCTTTGCGATGCATGAAACATTATACACATACCGTTTTTGAGCCTTCGGCGAAAAAACACCTTCCCTTCTTTTCATGCTTCATAAATAATATTCGTGGTCTCATAAAATCAGTAACCAACCCTGGTAAAATCAATGATCAATAGATCTTTCCATCTTAGAGTTTGACGAAGATATAACCCTTCCATGGCCATTGTTTGTGTCGTGCCACTATTTCTTCAAAACGATCTTCGAATATCAATATTGAAGCACCCCTTCTTGCGTTGTTGATGCACTATGATGTATGATGTTATGCTATGCAAATGATGTAATGATGTGATGTTATGCAAAATGATATTTGCCGAAGGTCGACATTTATTTTTCACTGTAAGCCTCCCTTAGGAGCTTCTTCGCCTTTTACTTCAGCGGAATCAGCGTTTATTTTTCGCTGTAAGCCTCCCTTAGGAGCTTCTTCGCCTTTTACTTTCAGCGGAATCAGCGTTTATTTTTCGCTGTAAGCCTCCCTTAGGAGCTTCTTCGCCTTTTACTTTCAGCGGAATCAGCGTTTATTTTTCGCTGTAAGCCTCCCTTAGGAGCTTCTTCGCCTTTTACTTTCAGCGGAATCAGGGTTTATTTTTCGCTGTAAGCTCTGCATTCCCTTTGGAACGACTTTTGAGCAGAAAACTTACACTGCGCTCCCTTAGGAACGACTTTTGAGCGGAAAACTTACACTGCGCTCCCTTAGGAACGACTTTTGCTGCTTCGAAGAAATTGCACTGTATTCTTTAGAACAAATTTTTGATAATTTGAAGGTCCTTCTTGCCCCCATAAATTCTTATGTTTCGGCAACTTAAACTTCCCATAATTGTTCCTTATTAAAAAGAAAGTAAGACTGAGATGCGAAAATGCAAAAATCTGCTGACGAGGTAGGATATTTGTCAGTAAATATGCTTCGACTTCGGCACAGTGCTATTGACTGTGCGAGCTTCGGACTCCTCTCTGAAGTCCCTCTGAAGGTGAGCGTGCTGACTCCCTTCTGGCTGCTGACCTCGTTGCATTGGTGGCGGCGGTGGAGGCTGTTGCCAAGATGCTTGGGATTGACTTGCCAAAGCAACAGAAGCTGCAGGGTGATTGCCTACATATTCTGGAATGTAAGGCGAATGGTACGAAGCAGTATGCATGACCTGCTTCGGCTGGCTCTGTTGCGCTGCAGCTTCTGCTAGCTCCTTTTGCTTCTAGATGGTAACATGGCACATCCTGGTGGTATGGCCCTTGCCTTCACCACAGAATAGGCAGTAAATTTTTCTTGGTTGATCTCCAAATCTTCCCCCGAAGCCTCTGGCGCCTCTGCCCCTTGGCGCTGGCGGCCGGAAAGAGCTTTGCTGTTGCCCCGAAGCTTGCGAGGAGCACTGTGGCCTTTGCTGTTGATTCCCTTTGTCATCACTTTGAGTAGAATTGTGAATTGACCTGACGTGCCTCGGATGGAATCTTCCTCTGAAGCCCCTGGTCATTTCAGAGAACCTGAATGCTTCCTCCCTTCTTTGGCGAAAATCATTGTCAGCTCGAATATACTCGTCCATCTTCTGGAGCAGCTTCTCCAAAGTTTGAGGAGGCTTTCTGGCAAAGTACTGAGCTGAAGGTCCCGGCCGAAGCCCCTTGATCATGGCCTCAATGACAATTTCATTGGGCACTGTTGGTGCCTGTGCCCTCAGACGCAAGAACCTTCAGACATACGCCTGAAGATATTCTTCGTGGTCCTGGGTGCACTGGAATAAAGCTTGGGCAGTAACTGGCTTCGTTTGAAACCCTTGGAAGCTGGTTATCAACATGTCCTTTAGCTTTTGCCATGAAGTGATTGTCCCTGGCCGAAGAGAGGAGTACCAGGTTTGTGCAACACTCCTGACAGCCATGACGAAACACTTTGCCATGATCGCCGTGTTGCCACCATACGAAGATATGGTTGCTTCATAGCTCATCAAAAATTGCTTCGGGTCTGAATGACCATCGTACATGGGGAGCTGAGGTGGCTTGTAAGACTGTGGCCAAGGTGTAGCCTGCAATTCTGTTGACAGGGGAGAAGTATCATCAAAAGCAAAATTTCTATGATGGAAATCTTCATACCAGTCGCCCTCGTTGTAGAAGCCCTCTTGATGAAGCTCTCTGCGCGGGGGCCTTTGATTCTGGTCATCTTGAGCAAGATGTCGAAGCTCTTCAGAGGCTTCGTCTATCTGCCTTTGTAGATCAGCTAGACGAGCCATCTTTTCCTTCTTCCGTTGGACCTATTGGTGGAGCATCTCCAAATTTTGGATTTCTTGATCCAAGTCGTCCTCCGGAGGCGTTGGACTGGTGGCCTTCCTCTTCTGGCTTCGGGCCTCCTTGAGAGAAAGGACATCCTGATTGGGATGCAGCGGCTGCAGAGTAGCAGCCCCTGCGGCTGAAGCTTTCCTCGGCGGCATGACGAAGGTGATGCTTGCCGAAGATGTTCAAAACTCAAAAAATGGACGTGAGTTCACCGGAGGTGGGCGCCAATGTTGGTGACTTGTTCTCAAATGCTAAGAGTCAAGAACAAGGCAACATAAAAAGTGTTAAATGTTAAAGTCCTTCGTCCTTCAAGACATTATATCCCTTCGGATATAATGAATTTCAGACGAAGGTTATGAGGGAAAAGACCTTCGTAAGTCCAACATATGATGAAGGAGAATACATACATGGAATACGAACAATAACACAAATATTATCATCAATTTATTTCTATTTTGTATTATCAGAGTCATAATAACAAATTATAAATGTACCTTTGGATTGTCGAAAATTAAAGATACAAGCGTGATGTGAAAAGCAGATGCCAGATCAGCGTGAACAGTACGGGAATACTGTTCATCTATTTATAGGCATAGGGCGCAGCCCGTGGAAAATTACATTAATGCCCTTTACATTTATCAATAATTCTATAGTGATTCTTCGAGGTCCAATTTGTCTTTTCACCATATAAGTCGGTTCCCCTTTTCTGATGTCATGCCGAAGCTTTTTCTGCGCATAGCTTCGTGATCATCTTATCCTTCGTTATGATCGCCTTCCGTCCTATTCAAGCTTCGTCTTGACCATATTCCTGTATACTCGTGGCCCAATTCCGAAGATACCTGTTCACATATTTCACTTGGAAAACATTGTCAAATCATATTTTTGAGGACCTTCGGAAGCCGAAGGCCCCCAACAGGCCCCTTCTTGATAGTATCTTCGTCAAGACCTAGATCATATAGGTTAACTAACATGGACGGGAATGATATTCCAAGATCCTGGAACGCAAACGAGCTTCAAAGATACTATGCGTAACGGTCATGTAATTTTGTTTTTCCTATGGCACCATTTTTCTTTCAAGAGGGGAGAAAGGTTTTTAATGGGGCCATAGATTGTAATTTTCATTTTCTCTTGACAGTCCTGTCCAATACATGGGCAAATTTCCCCCATATGTAAATTGTAAAGATCTAAGATTACACTATCGAGTGTAAAAATATAAGAAAGCTCCAAAGTCGTCCCTACGGGGATGCAGAGCCAAAATGCCACCTAAGTAAAAGGTGAAGTACTCCAAAGTCGTTTCTACGAGGATGCAGAGCTAAAATACCACCTAAGTAAAAGGTGAAGAAGCTCCAAAGTCGTTCCTAAGGGGATGCAGAGCTTAGCTCCAAAGTCATTCCTAAGTGGATGCAAAGCTAAAATGACACCTAAGTAAGAGGTGAAGAGACTCCAAAGTCGTTTCTAAGGGTATGCAGAGTCTGTGTGTGTATTTGTGTGGGTTTTGTTATCTT
Source organism: Zea luxurians (assembly GCA_029449295.1). Lineage (NCBI taxonomy): Eukaryota > Viridiplantae > Streptophyta > Magnoliopsida > Poales > Poaceae > Zea > Zea luxurians. The sequence goes on along the minus strand of JAOPSE010001034.1, from coordinate 188,833 downwards.
TGGCATGCACTTGCATGCTTCATCACATCATACTTTGCATTCATACAACACATGCATTAGAGATTTGTAGCTTCATCGCACCATAGAGCATTGCATAAGACACTAATGGAAAAAGAAGGAAAGGTGATTTTTCACCTTCGGCTCAAGAATGATTCATTATGAACGAAGAGAATGTTTTTGCCTTCAGCTCAAAGATGCTTCATTGTGAACGAAAAGAATAGAAGGTGTTTTACCCCTTTGGCTCAAAAGAAATAAAGCGGTTTCGTCCACAACAAAGCAAACGACAACAACGAAGGTAAAATTGCAAGGTAGCACTATATTACAAGCCAATCTTTCATTACTTGTACATACTTTTTTTGCACAAAAGTTACAAGAATTCTTCTAAGACTACACCAAAATCCTTCAGCTTTAGATCTCTAGACTATACTAACATTGTCTTTAGCTTCGGCTCTTCATTCTTCGCCAACATCAGCCTAAAAAATATATCATATGAAATGCTTGGTAGTATGAAGCAGGAAAAAAGGGGGGAAGTAGGGACATTTTCATACTTCATCAAGGAGAGCACGAGCTTCGTTTCCACCTAGCTCTTGGCCACCCTTCGTCCAAATTTGGGTAATAAATCTGTTGCCCACGCTTCGAGCCTCGCTTGGAATATTCTCAAGGTCAGCTAGACATATAGTGAAGGTAGGCTTGTTAAAAATTTTCAAATGTTTACACTCGGCTTTCGCAAAAATAGTAGCAGTTTCTTGGGCGGCCACTAGAGCGCAAAAATCCCCATGCCCCACCATAACTTCATCAAAGTCATTGATTTATTTTTCGGCGAACTCAAGCGCCTTTGGGATATCGTTAGCAGAATAATTCACATCTCCTGACACTGCTCCGATCCAATTGAAGGTTTCGCGCAGACGAAGGCAGCACTGAGTTGCGAAGCCGAAGCAGGTTTCTCAAAGCATTCCGAGGGTTTCAATTAACTTAGAACTTTTTTCTACTTCGGCTTTGACTTCCTCTTTTAGCTCTTTAATTTCATGCTCGTAGCGGTCCGCAGCATCTTTAAAGTTTGAGTTCACTTTTTCGAGCTCTGAGCTTAACCTCTTGAATTGTTTGTCTTGGTCAGAGATTTGAATAACTTGATTTTGAATCCGAAGGTGAGCTTCGGTAAGGCCCGCATCGGTGGTTTTGATCTTAGAATCCTTTTCCTCCAAAAGATTTTCAAGGTCGTTTGCTTTACCTTCCAAGTTATTGACAACAAGCTCATTCTTTCTGTCTTCGCTCTCCTGTTGCAACTTCAAAGCTTTGCTTAAAAGTAGGCTCTGTTGAAAAAGTCGAAGCTGCATTAGCTTGAAACTCTTAAAATTTAAAAATTAATAAACTTTAGAGGTAAACAATGAATTTTGCACCTTAAAATTTGAGTAGAATAAACTTTCAGTGATTTGCCTTCTATAGTTACTTAGGTCTCGTTCGAGCTTCGAGAATCCAACGCTCTTCGATAAAGTGTTGACAATCTTTGCTCTAGCATGATCAAGGATGCACCCTAGAATTTCTTCGTCAACACCACCAAAGAGGACGAATCCAGGCTGATAGCCACCCACAATAGCAAACTCTTTTAATTCAGAGATATCTTCTTCGAACAGTTCCTGCAACCCAAGTGCCATAGGTCTAAATCCTTACTCTCCAAAGAAGCTCCTTCTAATTCTTTCACCTTTAAAGGTGTAGCCCTACCGGTAGTTACTTCATCTATTTCCCTCTTCGGAACCACATCAGCTATAATACTGTCAATTTTCGACATTGTGGTTCCTAAAGGGCCTCCGCTATTTTTAGCTTTAGTGGCCATTTCATCACCTTTAGCATCGGCGGGGCATCAATTTTCTCTGTCACGACCGGGGGTGGGGTCTTATGAATGGCCCTCATCACAGCCATCATACATTGTTTCTTCTGACCACCCTCATTCTCCCCGGTCGCCAAAGCAGTCTTCTTCTCGTCTTCAACACCTTTTTCAACCCCCTTCTCCTTTGACTGCAATAAGCTAGTCAGATCTGACCCCAAATGACTTAGCATAGCAAACGGGAAGGGTTCAGTCATTACCTTCAGAATTCTGTTACGCCGATAGAAGAGGACGAAGAGGTTCCAGCAATCTTCTCTGGTGAATCTTGCACCTTCGTCCCGATAGGGGCCAAGATTGAAGATTTTCGCTTTTTGGGAGCCAAAAGCTTCGACTGCGCTGAAATTTTCTGTTTCTTGGAGGCAGCTCTTTGCTTGTATTTTTCAATAGGTCTAATTTCTTGCTTTTTCAAAATGCTTACAATCCTCTTTTTCTTCACCCCACAACTTCTTTGTCAAGTATCTCATAGTCTGGGTACTCGAAGACAATGGCATTCATTACCCGGTTCAGCCTTTGTTTTTTCCGAGTAGCAAAGGCGGTTGTCAACAATTGATCCTCTTTCTTCGTATAGTTACCAAGGATCTCATTGCACATTGTCTCTATCATTTCTAGCCATTCGGCACAGGGGCCGCTGAAAGTGTTCTGAAATTTGAACGGATATGGTAACCGAACAAGTTCAAATTTTTTCCTTCATCCTTTCTCTTCGGCATTCCCCACCCACCAGATGTTGGAGAAGTTTTGTTAGCCAAATATTCTTGCACCAAGTCTTGAGTATTGATATGCTCTGCCACGACTCTGAAATCTACTTCGAATAATTGGCATGGGGAGCCGAATTGCATGTTGCACAATGGCCTCGTCATGCCGAAGCTTAACTTCAACGGGCTCATCACCATGCTCATTAGTTTTTCCCTCTTCTTCTCATCAACTTTTACATAAAACCATTCATTTGTCCAACCAGTAGGCCACTTGATGAAATAACCAATCACTGGAGCCTTCGTATATTTTTGGTATGCGAAGTTGTAGCATCCGAAGTTTTTATGTAGACTATCTGCCATTGCCTTGGTCTGATAATGAAACTCGTGGACCCTACAGAATCCTTCGGCATTAGCCCTTTTTCCTTGACTTCGCAAAGCCCAGATAAACATGCTAAGCCTTACTATAGTGTTCGGAGTCAGTTGATGAAGATAAATTTTAAATTTCTTCAAAACTTCACCGATCTTTTCATATAGAGGGAACCAAAGCCCTGCTCTAAAGAAGCTCTTAAAAATAACTACTTCATTATCTCTTGGCTCTAAAACTATTTCGTCTCCAGCGAACCTTATCGACTCATCAACCTTTTTCCCAAAATACCCAAGCTTTTTCATTAAAACTAAGTCTTCTGCTTTCACAGTGGATTTTCCAAATTCAATATGTCTAGGCTTGCTCGGACTCAAGATGTCATCATCCTCTTCATCATCACTGGTAGCTTTGGCAATAATATGTTCAGCTTCGACAATAACATCATCCTTCTTAGGAATAGCCCCTTCTCCCTCTTGAACAACCAACCTAGAATGTCTCATTACTTCTGAGATTGGGGCCGTCTCAGTTGAAACAGTCTCTTCACTTTCGTTTGTTAGCCTAGTAGTAGACATAATCCTAGCCATTTTAGATCTTAAGACAAAGCTAAATTTCAACTAACTTGACGATTGTTCGAAGGCCACACAACAAGTGCATAGATGACAAAAAACTTTGGCTTCAGTAAAAAATTTCAACAGCACAACGATGCAATAGCAATGAATGATGTGGTAAATTCTCACCAACTCATATGTTTATATAGCCCTATAGGTGAAAAAGGTGAACCGCCGCATCGCTCATACTGACTGATCGGTGGACCGGCACAGGCCATAACTTTTTATTTGGTTTTTAATAACAAGCTCAGGGAAGGTGTTTTTTTGACCTTCGGTATTCAAAAGCCTTCGTGTTTTTTATGGATCAAGCTCGTTATGAAAAAACGATCTAGCACCGCAAAGGGGCTATAGTTGGGGGTCTCCTTCTCTGCCGAAGGTCCTCAGGACGGTGAAATCGCCTATAAGCAATGGGACTGAGTGCCGAAGCTACAACAAGCATGTGCAAAGCGACGAAGGATGGCAACTTTAGCTCCAGGTGGTTACGAAAGTCAAGAGCGATGTTGAGCCAAAGAGAAAAAGACCTGTTAATTCCTGATGTTTGTGTTAGGATTATGTTTATATGTCAGGGTCATAAATGTACTTTTGTTTGGGCTATGTTCCATGCCTATAAATAGATGAACAGTACCCTCGTACAGTTCACATGGAATTGGAATTGTATTCGCGCTTTCGCCCTCAAGCAAGCCGAAGGTACAATTGTAATACACATTATGTATCACTTTGTCAATATATGATATGGATATTGATGTTGTTTAACATTTGATATGAAATGGATAATCAGCATAATGTTACATTTGTAATTACATTTTTTATTTATGAATGATGAAAACTTGTTCTTCATAACCTTTGTTCGAGAATCATTATGCTCGAAAGGAGACAATGCTTTGAAGGATGGTGCTTCGGCCTAATGACGCTGCAGTGACAATCTTCAATCTGCTCATCAATTTGGCTAGCCCAGCCACCTTAGAGGTCAATGGTTGTAGCGCTGAAAACCCAATGGGTGCTCTTGGAGTTGAGATCCCAACGGGTGCTGCACTTAGTCTAGATTACCCTGCACCTTTGATGTCTGGTCCTGATCATGATGTTTCTTTTGTGATGTCCCTTCTCCTGGGAGTGTCCCAATTCCTCCAACGCTGGGTTCCCTTCTTTGATTTACCCTACTTTCGTAAATGAGTGCTTTCTTTGCTAACTTCTGAACCCACAGAGAGTCCTGGACTTGGTGTCAGATCGGCTAAGATCATGCGGTGCTCCTGTTCCCGAGCAGATTTCTTCCCTTTCGCAGTGGAACCCCCTTACTCTTCAAAAATGGATAGATGATCTTGAGTCTGCAAATGACGGTGACTTAGTTGATAACACATCCTATTAGCATGTCTTCCCATTTATATTACAAATTGTTGTGAATATTTTTCTATCTTTGATTCGGTGGTGCTCTGATGTCGAAGAGAGGTGTGCACAGGGTCAGGCGGACCATGATCAGGTGACTGCGATCCTTGATGGCGCTCGTACCATGAATTCCTCTCTACATGTGAAACTTATTTTGGATAAGAAGACTCATGAGGTAAACTGTCGGGATCTTCAAATCACCTATTTTGTGTGTTTGGCCTTTCATCACGAGTTCTACCCACAAGAGGAGATGCAAAAACTTCTTGACTATCGGAACAACCTGGACAAGTTGTACCAGGACTCTAGTAGCTCCCTTACGATCTTGGAGGGGAGCCATTGCTTCACCATGGCAGAGTTGGAACACAAAAGGGATGAGCTGAAAGAAACCCAAGATGATGTGTTGAGGCTCAATAGTGAAGCATAAACTCACTCATTTCATTTCCTAATATTAATCAAATTAGCACGTTTCTTTTCTTCCTTTAGAAATAGAAAGAAAGCCCTTTTCCTTTTTAACAAAATTCTTTCTATTTCTACCTGCTCAAGGTATTCATCATTCTAGTACAACTATTGTAGTAGAATGACAACAGACTCATGCATAGGGAACTAGATTAGCTTAGCTACCTATCTAATTTATTGTAGAAATTCTGGGATCCGCGATTGGACATGGAAAATAGAAAAACTTTTTCTTGGTTAAAGGAACAGATGATTCGATTGATTTCTGTATTGATCTTTATCTTTGAAGGATTCCATCATCAGAGAACTTGGCGTCTCTAAGAAGATGGTGTCATGAGAGCTGGCTACCGCTCGCCACGACACGGAGTTCGCCCGTCGCGATGCCAAGTCCTTGGAGGATGATCGAGTTATCATGAAGGCGTTGTGCAACATGGTGATGGATAAGGCGATCCGAGCCAGTCGAATATTGATGAAGAGGCCCGAAGTCGTGGTACCCGATGACATTGTTGTGGACATGCTGATGAAGTTAGATCCTAGGTCTATGATGAGACTATTGGGTATTCCGAACCTGAACATGATTTCATGGATGAATTCAACCGCCTTGGCTAAGGTCAAGGTTGCAATTGGCTTATACTCTATCCACTTTGTAAATTTGTCGATAGCGACAAGTATGTGGGTGTACCCATGTTGAGCCTTCTTGAAGAATCCAATCATGTCCAGCCCCCAGCATGCAAAGGACCGGGTTATCAGGATAGTTTGCAACTGCTGAGCTGGTAGGTGCTGCTGCTTAGATATGAACTGGCATGCTTTGCATCTCTGGACTAGATCAGTCATGTCTTTCTTTATTGTCAGCCAACAAAAACCTGCTCTGAAGGCCTTCCCTACTAAGGTTCTTGATGTTGCATGTATTCTATATTATCCTGCATGGATTTCTTCTAGTTGATGCTTTCCCATAGCTGAATGGATGCATTTCATGAGGACTCCTGCTATCCCTATCCTATAAAACAATCCTCCTATGTAACATAATGAGCTGACGGCCTTGCAATACGCTCAGCAACAGCCTTGTCGTCTGGTTCCTCCTCATTTTTTGATGTATTTGATAATTGGCTCCCTCTAGTCCTTTAGGTCTGATCTGCCTGATCCACTACCTTATATTCTTTGGCAGGCCCTAGTGTGGTGCTCGGCTATCGTATCTCCTGGACAAAGACGTTGGGTGGAACCTGCGCCCGGCTGGACCCCAGCTTTGACAGTGCATCTGCTGCATTGCAATCCCTCTATATGTGGTGGAACTCTAAGCCTTTGCATTTATCTTCAAGTTTCTGAACCGCGGCGCAATAACTGTCCATTGAATCAGTGGAGCAATCCCAGTCTTTGTTGACCTGATTGACAACAACTAAGGAGTCACCATACACCATCAGTTTCTTGATGCCCAGTGACACAGCAATGTTGAGTCCATGTGTCAAGGCCTCATACTCTGCTACATTGTTGGAGGCTGGGAACAAGAGTTGAAGTGCATACTTGAGTTGGTCCCCTCCAGGGGCAATGAAAAGGATGTCTCCCCTACCCCTTGCAGTTTCAGTGACCCGTCGAAATACATCTTCCAGACCTCGGGGACTCGAGATTCTTAGGAACCTAGTGCTCGGTCCATTCTAATATGAAATCTACCAGAGCCTAGGTCTTGATTGCAGCGCGAGGTCAAAACTCTATATCATGAGCTCCAAGTTAACATGCCCACTTGGATGTCCTCCAGCTCGCGAGTGATGGGTCTAGCGATCCATCCCTCTGGCTCCTGCTCCTCTGAGAGCTCCGTGCTATGGCTCGAACTGCCACCATCATCGTCGTCATCTCCATCAGGGTCTCCTCCAGTAGCCGGGATACCCTATGGTGATGTAGGGGGCATATCTAGCTGAGGTGCAGGGAAAGGCTGCCTCCTAGACTCCACCTCTTGCTGAAGCAAGGGGGAACAGTCTTGCTGCTCCTACTCCTGGCGTCGGTGCTTCTGCTCCTCGTGCAGGCGACGATGCAGTCTCTCCAGAGGGCTAGACTGACCTATCATCGTACGACACAAGAGGGCAAAAAGGGGATCACTGACTTACGTGTAGTGCATCTAATACGGGCCATCTACAAAAGACATTGTATGCACAAGAGTGAGAGTAGAAGTATATGACCAGCAAGTAAACAGAAAGCAAAGTGAGGTAAAAATTATGTAAGATGATTATATAGATAGTAATATAACATAGAATTGGTCAAGATGACCAACTTTTGAAGTGACACCAAAGGTCATGGTAAGGGTAGGGGTCTATAGTCCTTAGGGAGACCATTCTAGTCTAGGTTAGCGGTCCTATAGTCAGCAAGACTTTGATACCACTTATGTCACACCCGGTTTTGGAAGGCAAACCGAATGTGAACCATGTACATGCCAGGATCAGAGGTTGCACAGCTGATATACCAGTTTCTAACACTCTGCAGAGGTTGCACACTTTACCCACGAGTAGTGATTCCCTTTCTACCCAGAGAGCGCTACTCTCCATTGACCACTACCTAGGTGGCCTGGCAGGGTATCACTATGTAGCCTTTACAAAGACTCCCCTGATGCATAGCTGCTCGTTAGGTTTCGTCAGTCATACAAACATAGTGCACCTCCCTAAGGTGGGTGACTAACAAAACCAAATTGAATGAACCTCGGCACCCACCCTTAGTAGAGCGGGCACTATGCCTCGGCCCCCATTGATAGCCCTCCGGCAAAGCCAACTACACCCCCAGGTTCATCTAATTATTCAGCTAAGGGCGTCCCATTCCACCCTCATGGTTGCACTGTTATCTCAAGTGGTCACTCAACAAACAGGTCCTTATGGAGAGGTACTCAGGAAACAGCTTGAGTCCCCTAAAGTATCACAAGATCATCAACGGGATAACATCATCGTATCATAAATATTCGCATCATGTTTGTTGATTAAGTTAAAGCAATAGCATAAAGCTAACCATAGTAACCCAAAAAGGTGACAAGGATAAAGTAAATACACACTAGTCAATCCTTAGGTTTCAATAATGTAATGCGGGACGGTAAATTATAAATTAAGTAGGACATAATAGGTCAGAGGACACTTGCCTTCACCAGGTTGCTGCTCAGGAAGGTCTTCGGCAACACACTCAGGAACCACGGGCTGCTCGTTGTTAAAATAAAGCAATCATGCATTCAATACATTTGCATAAACACAAATGAACAACACAACAATCATGTACAAACAAGTGAACACATCTCAAAAAACAGCATAAACTTAAGAGGTAGTTTACGTTATAGAGTGAACTAACACATTTAGAAGTTTGTTATTCCCTAAGCGTTGTCTATCTCCATGATTACAAAATTTCATTTCACTTATTTTAATGAGACACAAAAGTTATACTAGGGATAATTCCATACATTACATATTATTAGTCTCACAAGGTTAAACATCTTATTACCATTAGGGTTTCCTTTTTATTTATCTTTATTAACTAAATAAACTATTACATAAACTAACCTATAGTCTAGGCATAAACTTAGAATGCGCAGATAGTGAATGATCATAATTTATTTGGATAGAGAATAATCCTATGAACATTTTGCAATTTGAATCACTCAATTTGGAGTTCATATGCAAAAGATATGAAATAAACAAGTTTTGAAGTTTAAAATACAAAATTAGGCCTAAATCTGTAATTAATAAAAAGGCCAGGGGTCTGTCTGCAAGAAGACAGGGGACTGCACGTGAAACTGAGGGACAATGGGTTGTTTTCTGGGAAATCGAGGGTCTCTTTAACAAAAAGACCGCACGAAGGGGTATCGGGTCTACTCAGCCGTCAGATCCATGATCAATGGCCAAGATTAGATCTGAGCGCAAGCGTGCATGCGAACGCGTGGCGAGCTCTGACAGACAGGTTAGGGGTGTCAGCGACCTGAGGTAGGGCTAATCGGTCGGGCCCAGTTGCAGGGGCACGGGCGAGGGCACGCATCTGAGCGGCCAGATCTACATCGGACGGTTGGGATTAGCTCAGATCTAATTAAACCTAGGCCGCCCGATCTCGGATGAACACCCAATATCTAACGGCAAGCGTGGGCAGGATGGCTGGTCTAATCATGGCGGCGTCGCCCATCTCCGCGACGAGGTCTCACCGGAGGCGAGGGCACGGACACGACGAAGGTCTAGGGTACTGGGGAAAGGCTCAGGCGCTCAGGGCGACACGGCGGACTCAAACAAAGGCACGACACCGACACGGGGGCACCAGAGGGAGCAGACCACGGTGGAGCTATAACACCCCATTGACCCAACACAATGGATGTCACCAAAACACTTCCCCCAAATGGTTATGTATAATAAAAGATGAAGATAGAAAGGAAAAATTCGGCAGCACCTCCCTTGAAATTTGCATAACGAGGAAACCATAGTGTTTAAACATGATGCAAGAGAAAGGTAATCCATAGTGTATAATCATGATGCAAGAGAAAAATAAACATTTAGGACCAAAATTAATTCACCTAACCAAAAATACGACCACCATAAAGACTAGAACATAATAGACCACTGGCACACACTATTTCAAAATAACCAACATCCTTGACCCGAAGCCTCTGGTTCAAATCATTATTAAGCAGTGGTATAGTTGTTTAGAGGTGTACTGATCATGCTGGTACTTCCCTTCTTTTCCCAAGCAAAGTTCAAGTGCCTGCATCAAACAATGCAAGAGTGAGATGACACATCTCAGCAAGTAAAATGATCAAGCAACAAATGGATAACGTAAACGAACCATGTTTTACCAACCACAGAGTTCACAACTCCCTTCTTAAATATTAAAGTGCAGCAAGTATACAAATTACCAAATACCCAGTTCCAAAACCACAAAGACGAGATCCACAATATCAACATAACCATGACAGGTTTCACATTTTACCCATGAGTGCACATGGCTACAAATGCAATAATGACTTCTGCCTTCATACCTCTAAGGATATGAAGTTGCATCATACCCCTCCTCGGGCAACGTATGATTCTTATTGTACCGGTACGGTCGGACCATATGATCGTGACAAAACTTCAATGCAAAGAATGATGGATGCACTATGCATGACACCAACATGAGTCCACCCCATTTAACATGTGTTAAATATATACTTCCACTTCCTCAAAATAAGAATCAACACATATAACATGCTCGAACAATGCCCTCAACATATGTAAATAGTAGAACATGAAAAACTTCAAACAACAATTCTTAAAATGGAATTCGACAATGAACACATTTGATATTTATATGAATCAAGAATAGGACACATAACTCAACCGAACGGTATAAACCATCACTACTTTACTTGCCTTCACCAGAGATTTGGAAAGGCACTAAGTACGATCTGGAAGTCCACCACCTATTTTTGACACACATCTTAGTGCACAAATCCACATAACAAACGCTCATAAACAACGCCGCACCTACTGAGAGCACCTAGAGGGGGGTGAATAGGTGATCCTATAAAATTTAACAACTAATAGCCACAAAACTTGATTAAGTGTTAGAATGATAAAACCAAGTGGCTATAGAGCGAGTTCTTGCGAGTCACAATAATCACACAGAAAGGCAATCACAAGAGACACGCGAGTTATCCCGTGGTTCGGCCAAGTAATACTTGCCTACTTCCACGTTGTGGCGTCCCAATGGACGAGGGTTGCACTCAACCGCTTTCAAGTGATCCAATGATCAACTTCAATACCATGGTGTTCTTCTTTCTTATACTTTCTCCCATTTGCGAGGAATCTCCACAACTTGGAGCCTCTCGCCCTTACAATTGATGATCACAAAGAAGCACGGAAGTAAGGGAGGGGAGAGCAACGCACACAAGACTCAAAACGAGAGCACAAACACGTGTAGGAAACGAGTGACGCCTAAGAGGGGGGTGAATTAGGACTTCTAAAACTTTAACTAAACTAGGCCACAATTAAATCCCTAGAGCAAAACCTATGCAAGTAATCAAACTAGAATGTGCAAACTAGGTTTTGTCTAAGTGTTGCTATCTCTACCACAATAGCTAAGTTTCAATCTACACTAGATAAGTATGAATACAAGATTGAAACTTAAATGCTTAATGTAAATGCGGAAACTCTCGTGGATGACGCCGGTATTTTTACCGAGGTATCCGGAACCACGCAAGGTCCCGACTAATCCTCGTTGGTGCCCCTACGCAAAGGGAAGCCCACGCAAGGGCCAAGCACCTCGGTCGAGTAACTCCGTAGAGAGCCGCAGGCCTTCTCCACGCTCAAGTGGTGCTTCGCTTCCGGCTCCTCTCGGACGCTCCCCACCGTCTCCACTATCGAGCTTCCGGCCGAAACGCCGCGGGCCTCATTCCCTCCGGTACACGGTGGCGGCCGTGACATAAACTCGTTTGTCACGGTCTCGCAAGACTCTCGCCCCACTCGGTACAATTACAACGGCTCACGCAAGAGCCGAGGGGTTGTGTGGTTTTACAAAACTCACTCAACTAACTAGGGTTCACCTAGAGCAAGCGCTAAAGCGGTCTAACTAACCTAAGCACTTCGCAAAGCACCTACGCTAATCATTGAGTGATTCTATTAAGCACTTGGGTGTTTGAGCTCTTGGAAATATGCACTATGTGTCTTGGTATGTTGCTTGGGCTCTCACACTTGAGAATGGCCGGTTGAGGTGGTATTTATAGCCTCCACACCCCAAACTAGTCGTTGGACAGAAAGCAGCAGCTTTCTGTCGTCGGGTGCACCGGACAGTCCGGTGCACCACGGGACAGCCACTGTGCAGTGTCCGGTGCACGCCACGTCAGCTGACCGTTGGCGCCTGTAGCAGTCGACCGTTGGATCTGACCGTTACCGTCTGTCCGGTGCACACCGAACAGTCCGGTGCTGACTGTCCGGTGCCCCACCGGACAGACCGGTGCTACAGCCAGAGAGCGCCTGTCTGTGGCCTCTCTGCGCAGACTGTCCGGTGCCACACCGGACAGTCCGGTGCACACCGGACATCACTGTCTGGTGCGCCACCAGGCGCTGGCTGACAGCCCGCTTCATGGGTTCCTTCGCTGATTTCTTCGGGCTTCTTTTGTTCTTGAGTATTGGACTCCTATGCATCTTTTTATGTCTTCTTTTGAGGTGTTGCATCCTCATTGCCTTGGTCCAATTCTCTTCGCATCCTGTGAACTATAATTATAAACACTAGCAAACATATTAGTCCACGGATTGTGTTGTTCATCAAACACCAAAACTCGATTTGCCAAATGGCCCGGGGTCCATTTTCCTTACAATCTCCCCCTTTTTGGTGATTGATGACAACACAACCAAAGCAAGCAAATAATACAAGTATTTGAATTAAAATATGCAATCTACTTGCTAAGATGTATGATTGGCCCCACAATGTGATATTATGGACTTAAGCCTCCCCCTAACTCCATAATTCACTTACTTCCTGTTTTTGGACCGAATAACCAAAACCACTGGAAAAAACATTTGTAGATATAAAATTTTAAATTGGTGGTGTTTGGTGTTTGATATAGTTTTCATTTCTTTGGTCCCAAAACTTCTCCCCCTTTGGCATCAACCACCGAAAAGGAAGACATTAAAAGCATGTAGGAAGTAAATAAAATCTTGCCCTCGACAAGAATTTTATCAAATGATACCACTAGAAGGATATTAAATTAAACCATATGAATGATATCAGTTGAAAAGATTACTCCCCCTAAATGAGTGTTCTCTTTAGAAAGAAGTTTCTCCCCCTTTTTAGAGATGAAGAAATACTCCCCCTGACAGAGATCCTCTACTTAGGAAAAAGCAGGTGAAAATTAGAGGTGCAAGACATGATTTGAAAAGACTAACTTCCCTTATGCATAGGTAACAGAATATGAGTTAACCACTTATGCATTTTTAGCAACATGGAAGTATATGATATGAAATATAGTCTAATCAAATATTGGAGAAGACATGTAAATGATACTGAATGTAGTCTCAAAAGATACCAATTGAAGATTAATGGCGAGCTTGAGAGACATGAGAGTTCTTGGAGATTTTGCAGTGGAAGATTGTTGTCTTTCTCTGGGGACCTTATTTTCCTTACAATGAGACTATCACAAGAAATAGACTTGAAAAGGTGTTAGTCTCAAAGTGTTAGATTATAGAGTAACCTCCCCCTAAAGGTGTGCATACAAGTTTTGAATACTTGTAGGAGACATGCACTTTGATTTGATATTAAGAGGGGTAAATTATCCATAATCCTAACTTTGGCACATATAAGTTAAATGATACAACTTGTAGAAATCAAAATTTTCAATTGATGCATCATTTACTATGGAGTGATATAGAAGCTATGTGTCGTGCTTAAGTAAACATTTTAAGCCATGTAGGTTTGCTTAAGTATATGAATTTTAAAGCAAGCAATCCTACCATGTGATTTACCTAGTATGCATGATTCAAAAGTAAATAACAAATGTAATACTAGGCAAGAAAGGTAAACTGGATACAAGATAAATAGATACGCATATATAAAAACAAGAGATACAAAAAATCTAGTTACCTTAGTCATGGGTGGGAAATTTGGGTCCAAAATTTTCACTAACCCACTTGGCAATAAACTTGATCCAATATGATGTATCCCATGATATACATCCTAACTTTGCCAAGTCTCCAAATTTCCCGTTTACCTTCGGACCACTTACTTCCCTTTCGGGATCCAAACCTTCTTGGTGCTTTTCATAGTTGAAATTATTTCCTTTGGCACCCAAATGCGTTTGGCCCCCTTTCCTTTGTTGGCTTGCTTGTTGGCCTTGATTGCTATCACCTTTCCATTCTTTTTCTTCTTGATCAAATATGGTGTAGCAGCCTTTTTGTCCACCTTTTTGATGTAGGTGTTGGAGATTTTGCTTGATGGCTTTTGCTTGAGCTTTTGCCTTTGTTTATCCCCGGTCATCGCCTTGCATCGGAAAGACTTGTGGCCTTCCTTGTGGCATAGCCTACAAATCACAGTTTCTCCCTCCATAGGCTTGTTCACTCCCGCAGTGGTGTTATCCTGTGGAGGTTGGATTTGTTTGGCTTTGCCTTTCTTGTCATACAAAGCCTTGCCAAGACGAGCCACTTCTTGCTTTAATTGTTCATTTTCCTTTGCAACCTCATCCGAACATGTTTCTACAACAATATTCTCAACAAAGACTTGGTTGCAGGGGTTAGAGTCATTAATTAAATCAAAGCAGGAAATAGAGGCATCTTTCTTAATTATTTCAGGTATTTCAACTAAAGATGCTGCTGGGGTGCTACCAATGTTTTCTAGCATAATAGTTAGCTCATTATTGTGTATGCTAAGAATTTCCATTTTCTCTAGCAAATTTTCAATAGCTTCTTGGGAGCTAGCTAACTTAGCCTTAAGTTTTTCATTCTTTTTAATAAGGCTTTCATCGGTAGCCGTGGATGGAGCACTAGATTCTAATAGCTCAATTTTAGTTGATAGCTCACTATTTAAGTTTGCAAAAGTTTCAAATTTTTCTAGCAAACCTTTGTAATCATTTTGAGAGCTAACCAACTTATTTTTCAAAGTTTTAAGTTGAGCCTTTTGCTTAGTGCAAACATCCTGGAAAAATTCTACGGCTTCCGCAAGCTCATCTAGAGAGGGTTTTCCCTCACCTTCATCATCACTACTGCTATCATCACTAGAGGATGGAATACTTTTGTTACCTCTTGCCATAAGGCATTTGTGTGATGACCGTGATGAGCGTGATGAGGACCGGTGGCTGCGCGTCCTTGGAGGTTCATCTTCACTTGAAGAATCATCCCAAGTTCTAACACTTGTTAGCGCCTTGTCTTTGCTCCTCTCCTTTTTGGGTTTGGCCATATTTGGACAGTTGTCCCTGAAGTGGCCCTTCTCCCCACATGCGAAGCATCCTCTCTTCCTTTGCTTTTTCCAGTCAATTTTAAAGAGAAGATCTTCTACCTGCAGGGACACACCCATTAGATTAATCTTGCAGATCATCCTCATTACCTTTCCGACGCGTCGGATTGTTTCTTCGTCCTCGGAGGATGATGTGCACGGTTGATTATCTTCATCATCATCACTTTCTTCTTCTTCCTCCTCTTCACTTGAGGAACTTGGAGTGGGAGCCTTCTTTTTGCCCTTCCTTTCATCACATGCAAAAGCATATGGTCTTGAGGAAGTTGGCTCCTCTCCCCGACTCATTTTTTTGCGACATCTCGAAGGCCGCGATTTTCCCAATCACAATGGTCTTGGTCATGTTACTCAAGTCCTCCATGTTGTGAAGGATGGTGATGATGCTCCCATATCTTTGTTGTGGTAGCAGGGAGATAATCTTCCTCACAATGTCCGCATCACCTAGCTTATTAATGCCAATAGAATTGAGCTCATTGATGATTAGATTCAAACGAGAATACATGTCTCTAACAAGCTCATCATCTTTCATAGCAAAAGAATTATACTCATTTAAGACTAGGCAATTTTTTTGCTCATGGACATTGGATGTGCCGTCATGGAGCTCATGCAATTTTAGCCAAATCTCATTAGCAGTTTTCAAGGTAAATACTTGATCAAAAATATCCAAGCTAGGAGATTCATACAAGCATTTTTTGGCTCTAGCATTTAAATGAATTTCTTTTTCCTCACTCGTGGTGGGTTTCTCGGGATTCTTGAGGGGTTTCATCCCGTCACGAGTGACTCTCCAAACACCTAGATCAACGGCCTCTAGGTAACAAACCATTCTAGCACTATAATAAGGGAAGTTAGTGCCATCGAAGTGTGGTGGCCTATGGGTATCCATCCCTTCCTCTAAAAAGCGTCGGCTCTTTTAGCGGTGAAGCTAAAGCGTTTCAAATGAGCCAAACCGGGCTCTGATACCACTTGTAGGAAACGAGTGACGCCTAAGAGGGGGTGAATTAGGACTTCTAAAACTTTAACTAAACTAGGCCACAATTAAATCCCTAGAGCAAAACCTATGCAAGTAATCAAACTAGAATGTGCAAACTAGGTTTTGTCTAAGTGTTGCTATCTCTACCGCAATAGCTAAGTTTCAATCTACACTAGATAAGTATGAATACAAGATTGAAACTTAAATGCTTAATGTAAATGCGGAAACTTAAAGAGCAAAGTAGAGAAGCAAACTCTCGTGGATGACGCCGGTATTTTTACCGAGGTATCCGGAACCACGCAAGGTCCCGACTAATCCTCGTTGGTGCCCCTACGCAAAGGGAAGCCCACGCAAGGGCCAAGCACCTCGGTCGAGTAACTCCGTAGAGAGCCGCGGGCCTTCTCCATGCTCAAGTGGTGCTCCGCTTCCGGCTCCTCTCGGATGCTCCCCGCCGTCTCCACTATCGAGCTTCCGGCCGAAACGCCGCGGGCCTCATTCCCTCCGGTACACGGTGGCGGTCGTGACACAAACTCGGTTGTCACGGTCTCGCAACACTCTCGCCCCACTCGGTACAATTACAACGGCTCACGCAAGAGCCGAGGGGTTGTGTGGTTTTACAAAACTCACTCAACTAACTAGGGTTCACCTAGAGCAAGCGCTAAAGCGGTCTAACTAACCTAAGCACTTCGCAAAGCACCTACGCTAATCACCGAGTGATTCTATTAAGCACTTGGGTGTTTGAGCTCTTGGAAATATGCACTATGTGTCTTGGTATGTTGCTTGGGCTCTCACACTTGAGAATGGCCGGTTGGGGTGGTATTTATAGCCTCCACACCCCAAACTAGCCGTTGGACAGAAAGTAGCAGCTTTCTGTCGTCGGGTGCACCGGACAGTCCGGTGCACCACTGGACAGCCACTGTGCAGTGTCTGGTGCACGCCACGTCAACCGACCATTGGCGCCTGTAGCAGTCGACCGTTGGATCCGACCGTTGCCGTCTGTCCGGTGCACACCGGACAGTCCAGTGCCGACTGTCCGGTGCCCCACCGGACAGACCGGTGCTACAGCCAGAGAGCGCCTGTCTGTGGCCTCTCTGCGCAGACTGTCCGGTGCCACACCGGACAGTCCGGTGCACATCGGACATCACTGTCCGGTGCGCCACCAGGCACTGGCTGACAGCCCGCTTCTTGGGTTCCTTCGCTGATTTCTTCAGGCTTCTTCTGTTCTTGAGTATTGGACTCCTATGCATCTTTTTATGTCTTCTTTTGAGGTGTTGCATCCTCATTGCCTTGGTCCAATTCTCTTCGCATCCTGTGAACTATAATTATAAACACTAGCAAACATATTAGTCCACGGATTGTGTTGTTCATCAAACACCAAAACTCGATTAGCCAAATGGCCCGAGGTCCATTTTCCTTACAACACGCACACAAGTCACAACTTGAGCTCTAAGTTCAACACACGGAGTTCTCAACCCAAGAGGAGCTCAAATTGCTAGCATAGAGAATCAAATGCGTGGCAGTGGAGTCTGGATGCTTAGAGATGATCAAAGAATGCTTGGGGTAACTCCTCCATGCGCCTAGGGGTCCCTTTTATAGCCCCAAGGCAGCTAGGAGCCGTTGGAGGCAACTTTGGAAGGCAAATCTTGCCTTCTGTTGGGTGGCGCACCGGACAGTCCGGTGCGCCATCGGACAGTCCCTATAGCTGTCCGGTGCGCGATCTCCTTCCTTTTCTAGCGCATCCGACCGTTGCAGATTTGCGGCAGTTGGCACACCGGACACAGTCCAGTGCACACCGGACAGTCCGGTGCCCCCTGCCGACCGTTGGCGTGCCCACGCGTCGCGCGCGGATTGCGCAGTCGACCGTTGGCTCACCGGACAGTCCGGTGCCTCACCGGACAGTCTGGTGAATTTTAGTCGTACGCCGTTGAATGTTTCCCGAGAGCGACGACTTCGCCGCGGACGACTCACCGGACAGTCCGGTGCACCACCGGACAGTCCGGTGAATTATAGTCGTACGGCGCCGTCAAGTCCCGAGAGTGGCCTATTCACTGGAGGCTGGTCTGGCGCACCGGACACTGTCTGGTGCACCACCGGACAGTCCGATGCACCCAGACCGAGCTGCATTTGGCTGTACACATCCAACTCTATTCCAAACCAATTTTTCCTATTTCTAACACTTAGACACAATACATTAGTACTCAAATCAATGTACTACGTATAGAAATGTACTTTGTAACTCGATTTGCACTTCTTTGAATCTTTGGCACAAATTAACACTTAGAGCATTTGTGTTGGGCGCTTAATCACCAAAACACTTTAGAAATGGTCCAAGGGCACATTTCCCTTTCAATCTCCCCCTTTTTGGTGATTTATCCCAACACATCAAAAAGAAACTAAAAGAAGTGCAACATCAATGCAATTGAGAACAAGAATTGTTTTTTATTCAAATTTGGCATATTTGGATCAATCTTTGCCACCACTTGGTTTGTTTTTTTGCAAATCAAATTCAATTTCCTATTTCTAAGTCAAACACACTTGTTGAGGCATAAAGAGAGGTATTCCAAGAGAAATTGATCAAAGATCCAAAAACTCCCCCTTTTTCCCATAATCAAACATTCTCCCCAACTTTTGACAATAAGAGTATTTTGACAAATCAAAAAGTTCTAACTCTACTTTTTTCGAAATTTCACAAGTGGTAGCTGATCCATTTGCTTTGGCCTTAATTTCTCCCCCTTTAGCATTAAGCACCAAAACGGGATCATTCTTGGCCCTTTAACCCCATTGCCTCACTAAAATTGTCAATTACGAGCAAAAAGGCAATAAGAGCATAGATATGAACTTGGAGTGAATACCGGAGTACAGTGGAAGTCTTTGCATGGTCCAAGTTCACCTTTCCATTTCAATCCACCTTTAAGACTAAAACAAGAACTCAAACATAAGGTTAGTCTCAAAGGGTCAAGTTGTAGCATGCCTCCCCCTAAATAAGTGCATCGCATGCAAATGGACTTGTGAGGTCCGGGGATCATGTTTACAACTTGAGCACCACAAATGAACAAAATAGATTGAAATGCATAAATTACATGATCAAAGGCATAAAACACATGTATGCTAGAGATCAATCCAAGTTACGCGAATCTAAGACATTTAGCTCACTACGCAACCTGCAAAACCTTTTCTCATCTAAAGGCTTGGTGAAGATATCGGCTAGCTGGTTCTCGGTGTTAATATGGTACATCTCGATATCCCCCTTTTGCTGGTGGTCTCTCAGGAAGTGATGCCAGACGTCTATGTGCTTAGTGCGGCTGTGTTCAATAGGATTATCCGCCATGCGGATTGCACTTTCATTGTCACATAGGAGTGGGACTTTGCTCAGATTGTAGCCAAAGCCCCGGAGGGTTTGCCACATCCAAAGTAGTTGTGCAACACTATCCTGCGGCAACATACTCGGCCTCAGCGGTGGATAGGGCAACGGAAGTTTGTTTGTTTGAGCTCCAAGACACCAAGGACCTTCCTAGGAATTGGCACGTCCCCGATGTACTCTTCCTATCAACCTTGCACCCGGCATAATCGGAGTCTGAATATCCAATTAAGTCAAAGGTAGACCCCTTTGGATACCAGATCCCGAAGCAAGGCGTAGCAACTAAATATCTAAGAATCCGCTTAACGGCCACAAGGTGACATTCCCTTGTGTCGGATTGATATCTAGCACACATGCATATGCTAAGCATAATATCCGGTCTACTAGCACAAAAATAAAGCAAGGATCCTATCATAGACCGGTATGCCTTTTGATCAACGGACTTACCTCCTTTGTTGAGGTCGACATGTCCATCGGTTCCCATTGGTGTCTTTGCGGGCTTGGCGTCCTTCATCCCGAACCGCTTGAGCAAGTCTTGCGTGTACTTCGTTTGGGAGATGAAGGTGCCGTCCTTGAGTTGCTTCACTTGGAACCCAAGGAAGTAGTTCAACTCGCCCATCATCGACATCTCAAATTTCTGAGTCATCACCCTGCTAAACTCCTCACATGACTTTTGATTAGTAGAACCAAATATTATGTCATTGACATAATTTTGGCACACAAATAGGTCACCATCACAAGTCTTAGTGAAAAGAGTTGGATCGGCTTTCCCAACCTTGAAAGCATTAGCAATTAGAAAATCTCTAAGGCATTCATACCATGCTCTTGGGGCTTGCTTAAGTCCATAGAACGCCTTAGAGAGCTTACACACATGGTCGGGGTATCGTTCATCCTCAAAGCCATGGGGTTGCTCTATGTACACCTCCTCCTTGATTGGCCCGTTGAGGAAAGCGCTCTTCACATCCATTTGGAACAACCTGAAAGAATGGTGAGTGGCATAGGTAATAGAATGCGAATATACTCTAGCCTAGCCAGAGGAGCAAAATTCTCCTCGAAATCCAAACCTGCGACTTGGGCATAACCTTTTGCCACAAGTCGAGCCTTGTTTCGTGTCACCACCTCGTGCTCGTCTTGCTTGTTGCGGAACACCCACTTGGTTCCCACAACGTTTTGCTTGGGACGTGGCACCAGGGTCCAAACTTCATTTCGCTTGAAGTTGTTGAGCTCTTCCTGCATGGTCAACACCCAGTCCGGATCTAGCAAGGCCTCTTCTACCCTGAAAGGCTCAATAGAAGAGACAAACGTTTAATGCTCACAAAAGTTAGCTAATCTTGAGCGAGTGGTTACTCCCTTGCTTATATCACCCAAAATCTGGTCGACGGGATGATTCCTTTGAATTGTTGCTCGGACTTGAGTTGGAGGGGCCCGTGGTACTTCTTCCTCCACAACATGGTCTTCTTGTGCTCCCCCTTGATCACACGCCTCCTCTTGAGGAATCTGTTCATCATCTTGAGTCGGGGGATGCACCATCGTTGAGGAAGAAGGTTGATCTTGCTCTTGGTGTTCTTGTGGTCGCACATCTCCAATCGCCATGGTGCGAATTGCGTCCATTGGAACATCATCTTCATCTACATCATCAAGATCAACTTGCTCTCTTGGAGAGCCATTAGTTTCATCAAATACAACGTCGCTAGAGACTTCAACCAAACCCGATGATTTGTTGAAGACTCTATACGCCTTTGTATTTGAGTCATAACCTAACAAAAACCCTTCTACAGCTTTGGGAGAAAATTTGGAATTTCTACCTTTCTTCACTAGAATATAACATTTACTCACAAATACACGAAAGTATGAAATGTTGGGTTTGTTACCGATTAGAAGTTCATACGAGGTCTTCTTGAGGAGGCGATGAAGGTAGACCCGGTTTATGGCGTGGCAAGCCATATTCACAGCTTCCGACCAAAATCGCTCGGGCATCTTGAATTCTCCAAGCATCATCTTCGCCATGTCGATAAGCGTCCTGTTCTTCCTCAATACCACACCGTTTTGTTGTGGTGTGTAGGGAGCGGAGAACTCGTGCTTGATTCCTTCCTTCTCAAGGTACTCCTCCACTTGTAAGTTCTTGAACTCGGACCCGTTGTTGCTTCTTATCTTTTTCACCCTGAGCTCAAATTTGTTTTGAGCTCTCCTTAGGAAGCGCTTTAGGGTCCCTTGGGTTTCTGATTTATCCTGCAAAAAGAATACCCAAGTGAAGCGAGAAAAATCATCAATAATAACAAGACCATACTTACTTCCCCCGATGCTGAGGTAGCCGACGAGTCCGAAGAGGTCCATGTGAAGTAGCTCCAGAGGTCTTGATGTGGTCATCACATTTTTGCTGTGATGAGCGCTTCCCACTTGTTTACTTGCTTGACAAGCTGCACAAGGTCTATCTTTTTCGAAAAATACATTGGTTAGACCTTACACATGTTCTCCCTTTAGAAGTTTATAATGGTTCTTCATCCCAACATGTGCTAGACGGCGATGCCACAGCTAGCCCATGCTAGTCTTAGCAATTAAGCATGCATCTAGATCAGCCTCCTCTTTCGAAAAATCCACTAAGTAGGGTTTGCCGTCTAGTACACCCTCAAAAGCTAATGAACCACACTCCTTCTAAAGACAGACACATCTACATTGGTAAATAGACAATTGTATCCCATATTACATAGTTGACTGACAGATAATAAATTGTAGCCGAGCGATTCAACTAAAAACACATTTGAAATAGAATGCTTGGATGAAATAGCTATCTTCCCTAGTCCTTTAACCTTGCCTTGGTTTCCATCTCCAAAGATGATCGAATCTTGGGAATCTTTGTTCTTGACATAGGAGGTGAACATCTTCTTCTCCCCCGTCATGTGGTTTGTGCATCCGCTGTCGATAATCCAGCTTGAGCCCCTGAATGCATAAACCTGCAAGGAAAATTAGGCTTGGGTTTTAGGTACCCAACTCTTGTTGGGTCCTACAAGGTTAGTTACAATAGCCTTGGGGACCCAAATGCAAGTCTTGTCTCCCTTGCATTTGGACCCCATCTTTCTAGCAAACACATTTTCATTTTTACATGTAAGTACATACTTAGTGTTGCAAGTATGCAAGACAGTAGTAGGTTTATGTGGCGGAAACTGCTCGAATTATTCCGACTTAAGTGCCTAAGTCCCGCCTTAGAGGCTAGACCGCACTTAAATAGGAATAACCCGTCAATCCCTCGGATCTAGTCCAACAAGGCCACTGACAGGATCAAGTACCACAATCTCACTCGATGGTGAGCCATAGAGCAAATACAATAAAGCATAAAACCATACATTAAGGAGTATTAAATTATTATAGCATCCCCGGAGTTTTGCAAAAGTAGTCATCATTGTTCGAAGTGCAGCGGAATAAAACTAACGATGAATAAACGGAGAGATGGGGAAGCCTGTCCCATCACTCCTCATGCTCCTCCTCAGCCGAGGTGGGGTCCCACTCGACAGTCCAACCCGGTGGCAAGATGGACGGCCAAGTCACTCCAGCAACCATGTCCTCCAAAGAACCTGTAAAATTATGCCACAAGCAAGGCTGAGTATGCTAATACTCAGCTAGACTTACCCGGTGTGAGGAGTCTAGTCCTCTACCTCTAGACATGCATCTGTCTGGCTGTGGGGTTTGGTTGCCAAAAGCACTAGCTGAGTTTAAAAATCAAGTTTTAGCTTTGTCAAGTTTAAGTGTGACTCTCTTAAGGCTAAAAGTGTACTATCTACTCATACATGGTATCAAACATATTTAGCAATCAACATCTTGTGTCAACTCATCAGATTTCCACTTGTTACTCAATGTAGCAGCATGGATCAAGCAGTCTCATTAGCTGCGAGAAGCAGACGATTCGAATCGAGTTTTTATCCTTGCAAGGTAAACCTAAACACACGACGTGGCGAGGCACTCCGTCCCCACGCACATCAACTGTCCCCATCGATTCCCTGGCAACAGAAAGTGGCTCACCGCCTTGGCGTACAATGCCCCACTGACCTCGACTGCCGTCGTGTAGTGACCGCACTTGTACCCACCATAACCGGAATGGGAGACCACGTCTCAAGTCGCGTGAGGAGGGCAATTTGCGGGCAGGTTCACTCAGGTACTAGGCTTACCGATTTACCATATTTCTCGGTATGTGTTTAGTATGTTCAAACGCTTGACACACGGTACCACACCTTAATCCTTATTCAAATTTCCATCCCGTGGACAACCAATCCCCATGGATTGTTGTCCACAACCCAGTATCATTATGATAAGAAAGTGGATACAACCAATTTCCTGACCTCGCGCGAGTGCTAGAAAAATCACTCGACTTCTACCGAGATCCTAATTAATAAAGCAGCTACTCGACCTAGCATACTAGTATCCATCTCAAAAGGAATCCTGAGTTCATGCAACTAGGGTTTCAAACAACTCCTATACTTAAGTGCACAATACAAGCCTACAAACATTAAGTGTAGTAAAGTAGCATATAGAACAGGTTATGCATAAAACCAGGGCTTGCCTTCCAAAGCTGTGGTAGGCAGATCCTCTGGTGCAGGCTCTGGTGCTGGATCCGGGGCTACCTCCTGAGCAGCTCCTTGCTCCGACACGAGGACATACTCTCCGTCAGCGAGGTTACAGTCTATCGAAATGCAATGAATATGTAGGTCATGATTATGC
Source organism: Zea luxurians (assembly GCA_029449295.1). Taxonomy (NCBI): domain Eukaryota; kingdom Viridiplantae; phylum Streptophyta; class Magnoliopsida; order Poales; family Poaceae; genus Zea; species Zea luxurians. The sequence continues at coordinate 164,495 of JAOPSE010001034.1, read as the reverse complement.
AGGATTTAATAACATTATGCTAAAGGAAGAAAAACTAAGTTAGTTGGCAACTTAGGGTTTCTTAGCCATACGTGGCTTTTAGTAGTTTATGCTAATCATTCTAAGTTTAGGTTTTGTTAAGGATAAGCATAGTGGATTGGCATTTCCCATTTATATGTTTCAGTGGAAAACTTACAAAGGGTTTTAGGATGGCACTAATTTCCATTATTCATTTTCCCCTTCTTTATTTTCTATTTAAGAATTCTAGTGTAGGTTTGAACTATAACCATGATTAAACTTTCTCCAAAAATTTTGTAAAAATTACAGGGGGTTGCCATTGGTTATTACAATTTGTTCTATGAATTTGAGGTCCATCCTGGAAAGGGTATGCCTTGGACTAAAATAACAAAATTTGGGCAAAAGGGGGTCACTTTACACTACAACTCTTAACTAGGGGTGGGTTCTGTCTTAAGGATCATTTTTATTGGTATCTAACAGTAATCACAAGTTTCTGTGCCAAAAATCATAGAAGGTTAATTGGTGGTTATTTAGTTGTGATTTTCTAAAGTTTTATGCCAAAAAGGTGCTTATAACTAACTTGTTATTTGAAAAATATCAAACAACAGACTTCATATTTTTCTTATGTTCATAATAACAACCCATTAGTTATCCCAAGGTTTGGGGTGTTTTTGCCTTGGGGTTATTTTTTTAGGGTTTTTCTAAGTTTTCCTTGTTTTCTCAAAATAAAAGGTATCCCAATTATTTTATACTAAACTAGAGTATAATAAATTTTTCTAGTGAACTATACTGAATAAATAGACTAACAAAAATATGGGGGCTCCCTAATTCTTTATTTAATTTATCTTTCCTATTTTCTTTAACCTTAAGCACAATATAAAATAAATGGTAAACTCTACCTTAATGGGGTGTACAGAGGGGTTTAGCATTTTTAAATAGGTCATTAGGTGGTCATGTACTTCTCCAAATTTTCTTAACCACAGTTAAATAGTGCAACTATTTTTCTTCCTATTATTTAGCTTTTGGCCAAATTAATATTTAAATCAGAACCCTAAAGTTTTCTATAGCACATAGGGTTTTTATATTTTTCTTAAGTAGCCTACATTATTTAAGGTCTGGCAAAATTGGTTTGACTTGATTTGGGTGAATAAAATAGAAGATACGAATTATTCAAGTTTGTTTGAATTTAAATCAGATTTATTAAAAGGTTTCCTGGAAAAACCACTTTGCACCGAAGTCCTCGGGTTATTTCCAAACCAACTCTCTCAGTTATACCCCCGCGCTACTATTTCTCTGAGTCACTGACATTGCGCAAAACCCCCTAGCTTTCTCTTCTTCTCCCCCGCGGTCCCTCCCTAGGTTTAAACAGTATCCGCGAGAAAGAAAAGGGTGGCGCGGCTTATCGGCGGCGAGAGAGGTCTGGCAAGGGGCGGGGTTGGCTCCCGGAGGTTCTGGCGGTCACAACGGTGTACGGCTCGATGGCGGGGGTGGCCAGGATCGCCCGGTCCACGTGCGCAGGCGGGCGCTCTCGCAGGCGGCGGGTGTGCCGGCCAAACCACGGCGACCTAGTTCAATCCAATGGCACAGTGAGCTTCACGGGGTGACGTAGAGGCTGTGTGCACAAGGAATCGAGGAATTGAGCAGAGGATTACCCGGTCTACGGTCGCCGGCGGTTGGGTGGAGTCCGGCGACCATGGACTGGCCTCTCCGGCGAAGCAAACTCCGATTCCTCGCTCAGGGAGCTTCACCGAGGTGTGCACAATCTTTTCCGAGGGCTGGACGGGGCTGGGAACGGTTCTGCTGGCCAGGCTACGGTGGCAGGGGGATCGGGCGGCCGCGGGCACGCCGTGCACGGGCAAACGCCGGTGGTTTTGGGCTCCGGTGAGGTCGAGCACGTGCGGAGGGGTACGGTCAAGGTTCCTGGGGGTTTTATAGGCACGGGCGCATGCCATGGCGCCGGCTGGTCTTTGGCGTGATGCGGGGCACGCGGGGGCGCGCGCGGGCGTGCTCTAGCGAGCTCAGAGCGCGTCGAACACGTGGCTCTTTGCTTCTGCTCGTGTTCTTCCTCTGCTGAGCGGCCAAAACGTACAAATCTTGCCCTAGAGCCTGTGAGAGATCTCTTCCCTGCACCTAGAGCTACCTAGTTCATGTGAGTTCCAAGGGTAGATGTGGTCGGGTTAGAGAGATATGGGGGAGGGAAGTCGGCTATGTCAGAGATGTCCAAACCGAGACAAAAATGGTGCCAAGTCGTGTCAAACGTCTTAGGGTAGGTGTCAACTTTTTCCAGGGCATTCTAGGGTTAATTTGGCGCCACTTTGTCAATTGGGTCGATGTGTTTTGAAGTTTGAATGAGGGTGAACATGTGTGATCTTTGGCCAAAGGTTAGTTTTGGACATAGGCAATTTCTGATTTTTCTTTTGTGCTCAAACCTTTGGTGAACTTTTTGGGGCTTTTCTGAAATCTTTTTGGGGTTACTTTCTTACCATTATTTGTAGGTTATTAAGTGTATTACAACTTTTATATTTGGCCCAAGCCATGGTCATAATGTTTTCATGACCTTTTGGTTATACTTACATCTAGGGTTCCCATTGTCCAAAGGGGGTTTGCTTTAGGGTTTTGGGCAATTCTCCCCTTTAGATGCATGATAGGTTAAGGTATGACATCTAAGATGGGTTGCACGTTGCTTAGGATTTGAATTCTAAGTTTGATGTACTTTGCTCAGCTAACCCACATGTGATAATAGGTTTAAAAGGTGTAGCCCTGGGTGGATACCCTGAGTAACACCTAGGGTGTTACAGCCCTCCCCCCTTAAAGGAATCTCGTCCCGAGATTTTAGGTATAGTCCTCAGGAGGGTGCCATGAAGGTGTGCTGGTGTGTGGTTTCTGCTTTTCTTTAAGTTTCTCCAGTTAACTGTTCTTCAAATGTCATCCTCTTTGCAACTTCAGAAGGAAGTCCTTTTTGAGTAAAATCCACAACTTAGACTACTCTTGCTATCGAAGTTTTTCTTATAATTGTATTCAAAGGGTAGGTGGGAGTGGGGTTTTGGGGTTACGTACCAACTCTTTTGGGCAGAAAGTCGGGGAAGCGAGAGCATAGAAAATTCTCAGTCTCCCATGTAGCTTCTTCTACTGAATGGTGACTCCACTGAACCATAAACACTCTGATCGACTTTGCCCGTGTTGATCTCTCTTGATCCAATACCTTGACGGGGTACTCTTGATAAGACAAGTCTGGATCTATCTTAATGTCTGGCTCAGGTAGCACTTCAGTGGGTAGGCGGACACATTTCCGCAGCTGAGATACATGGAACACATCATGAACAGCTGACATGCTCGGTGGCAACTTCAATTGATAGGCTACGGGTCCATAAGCCTCCTTGATCTCGTAGGGTCCAATGTAGCGAGGAGCTAACTTGCCCTTGATCCCGAATCTCTGGACACCCTTGGTGGGTGACACCTTAAGATAAACATGCTCTCCCACTTCAAATTGTAGAGGCTTCTGCCTCTTATAATGATAGCTCTTTTGTCTGGCCTGAGCAGCTTCTAAGTTCTTCTTGATGACTCTGACCTTTGCCTCTGCTTCAAGTACCAAATCTTGCCCAAATATTTCCCTCTCTCCCGCTTGATACCAATTCAGCGGGGTCCTACACCTTCTCCCATATAAGGCTTCAAAAGGTGCCATCTTTAGATTGGACTGGTAGTTGTTATTATAAGAAAACTCTGCCAAGGAAAGACACTTGTCCCAATCTTTTCCGTAGTGTAGCACACATGCCCTTAACATGTCTTCCAAAATCTGATTTACCCTTTCCGTCTGGCCATCTGTTTGAGGATGGTAAGCTGAGCTTCGTATTACATGGGTCCCAAGTGATTCCTGCAATTGCTCCCAAAATCGTGCCACAAACGGTGCTCCTCTGTCTGAGACTATAGTCCTTGGTATCTCATGTAAACGAACTATCTGGTCAATGTAGATCTCTGCATACTTTTCCGTTCTGTGGGTGGTGTGTACTGGCAAGAAATGAGCTGACTTGGTCAACCTATCCACAATAACCCAAATGGAATCATGGTGCCTGGAGGTATTGGGCAATCCCACGATAAAGTCCATGCAAATGTCCTCCCATTTCCAAGATGGTATGGGAAGGGGTTGCAAAGGGCCTACTGCCTTCAAATGACTGGCTTTGATCCTCTGGCAGGTGTCACACTCGGATATGTACTTGGCAATTTCCCTCTTCATTCTGGTCCACCAGTATAAGGATCTGAGATCATGATACATCTTGTTGCTGCCCGGGTGCATGGAGAATTTTGAAAGGTGAGCTTCGTCCAGTATCTTCTTTCTGAGCTCAGGGTCCTTGGGAACAACCAATCGATCTCTAAACCATAAAATTCCCTTGCTGTCCTGACGGAAGCACTTGTATTTCTCTGCCTTCTGCTTGATCATTTCGTTGATAACCTGAACACCCTTGTCTTCAATCTGTGCCCTGACTATTTGCTCTTGCAGTGTGGGCTCCACCGAGATATAAGTTAAATCACCTGAAGAAACAACTTCCAGGTTCAGCTTGCACAATTCATCACACAAGGTGGTAACTCTCGCATCCATGCTCATACAATTGCACTAGGCCTTTCTGCTCAAGGCATCTGCCACAACATTGGCTTTGCCAGGATGGTAATGCACCTCCAATTCATAGTCCTTGATTAATTCTAACCATCTCCTCTGCCTCATGTTCAGATCTGCCTGAGTGAAAATGTATTTGAGGCTCTTGTGATTAGTGTAAATGTTACAGTGAGCTCCCATCAAGTAGTGTCTCCATATCTTGAGAGCATGAACCATGGCTGCTAACTCCAGATCATGTGTAGGGTAGTTCTGCTCATGGGGTCTGAGTGCTCGGGAGGCATAAGCAATTACTCTATTATCTTGCATTAATACACATCCAAATCCCGTACCAGAAGCATCACAATAGACTTCAAAGGGCTTGGTGTTATCAGGTTGAGCGAGCACTGGGCTGTTGTTAAATGCTGCCTCAGTGTATGAAAGGCATCTTCGCACTTCTGGCTCCAATTATACTTGACTCCCTTCTTTAATAGTTCAGTCATTGGTTTGGCAATTCTGGAGAAATCCGGAATAAATCGTCGATAATACCCTACCAATCCCAGAAAACTCCGAATCTGCCTCACTGTAGTCGGGGGGTTTCCAATCCATCACCTCTTGTACCTTCTCAGGATCAACAGATATCCCATCCTGAGAAATTGTGTGACCCAAGAATTTAATCTCCTTCAGCCAGAATTCACATTTAGACAACTTGGCATACAACTGATGGTCACGCAGCCTCTGAAGTACAGTATGCAAATGTTTGGTGTGCTTGGCTTCATTCTTGGAATACACCAGAATATCGTCAATGAAAACGACCACGAATTTGTCCAGCTCTGGCATGAATACTGAGTTCATCAGGTACATAAAATAAGCCGGGGCATTGGTCAACCCAAAAGACATTACCAAAAACTCATAAAGCCCATATCTGGTTGAGAAGGCCGTCTTGGGAATATCACTGGCACGGATCTTGATCTGATGGTAACCCGAGCGAAGATCTATCTTGGAGAAAACTTTGGCTCCCACCAATTGATCAAACAAGACATCAATACGAGGTAGTGGGTATTTGTTTTTGATGGTCACCGCATTGAGAGGGCGGTAGTCAACACACATTCTCAAACTCTCATCCTTCTTCTTCACAAATAAAGCAAGACATCCCCAAGGTGAAGTACTTGGGCGAATGAACCCCTTGTCCAACAATTCTTGCAGTTGCTTCTTCAGTTCTTCCAGTTCTGCGGGAGGCATCCTATAAGGTCTCTTGGAGATAGGAGCAGTCCCGGGTTGTAATTCAATTGCAAACTCAATGTCTCTGTCAGGTGGCATTCCCGGCAATTCATCCGGAAAAACATCTGGGTAGTCACAAACCACTGGGATCCTTTCCACTGGGGATTCTATCATAACGAAGGCACAAGAACGGGTACAACCCTGGTCGGGCAAATATAAAACAGTCTCGCCATAAGCAGGGGGATGAATTTCAATGGCCCTTGCTGCAATATCCAGTACTGCCTGATGCCTGGTCAACCAATCAGTTCCCAATATAATATCCACCTATCCAATCCTAAGATGAGAAGGGTGGTTCTAATCACAAGACTACCAAATTTTATAGGCACTTGCCTGCTGATTTGATTGGTGGCAATCCTGCCTCCTGGTGTTGAAATTGTAATACCCCCATTGGTGTGGTGAAAAGGTAACTGACACTTGGCACTAAATTTGGCACTGATAAAACTATGCGATGCACCAGAATCAAAAAGAATAATAGCAGAATAATTCAAAACGGTAAAGATACCAGTCATGACGGGTGCTCCCTCTGGAATATCAGCCATGGTGGTGAAGTTCAGCCTGCCCTGCCTTACTTGCACCTTCTGTCTCTTGCCTTGATTCTGATTAACATTCTGCCCTTGCCTCTGCTGGTTCCTGGGGCAATTCTTGGCATAATGTCCGGTGTTGCCGCATGTGAAACACCTGTTGTCATTTGCCTGGCGATACTGCTGCTGCTGTTGATTGTTCCTCTGAGCTGGAAACTGGGTACGGTTGGGTGCCTGCTGCTGCTGCTGTGGTCGAATCACCCAACGCCCTTGCTGCTGCTGAGGTCCCCTGCTCTGAGTGTCAGACACAATCCTGAAGCGCTGTGGCTGAGCTGAGGGTCCTGCCACAGGGGTCTTCCTCTTCTTCTCTGCCTGACGAGCGGTGATACAGTCCTCCTGAGAAATGGCCATGTTGACCAACTCATTGTAGCTGTTGGCCCTGACGGTGTTGAGGCGGTCACGGAGCTTAGTGCTGAGCCCCCTCCTGAATCAGTGTCTCTTCTTCTCGTCCGTGTCTGCATGATACCCAGCATACTGGCACAGGTCATTAAAAGCCTGAGCATACTGCAACACTGTCCTGTTGCCCTGAGTGAGTGCCAGAAACTTGTTGAGCTTACGGTCCATAATGCCAGCTGGAATATGGTGTCCACTGAAAGCTGCCTTGAACTCTCTCCAATCCACTTCATGGTCAACTGGTTGCATAGCAAGATAGTGGTCCCACCATGTCTGCGCGGGTCCGCGAAGCTACTGGGTGGCAAACCTGACCTTAGTCACTTCGGAACAAACTCCATTGAGTAGTGGGAATTAAGATTCCACTACCCTCAGCCATACATCAGCATCCAGTGGGTCCTCTGCCCTGGTGAACAACGGTGGCTGAGTACTGAGGAACTCCTGGTAACTAGCTATGGCTGGGTGACGCTGATGGTCACCACCACCATAGTGCTGAGGTGGCGGCTGACGCTGAGCTAGCTGTCTCAAGATCTCGTTCTGCTGAGCCATCAGCTCCTGCAGAGTAGGCGGTGGTGGGGGAATGCGCTCATTCTATCCACGACGCGCTCTTCGTGCCATCTAAAAAATCATGGATATTCTTAATATCACATTTCCGAGGTTCAAGGTTCAATTGTGGCGAAAGAGTCAATTGAGCAAAACCAATATATATTGCATAATCATAAAAGATTTCACATCGTCCATACTTTTTCCCTTAAATTAAGACTGACAACATTCACCAACCACGCTTCCAAAAGAGTTCATCACGATTACATCATTGGCCAAAAAGACTCAACTCTATCTAGCCTAGTACTCAAGGGTCGCAAAAGCTAAGCTAGCTTCGAGGAGTTCTACCATCACAGACTTCTAACTCTATCCCTACGACCTAGTGAGCGAAGGAGGCAACACTCGACTCGGGGGAAGGAGGTCTCCCTGAGCCCGCAGTGTCCAAACTGGAGGCAGGCTCCTCCCCTCCCTCGATGTCGACATCCTCGTTGGCCCCCATATCCTGGATCTCCTGGTGGTGCATATCCAGATGCTCGTTAGCCTCGGCAAGCTGCTGCTGGGTGTTAATTAACTGATCCTCGAGAACCTCGATGGTGTTCTCCCTGGTTCCCACTAATTCCTCCAGCTCTTGGATCTCATCTGACAGCTGCTCCACCTGCAAGTCCTTCTCCACCATCTCAGTGGACAAATCAACCACAAGCTCCTCTCTGTTGTCCAGGGTGATCTTTGTTGCTTCCAACAATGCCATCAGATGGGACATTGCCTCACCAAGCATCACTTGCAGACGATACAGGGCATTCCTGCACCGCACCGTCAAGTGAGCAGTCTGGCCTGGGTAGAGAGCCTAGATGTCCTTGGCATGCTCCACTCGGTCCTTCCACATTGGGTCGTCGTCCTTCTCAGCGGGGAACAAGCCAATGGGGTGGGTGGATAGCTCCAAGGGGTGGAATCCGCAGAAAGTGGTCAACTCGTGCAGAGCAATCACCTCGATCGTATCCTCAGCCCGGTACCCAAAAGACTCAGAGTCCAGCGAACGTCAGCCTGGCTGCAGGGGATGAGGCTCCAAGGTCATCCTCACCCTACAGCGGGGCACTCTATGCTTCTCGAACTGCTGCACCGTGTACTGGGGAGGTGTCATGTATCCAGCTCCCTGAAGTACCTCCCACAAAATACGGGGAAAACCCTCTCGTGTAAGCCCATCAGTGTGGGACAGTGCATTCCCGTCGTCCGAGGATCCGTGGGAAGTCATCTGTGTACGGTTAATCGTAAGTAAAAGGAAAAGAATTATAAAAAAGAAAAGGAAACACAACTCAGCCTCTCTATAACCATGGCAGCGATACTGGGGTACTTATTTGGTCATCATTTGTATCAAAGTTTTCACCCAATTATCCATTTGTTTAATTAGTGATGCATGCATGCTCGTCCTGAACGACCTCACATCAATCTTAGAGGGAATAGGGAAGAACTCCCATCCCTTATAGTAGCCTGCAGGGCTGACTCAATTAGCCACCTAGCTACCCCTCTATCATCCTAAGGCTTCACGTCCTAGGTCTATCCTGATCGTCCTACGGTCTATCCAATATTTGTCTCTATCAAATTTTACTTTGGAAAAGGATGGTATTTATAGTTTATTGATTCCTCTGTGGTGGTACAAGCTCTGATACCAGCTGTGGCGAAAACTTCCCGAGTTATTCCGACTTAAGTGCCTAAGTTCCGCCTTAGAGGCTAGACCGCACTTAAATAGGAATAACCCGTCAATCCCTCGGATCTAGTCCGACAAGGCCACTGACAGGATCAAGTACCACAATCTCACTCGATGGTGAGCCACAGAGCAAATACAATAAAGCATAAAATCATACATTAAGGAGTATTAAATTATTACAGCATCCCCGGAGTTTTGCAAAAGTAGTCATCATTGTTCGAAGTGCAGCGGAATAAAACTAACGATGAATAAACGGAGAGATGGGGAAGCCTGTCCCATCACTCCTCATGCTCCTCCTAAGCCGAGGTGGGGTCCCACTCGACAGTCCAACCCGGTGGCAAGATGGACGGCCAAGTCACTCCAGCAACCATGTCCTACAAAGAACCTGTAAAATTATGCCACAAGCAAGGCTGAGTATGCTAATACTCAGCTAGACTTACCCGGTGTGAGGAGTCTACTCCTCTACCTCTAGACATGCAGCTGTCTGGCTGTGGGGTTTGGTTGCCAAAAGCACTAGCTAAGTTTAAAAATCAAGTTTTAGCTTTGTCAAGTTTAAGTGTGACTCTCTTAAGGCTAAAAGTGTACTATCTACTCATACATGGTATCAAACATATTTAGCAATCAACATCTTGTGTCAACTCATCACATTTCCACTTGTTACTCAATGTAGCAGCATGGATCAAGCAGTCTCATTAGCTGCAAGAAGCAGACGATTCGAATCGAGTTTTTATCCTTGCAAGGTAAACCTAAACACGACGTGGCGAGGCATTCCGTCCCCACGCACATCAACGGTCCCCATCGATTCCCTGGCAACAGAAAGGGGCTCACCGCCTTGGCGTACAATGCCCCACTGACCCCGACTGCCGTCGTGTAGTGACCGCACTTGTACCCACCATAACCGGAATGGGAGACCACGTCTCAGGTCGCGTGAGGAGGGCAATCTGCGGGCAGGTTCACTCAGGTACTAGGCTTACCGATTTACCATATTTCTCGGTATGTGTTTAGTACGTTCCAACGCTTGACACACGGTACCACACCTTAATCCTTATTCAAATTTCCATCCCGTGGACAACCAATCCCCATGGATTGTTGTCCACAACCCAGTATCATTATGATAAGAAAGTGGATACAACCAATTTCCTGACCTCGCGCGAGTGCTAGAAAAATCACTCGACTTCTACCGAGATCCTAATTAATAAAGCAGCTACTCGACCTAGCATACTAGTATCCATCTCAAAAGGAATCCTGAGTTCATGCAACTAGGGTTTCAAACAACTCCTATACTTAAGTGCACAATACAAGCCTACAAACATTAAGTGTAGTAAAGTAGCATATAGAACAGGTTATGCATAAAACCGGGGCTTGCCTTCCAAAGCTGTGGTAGGCAGATCCTCTAGTGCAGGCTCTGGTGCTGGATCCGGGGCTACCTCTTGAGCAGCTCCTTGCTCCGGTACGAGGACGTACTCTCCGTCAGCGAGGTTACAGTCTATCGAAATGCAATGAATATGTAGGTCATGATTATGCAGGATTTAATAACATTATGCTAAAGGAAGAAAAACTAAGTTATTTGGCAACTTAGGGTTTCTTGGTCATACGTGGCTTTTAGTAGTTTATGCTTATCATTCTAAGTTTAGGTTTTGTTTAGGATAAGCATAGTGGATTGGCATTTCCCATATATATGTTTCAGTGGAAAACTTACAAAGGGTTTTAGGATGGCACTAATTTCCATTATTCATTTTCCCCTTCTTTATTTTCTATTTAAGAATTCTAGTGTAGGTTTGAACTATAACCATGATTAAACTTTCTCCAAAAATTTTGTAAAAATTACAGGGGGTTGCCATTGGTTATTACAATTTGTTCTATGAATTTGAGGTCCATCCTGGAAAGGGTATGCCTTGGACTAAAATAACAAAAGTTGGGCAAAATGGGGTCACTTTACACTACAACTCTTAACTAGGTGTGGGTTCTGTCTTAAGGATCATTTTTATTGGTATCTAACGGTAATCACAAGTTTCTGTGCCAAAAATCACAGAAGGTTAATTGGTGGTTATTTAGTTGTGATTTTCTAAAGTTTTATGCAAAAAAGGTGCTTATAACTAACTTGTTATTTGAAAAATATCAAACAACAGACTTCATATTTTTCTTATGTTCATAATAACAACCCATTAGTTATCCCAAGGTTTGGGGTGTTTTTGCCTTGGGGTTATTTTGCTAGGGTTTTTCTAAGTTTTCCTTGTTTTCTCAAAATAAAAGGTATCCCAATTATTTTATACTAAACTAGAGTATAATAAATTTTTCTAGTGAACTATACCAAATAAATAGACTAACAAAAATATGGGGGCTCCCTGATTCTTTATTTAATTTATCTTTCTGTTGGGGACCTTCGTCCTCCGAAGGTCCTCAAAAACATGATTTGACAATGTTTTCTAAGTGGATTATATGAACAGGTATCTTCGGACTCAGAATTATGAACATGGAGTACGGTCAGGACGAAGTCTAAGCCAGACGAAGGGGGATTGAGATGAAGGACGGGCTGATTACCAAGCTGTACGAAGGATGGTGCACAGCCGAAGCTGTGCGCAGGAAAGCTTCGTCATGATAGCAGGAAGGGGAACTGACTTAAATATGAAAAGACTACTTAGGCCTTGACAGATTCCCATAAGTCATTAACAAATGTAATGGGCATGAATGTAATTTTACATGGGCCGCGTCCCACGCCTATAAATAGATGAACAGTACTCCCGTACTGTTCACGCTGACTTGGCATTCGCTTTTGCGTCATCCTTGTACTTTTGTCTTCCTGCAATCCGAAGGTACATTTGTAATTTGAAGTCATTTCTATTGTTATATGATAATAAAATAGAAATGACATTGTGATAAAATTTAAATGTTTATATTACCTTTTATGTTGCGTGTAAATCCTTCGTCGTAACTTACGAAGATATATTATTTGTGACCTTCGTCCGGAGCACATTATATCCCGAAAGGAAATAATGTTTTAAAGGACGAAGGAATTTATCACTTAACACTTTTTATGTTGCCTTGTTCTTAATCCGAAGCACCTGAGAACAAGTCACCAACATTGGCACCCACCTCCGGTGAACTCACTTCCACTTTGAGTTTTTTGAACACCTTCGGAAGCCATAGACCCTCGCTATGGCGCCGAAGAAAGCTTCAGTGACTGGGGCTGCAGCACTGCAACCGCTGGACCCCAACCAGGAGACTGTCTCTCTTCGGGAGGCCCGAAGCCAGAAGAGGAAGGCCGTCAGCCCGACGCTTCAGGAGGATGAACTAGACCAAGAGATCAGGGATATGGAGATGCTCCATCAACAGGTGCAAAGGAAGAAGGAAAAGATGGCCAGGCTAGCTGAGCTGTAGAGGCAGATAGACGAAGCTTCTGAAGAAGTTCGCCATCTTACTCACGATGAGCAGAACAGAAGGCCTCAACAAAAAGACTTTCATCAGGAGGGCTTCTTCAACGAAGATGACTGGTATGACAATTTCCATCATGGAAATTTTGTTTTCGATGATGCTTCTCCCCTGTCCGCTGAGCTGCAGGCTACACCTTGGCCTCCGTCCTACAAGCCACCCCAGCTTCCCATGTTCGATGGCCATTCAGACCCGAAGCAGTTTTTGATGAGCTACGAAGCAACAGTGTCTTCGTATGGTGGCAATGCTACAGTCATGGCAAAGTCTTTTGTTATGGCTGTCAGGAATGTTGCTCAGACCTGGTATTCCTCCCTTCGACCAGGAACGATTACTTCATGGCAAAAGCTGAAGGACATGTTGTTAACCAGCTTTCAAGGGTTTCAGACGAAGCCGGTTACTGCTCAAGCCTTGTTCCAGTGCACTCAGGATCATGAAGAATACCTTCAGGCGTATGTCAGAAGGTTCTTACGTTTGAGGGCGCAGGCACCAACGGTTCCCAATGAAATTGTCATCGAAGCCATGATCAAGGGGCTTCGACCTGGACCTTCAGCTCAATACTTCGCTAGGAAGCCACCTCAGACTTTGGAGAAGCTACTCCAGAAGATGGACGAGTACATTCGCGCCGACAATGATTTTCGCCAAAGAAGGGAGGAGGCTTCCAGATTTTCTGAAATGACCAGGGGCTTCGGAGGAAGATTCTATCCGAGGCATGTTAGGTCCATCCACAACTCTACTCAAAATGATGATAAGGGGAGTCAGCAAAACAGGCCGCAGTGCTCCTCACAGGCTTCGGGGCAACAGCAAAGTTTCTTCCGGCCACCAGCTCCAAGAGGCAGAAACGCCAGGGCTTCGGCGGAAGATTTGGAGATCAACCAAGGAAAATGTTTTGCTTGTTCTGTGGAGAAAACAAGGGTCATACCACCAGGATGTGCCACGTTACAATCCAGAAGCAAAAGGAAATAGCCGAAGCTGCAGCGCAACAAGCTCAGCCGAAGCAAGTTATGCATACTGCTTCGTACCATCCGCCTTACATCCCACAATACATAGACAACCACCCTGCAGTTTCTGTAGCTTCGGCAAGTCAACCTCAAGCTTCCTGGCAACAGCCTCCGCCTCCACCTCCACTGCAACAAGGCCAACAGCCAGAAGGGAGCCAATATGCTCCACACCAAAGGGACTTCAGAGAACAATCCGAAGCTCGCACAGTCAATAGCACTGTGCCAGAGTCGAAGCACATTTATTGACACATATCCTACCTTTGATAGCAGTCTTTTCTATTCAGTTCTATTTTCTGTGTAACAAAGAACATTGTTAGTTTTCATGTAATAATTTCGTTGTTTCCCATGAGGAAAACCTATTTTCTCCACAGGCTTAAGTTGCTGAAGCTTAAAAATTTGCGATAACAAGGAGGGCCTTCGAATTATTAAAAATCCTTCGAAGCAACAGAAAGTCGTTCTAAGGAACGCAGAGTAAGTTGCTGAAGTCACAAAAAGCCGTTCCAAAGGGAGCGCAGTGTAAGTTTTCTGCTCAAAAGTCGTTCCTAAGGGAATGCAGAGCTTACAGCGAAAAGTCAACGCTGATACCGCCTAAGTAAAAGGCGAAGAAGCTCCAAAGACGTTCCTAAGGGAATGCAGAGCTTACAGCGAAAAGTCAACGCTGATACCGCCTAAGTAAAAGGCGAAGAAGCTCCAAAGACGTTCCTAAGGGAATGCAGAGCTTATAGCGAAAAGTCAGCGCTGATATAAAAAGATTGTGTGTTTCACGGGAATATGTGTGTATCTTCGGAATCAATCTCATCTACATAACATAACATCATCACATCATTTTTGTAACGCCCCGAATTTTGCAGTTGAATTTTTTTTCTTTTCTTTACTCGCCAAAATTCGGGCGTTACCTTTTCTTTTTCTTTTTCCCCCGCTAAACCTTGACCTTTTCCAAAGTTTTAGCGGGATTCGGTTTGGATTTCCCGTGTAAGAAAACTCTAAAATACTTTGTGTTGTTTGATGCACCATGCCGAACCTTGCATTTTTCTGATTGGTTGAAAGTGCAAACGCATTCATCTAAAAGATCAGACTTCGAAAAAACAGGGAAATGATCTTTTCTTTTTCTTTCTCTCTCTTTCTCTCTCCTCTTTCTCTCTCCCGCGCCCTGGGCCGACCCCGGCCGGCCCAGCCGCCCCTGGCGCCCCCCTCTTGGGCCCAAGAGGCCCAGCCGCCCCCCCCCCCCACCTCCTCTTTTTCCCCCAATCCTCTCCCTCTCCCTCTCATTTTCTCTCCCTCCCCACCTAAGCCGCCGCCCTACCCCTACCCGCCCCTGCCCTAGCGCCGGCCGCCGCCCCCTGCCGGATCGGCCACCCCCCCCCCCCCCCGCCGGTGAGCCCCCTCCCCCTTCCCCCCTCCTCCCTCTCCTCCCTCCCCTCTCCTCCCCTCTCCCCCTCCCTGCCCGGCCAAGGCCTGGCCGCGCCGACCACCCCCCCCCCAGCCCCGCCGTGGCCGCTGGCCGGCCCTCGGCCGCGCCCAGCCGGCCCCAGCCGCCCCTGGCCTGCCCCGGCCGCCCCCTGGCCGGCCACGGCCAGCCCCCGGCCAGCCCCCCCCCCCCCCCCCCCCCCCGGCCGCGCCCCCCTCGCCCAGCCGCCCCTGGCCGCCAGCTCGGCTGGCCCTGGCCGCCAGCTCGGCCGGCCTCGGCCGCCAGCTCGGCCGGCCCCGGCCCCAGCTCAGCCGCCCGACCGCCCCAGCTCGGCCGCCCCGCCCAGGGCCGGTTCAACCGCCCCCCCCCTCTGTTTTTTTTATTTTTTTTATTTTATTTTATTTACTTTCTGTGATCATAATTACTTTGTTTTAGGTAGGCTGATCATTGTTCATGCTATGGAAAATAGGAAGTTTAATTTAAAATTCCGTTATGCTATTGATTCACGTAGTTAATTGTTTATCCCGTGCAATGTTGATCAACTAAAAATGATTAGGTTCCCATTAGTATATATATATAACAGAATTCTTTTGTTAAGAATCAATTGTAACTAATCATTAGTGCATAAACTTTAAACCCCTGCGAGATCTTTCCCATTTCTTTCTAACCATAACAAATGCGATGTCGAATGTCATACTTGATGCATATTCACTTTATTTGTTCCCTTGTATGGTGTACTGTTCTTTTGTATTAAATATGTGGATGGATGTATGTATGTTTGCGCTCGCATAGAGAACGATCCGGTCGAAGAGCCCGAGGAATTCGCAGGAGAAGCCCCTGAGCAGCAGTCGGTTGATGGAGGCAAGTGTCCTTTGACCTATCTCTGTCCTATTCATTCTTTAATTCACCTCCCGCATTACACATTTATACCTAAGGATTGACTAGCTTTTGTTATACATGTCCTTGTTTACCTATTTGGGTCGGATTATTACTGCTTAGTTTGATGCTATTGCTCAACTCTAATCAATGAACATGATGTGATTATCTATGATACGTTGTTTTCCCGTTCTTATTTATGATTATACTTGTGGCATTTAAGGGGACTCGAGCGGTTTCTCGAGTGCCTCTCCGTAAGGACCTGTTCAATGGATGACCGCCCGGGAAAACAGTGCAACCATGAGGGTGGAATGGGACGCCCTTAGCTGAATAATTAGAGGAACCGGGGTGTAGTTCGCTTAGCCGTTGTGCCGTCAATGGGGCTCGGTGTATGCGGCTCGCTCTGCCAAGGTTGATTTGTCCCTTGGGGAGGAGTGCGGTACATTTAGGAAACCTAACGGGCGGCTACAGCCTCGGGGAATCTTTGTAAAGGCTTCGTAGTGAATCCCTAGCCATTCACCTTGGGAGTGAATAAGGGTCTTGCAAGCCCGGGCTAGAGAGGGAATCACGGCTTATGGGTAAAGTGCGCAACCTCTGCAGAGTGTTATGAAACTGATATATCAGCCGTGCTCACGGTTATGAGCGGCCAAGGGAGCTCCAGAGATTAGTGATACTTGATCAGAGATATTTTGGTACAGGTGGCAATGAGATTGATGGTTCTGATTATGATTATGGTATTGGTAAGTGGTATTCTTTCCGTTTGGAAAGGATACATTGGGCTAATAACTTGGGTTAATGTTAAAACCTGGCTCTCTACTAGTAAGTAATAACCTGACCAACTAAAAGTAACTGCTTGACTTATCCCCACATAAAGCTAGTCCACTACAGCCAAACGGGATACTTGCTGAGTATGTTGATGTGTACTCACCCTTGCTCTACACACCAATCCCCCCCCAGGTTGTCAGCATTGCAACCACTGCTCAGGAGAAGATGAAGCTGTGGAAGGAGACTTCCAGGAGTTCCAAGACTACGACGAGTTCTAGGCGTGGGTTAGCGGCAACCCCCAGTCGGCTGCCTGTGAAGGCCGTGTTATCTACGTTTCTTTTCCGCACTTTGATTTATTGTAAGAACTATATGGACGTCTCAGACGTATGATGTAATCGACTATTATTTCCCCTTTTAATACTATTTGAGCACTGTGTGATGATGTCCATGTTATGTAACTGCTGTGTACGTGAATAACTGATCCTGGCACGTACATGGTTCGCATTCGGTTTGCCTTCTAAAACCGGGTGTGACAATTTTGCATAGCATAAGCATCATACATCATATTGCATATGGCAAAAGAAGGGAGGACAGTATCAACCTTCGGAAGAATGCTTTGAGAAAGTAAAAATCTTCGGAATATAGCTTCGGAGAATGTTTTCACGAAGTTTGGATATTTTTCATCAGAGCGCTATGGATTTTGTGATGCATAAAAGTTTTTCTATCTTCACGAAGCATGAAAAGAAGGGAAGGTGTTTTTTCGCCGAAGGCTTAAAAACGGTACGTATGTAAAGTTTCATGCATCGTAAAGAATTGAATAATGAAAAGAAACTTCTATATTACATTCAAATGTACAAAATATTACATAGATCACATTTCAAATGTTTTTTCTAACAACATCTAGTCTTCTCTTAGTACTACTTCGGCAGCCTCATTTAGAAGTTGTTCAACAACTTTATCCATGATAGCTTCAGCCATTTGTTTAATTTCGTCATCCCCTTTTGTGTGAGGGTCAGCAGACGATCCAGTAGGTTCTGAGGGAAGGGAACATGTCTACATTACTATCACAAACCGCGAACAAAGTTTGAAATAAAAAATTACAACACAATAAGAACGACTAATTAATACCTATTCGCCCTTCGGGCTCTGTACTTTTTTCGGCAACTTCTGTCACTTTCCTAGCATCATGGATGCCTTTTTCACTCCTTTGAATAATTTCTTGCGCCATTTCTCGGCCGCCGTTGTCCCAGATATCAGTAAAGAATTTACCGCCAACCATGCTTGCTTCGGTCGAGGGGTCTTTGATGTCTTCGGGGGACAAGGCAGCTTCGGACTGAGCTAAGGATTTTACATGCTCACAACCTTTCTTCTCCAAAACAGTAGCAACTCCTCTGGCGCCCGAAAAAGCGCAGATGTCACCGCGGCTACTCAGGATTTCCTCGAAGGCCTCTGCTTCGTGACTGATCCAATCCAGTGGACCTTCGGGATTGCCTCTTGAGAAATTCTCTTCATTAGAAAATGCGCCAACGCTGGCGAAGCTGGATTTTATCTTTTTGACGCATTCTATAGATTTAACATAGCATTTCCTCTGGGATGCACGAAGCTCCTTGACACTTAACTCTAAATGATTGACCAACTGATCACTAAGCTCTCGTTTTGTTTCTTCAAGCACACGTTCCTCTTTAGCTCTAGCTAGCTGTTTCTGAAGATCTTTAATCTCACGTTTTTGGGCTTCGGCCTGGACCTTTGAGGCAGCTTCGTCCTTTTTTACCTTGTCTACCAATGTAAGCAGAATTTTATCCTTTTCCAGAGCTTCGTTTCTCAGTTTAATAACTTCTGACCGTAGGTTGTTGAATGCAATTTCATAGCTCTTATCTTCCGCACTCTTTTGTGCTCTTAATGCGTTGCTTAGGATTAAACCCTATATGTAAAAAAGTTGGTATAAGAATAAAAGAATGAGTTACGAATTAAAAAATTTTCAAGCGCCTAATTCCCATACCTTTAGGCTATTGTACGCAAGACTGTCCGCGAGATCCTCCTTCGTCATAGCACATAATCCAGCTTCGAGCTTCGGGAACCCCATACTTCTAGCCATCTCCCGGCAGACAGATAATTCTTTGTTATCAGGGAGGCAATATAGGAAGTCATCTTCATTTGTCCCATTGAACACTACTGCCCCCTTCGGATATTTTAACTCTCTAGCATAGTGATTGGCTTCATAAGTCTCTTCTTCAGATAATTTCTTCCCCGAAGCATGTCGCACGATGTAATCGCATATGTTGGAAGGAGCTTCGGGGGCGGCAGTGTCAATTTCTTCAACCAAAACTGGTTCTGATATTTTTATTTTTTTCGGTTTCCAAAGATTGTTCCTTGGTGGGCTCTGAAGGCCCAGCTTCAGCTTCAAGTTGCCGCTTCGAAGCTTCAGTAGACGCTTCAGCAAGTTCAACAGTCTTCTTTGGAGTTGTGCTTGAAGATTTAATCGACTCCAAGACATCTAGCACGTTCACCATTCTTTTTCTTTTTGGGGTCACCGATGGGCCCTTTTGATTTTTTAGTGTTTCAACATTTGCTGAAGGACTTAAGATTTCCAATATTTTTTGTCCTTCAATCTTCGGGTTTTCTGCCTTCTCTGTTGAAGGCGCTTCAGTTTTTTCTTCTATCTTCGGCACTGGAGCTGGTTCTGTAGCTTCAGAGGCCAAAGAGACTTCACCAATAAATTCTGGCACTGTGGCCGGCTCAATAAAACGCGCCCGGTGGGTGAGCACCTTCATCTTTTTTCTTTGCGGCGCTGGCTCGCTAGAGGCACTTGTGGCAGCTTCTGTTGCAGGAGAAGTATTTCTTCTTTTACGGCCCGGCACCGGATAATGGTAGTCAGGGTAGACAAACCCGATTGCATCAAATACCCGGTTGAGCCTTTTCTTCTTTCGGCCTCCGAAGGCTGCCGATAATGCAGTGTTCTCCGCCTTCGAATACACCCCAAGCAGTTCGTCACTTAACGTTTCGATGCTTTTCAGCCAGTCGTCATCAGGTTCAACAAACTTATCCCCGTATTTGAATGTGTATTTCAGTCTGACCAGTCCGCCTTCGTCGGACTCTTTGATGGTCTCCTTCGGCATTTCCCACTTTCCTGCAAGTGGCCACACCCTGAAGGCAATATGCTCTTGGACCATGTCCCTTGTCCCAATAAAAGAGCAGATTACGCCGAAGGCTCTTTGGCATTCCTCGGCTGCTTCATCCATTTCAACCTTCGGCCTTCGAAGTCCGAAGCGTTGCCAGATGGGGCGCATAATGATACTTTTAATATCTTCCTGCGCTGTCAAGTCATTCTTTACATAAAACCATTCTGTCATTCAGGCACCGGGCCACCTCTTCCGAAAGGTTGGCACGGGGCAGCTTGACCCGGTGCGGGCACCGAAGCTGTAGCAACCAAAGTTGTTGTGATATTGTTCTTTCCCCCAGGGCTTCGTCTCATATAACAACTCATGAATGTTGCAAAAGCTTTTAGCATTTGGTTCCAAACCTTGGCTTCTTACAGCCCAGACAAAGATCCCCATTCTAATGATAGCTTCGGGAGTAATTTGATGAAGGTAGATTTGAAATGTCTTCAGGACTTCGACAACAAAGCTGCTTAGGGGGAATCAAAGCCCAGCCTTGAGAAAGCTTCGGAAGATTACGACTTCATCTTCTTCGGGGGTGGGAGAAGTTTTTTCTCCAGCATCAGCCCTCACAATAGATATATCTCGAAAATATCTCCCCCTCATATTGTCAATATGGCTCTGCTTAACAGTGGTTTTCCCGAAAACCGTGTGACTTGGCCGCCATGGTCGATCTTCGGACTCTCCCCCACAGCTTTCTGCATCATAACTGTCGCTGTCACCAGTATCTTCAGACAAACCTTCCAGAATCTCCTTGGTGATTTTTTCCGTATTGGTCTCTGCCATCGCTATAAGGAACCCCAAGTTCTTCTCTTCGTCGAGACTCAGCTTCATCTTAGCAGGGACCTTCTTATCTTCAGACATCTTCCGAAACACTAAAAAACTGTTTTCAAGGTCGAAGCTTCAAAACCAAAAGATCAGCAAATCTTAGTGCGCAAGAGCTAAAAATTTAGTGGGCAGAAGCAGATGGCAAGTGAGAGTACCAAAATGAGTTTGCGATACGATCTTATTTATACGCCCAGTGCGTTGAAAATTGAAAGACCCCGCTTGTCAGTGAATGTTGCTATTCTAGCAAAGGGAAGGTGTTTTTTCGGACCTTCGGCTTAAGGCCTTCGTCCATATCGCAATCTGAATTTATCATTAACAAATTAATATTGCGAGGGGCTACTGTTGGGGACCTTCGTCCTCCGAAGGTCCTCAAAAACATGATTTGACAATGTTTTCCAAGTGGATTATATGAACAGGTATCTTCGGACTCAGAATTATGAACATGGAGTACGGTCAGGACGAAGTCTAAGCCAGACGAAGGGGGATTGAGATGAAGGACGGGCTGATTACCAAGCTGTACGAAGGATGGTGCATAGCCAAAGCTGTGCGCAGGAAAGCTTCGTCACGATAGCAGGAAGGGGAACCGACTTAAAGATGAAAAGACTACTTAGGCCTTGACAGATTCCCATAAGTCATTAACAAATGTAATGGGCATGAATGTAATTTTACATGGGCCGCGTCCCACGCCTATAAATAGATGAACAGTACTCCCGTACTGTTCACGCTGACTTGGCATTCGCTTTTGCGTCATCCTTGTACTTTTGTCTTCCTGCAATCCGAAGGTACATTTGTAATTTGAAGTCATTTCTATTGTTATATGATAATAAAATAGAAATGACATTGTGATAAAATTTAAATGTTTATATTACCTTTTATGTTGCGTGTAAATCCTTCGTCGTAACTTACGAAGATATATTATTTGTGACCTTCGTCCGGAGCACATTATATCCCGAAAGGAAATAATGTTTCAAAGGACGAAGGAATTTATCACTTAACACTTTTTATGTTGCCTTGTTCTTAATCCGAAGCACCTGAGAACAAGTCACCAACACTTACAATAAAGACTTCTGACATCACATTATGCCAAGAAATGGAGAAATTAAACCTGGGAATGATTCAACATGGAACATTAAACCAATTAAAGCTTGAGTCGGTTCTTCTGCAAAAGATTATTGATGCACAAAGAAGTGATAAGGGTATGAAACACATTCATGAGAAAGTAAAAGCTGGTAAAGCAAACTGTTTCAGAAAGGATGATCAAGGCATAGTATGGTTTAATAACCACATAGTTGTGCCTAAAGATGATGATATCCGCCAGCAAATTTTGGATGAAGCATATCTAGTCGATATTCCATCCATCCCGGAAGCACTAAGATGTATCATGATTTAAAGCAACATTATTGGTGGACAAAAATGAAGATTGAAATTGCACGCTATGTGGCAAAATATGACACCTGTAGACGTGTCAAAGCCATACACATGAAGACTGCTGGTCTATTGCAATCTTTACCTATCCCAACATGGAAATGGGAGGTCATTAGCATGGACTTCATTGTGGGATTACCCAGGATAACAAAAGGGTTTGATTATATTTGGGTTATAATTGATCAACTTACCAAGATGGCCCATTTTCTGCCCGTCAAGACAGATCACCCAGTTGCTGTCTATGCTCAGTTATATATTGCTCGTATTCTTAGTCTGCACGGAGTTCCAAAGACCATAGTGTCAGATCGCGGACCGCAATTTGTATCCAAGTTTTGGGAAGCACTGCATAAGTCCCTGGGTACTTATTTGCTTCACAGTTCGGCCTATCATCCTCAAACCAGTGGGCAGACTGAGAGAGTGAACCAAATACTTGAAGACATGTTACGAGCATGCGTTCTAGAATTCCCACAGAAATGGGATGAATGTTTACCATTGGCAGAGTTTTCATATAACAATAGTTATCAAGAAAGTATCAAGATGGCACCCTTTGAAGCTTTATATGGACGACGGTGCCGTACTCCATTGAATTGGTCTGAACCAGGAGAAAGGTGGTTTTTCAGGCCTGATATGGTCAAAGAAATGGAAGAAAAAGTTCAACAAATTATACATAATTTGAAAGAAGCACAAGCTCGACAAAAGAGTTATGCAGACAAACAACGCTAACCCTTGTACTTTCAAGTTGGAGATCATGTGTATCTGAAAGTATCACCAATGAAGGGCGTAACTCGTTTTGGTGTAAAAGGAAAGCTTGCACCTCGATACATTGGTCCATTCCTCATTCTGGAACAATGTGGACCAGTGGCGTACCGACTCCAACTACCCGAAACATTGTTTGCAGTGCACAATGTGTTCCATGTGTCCCAATTAAAGAAGTGCCTTTGGGTTCCAGATCGAACCATTGAAGTGATGGATGTTACCTTGGAACCAGACTTAACAAATTCAGAACATCCCATTCGAGTCCTAGATCAAAAGAACAGGGTCACCTGAAGAAGAGTTCTGAATTTCTATAAGATACAATGGAACCAACATGCTGAAGATGAAGCTACATGGAAAACCCAAGACTTTTTAGAAAAGAATTTCCCAGGCTTTTTAGCTTCATGTAATTTGTGAGATATGTACAATTGTTGTTAAAGAAGAGTAGACCCCATACCACCCCCTGCCTTATAAAAGAAATAAGGAAATAAAAATATGACGCGTTTCCTTTTCCACTACTTGCCTTAGGACGTTAAATCTCGGGACGAGATTCTTTTATGGGGAGAAGGATGTAACACCCCTGGTGTTACTGTCACTAAAACTTGAGCATAACATCATGAGCATTAGCATATCATGTGTTTGTCACACATAGAGTGCATTCACTAGGTAAAAATTTCAAATATATTGTACTGATATGACTTGATGTGTGGTTAACTCTAGTGCAAAGTACTCAACCCTAAATCTGGGCTTATGGATTTAAGGGAAGCCCAAGCATGAGAAAACTTCAAAAGATATGAGAAATAATCCTAATATATCCTCTTGGAGGGACTTGAGTGGCATCCAAACCCTAAAGTGCTAAAAACCCTGAAAAGACCCCTGGAAAACCCCAAATTGGAACCCTAGGGGGCTGTTGGTGCGAAGGCAGAAACGCCACCCTTCGCCCGAAGTCTCCACCGCTTAGCCCCCGCCCTGACAGGCAAAGCAGGCAGGGACACTCTTCGCTTGATCGACACCAGGGACAGCATGGAGACCCTTCGCTCGATTCGGCACCAGACGAAGGCCTGCGGCAACGCCTCCCTACGGCGCGGCCTCGGTCGGCTCCGAGGCCCACATGAGGTCGGGCCCATTGTAACAGGCCCTGCGTGGCCGCGGTTGTGTTACGGGCCTAGTTTGTAAAGGCGTACATGTAATTACAGCTTGTAACCCCGCTTTATGGGAATATTCTGGGGATAAACTAGGTACCTGAGGGCACATGCGTCCTTAACGCAAGGCGCCGTGCACTCGGATACCTATAAATACCCCCGCACAGTGCCCGTGAGAGGCCAGATTAACAGAGCTTTTGCCATCACGCGCGAGTGCCCTGTTGCCATCTCCATTCACCCGTGTTGGATCTCTTTGCTGTCGAGAGACAGTACCAACATTTGGCGCCCACCGTTCGTGCTACGAGACAACCACCCGCGATGGCACCCAAGCGAGCTAACCCGAAGGCTGACGAGGCTGCGAAGGCAGCACTGCTCGCCGCAAGGAAGGGCAAGGCCCTCGCCCTCACCCAATCCACCCACCAAGAGGCCACTGAAGACGACACCCTCCGCACCTGCGTCCCCGAGGGACAACCCTCAGGCCTCGCACCTCCCTCAGACATCGAAGCAGTCATCCTCGGCCTTCGCAAGCTGAGGGCCCTCGGAGTCACCACTTGCATCATCAAAACAGACTCCAAGGTAGTTGCCGGCCAGGTCGACAAAGACTATGCAGCCAAGGACCCCGCGCTCATGCAGTACCTCGCGGCCATCCGAAGTCTCGAGAGACAGTTCAAGGGGTTCACCGTGCAGCATGTGGACCGGGCCAAGAATGAGGAGGCCGACGCATTGGCCAAGGCCGCGGCCAGGGGCGAAACTCTGCCCTCCGACGTGTTCTTCCACGTCATCGGCACGCCAGCAGTCCGGAGCCCCGAAGGGCTCCAAATAACCAATGACAGCGAGGGCCACCGTACAGTCAACCTCATCATGACCGAAGACTGGCGAGCACCCATTACCCTGTTCCTGCAGGGGTTTTATCACCCAGCCGACATCAGTGAGGCCAAGCGCCTCAGACATCGAAGCCGGGACTTCGCTCTGATTGAAGGCCAACTCTACAAAAAAGGGGTCAGCCAACCAATGCTTAAGTGCGTCACTGAGGCCGAAGGCATGCAGGTCCTACGTGAAGTCCACAGTGGCACGTGCGGCTCGCACGCGGGGCCAAGGGCCCTAGCTGCTAAGGTGATACGCCAGGGTTTTTACTGGCCAGCAATGATTTGCGCCGCGAACCGGGTCACTCGGTCCTGCGAAGCCTGCCAGAAGTTCTCTCCTCGGTCAGGCGGCCCTTCGCAGTACACAAAGCTGATCGCCCACACATGGCCTCTCCAGCGCTGGGGTCTCGACATTGTTGGACCCCTGCCCACCGCTCAGGGGAACCTCAAGTTCGCCTTCGTCGCGGTCGAGTACTTCACCAAATGGATCGAGGCACGGGCTGTCTCCACAATAACATCGAAGACTGCCCAAAAATTCTTCTGGCAGAACATCGTTTGCCGTTTCGGAGTACCGTCCGAGTTAACGGTCGACAACGGCAAACAGTTTGATAACCAAGACTTCAAGGATTTTTGTTTCTCTATTGGCACCAAGCTTGCCTTCGCCTCAGTCTATCATCCGCAGTCCAACGGGGTCGTGGAGCGCGCCAACGGAAAAATCTTCACAGCTATCAAAAAAATGCTCCTCGATGAAAAAAAGGGCAAATGGAGCGATTTCTTACCTGAGGCAGTCTGGGCACTAAACACGACTGAGTGCAGGGCGACCGGGTTTACTCCCTTCCGTCTGTTATACGGATCGGAGGCCATGACCCCGCAGGAAATAAAGCACGGGTCCCCGCGAACGGTCCCGTCAGCCGTCCCAGATGTGGACGAGCCGACTTCAAAGGATCTCATCGACGGAGACCGTGTCTTCGCCCTACAAGCTCTGAACAAGTATCAAGCCCAGACCAAAGCATGGCGCGACCACTCGGTCACCCCGAGGGAGTTCAGCGAGGGGGACCTCGTGCTCATTCGGACAGCTCGGACGGAGTCAAGGGGCAAGCTGGAGCCCAAGTGGGAGGGCCCTTTCATCGTCAAGACGAAGGCCTCCCCCAGCGCATACAGGCTCACAACGCCAACCGGCGAGGACCTGGAGCATTCCTGGAACATTGACAACCTCCGCAAATTTTTTGTTTGATTCCTCAGGGCTGTCTTCGCCCTTGTAATTTGCAAAAACAATCTTGCACCGGCCCGCACTCTTTTCCTCCCGGGGGGTGAGGTTTTTAACGAGGCGGAGCCATGTAATATATGCGTAAAAAATCCCCCGCAAAAAGACATGCGTCGAAAAAGACCGCGATGACGGTCTTCGACATTCGACCACCACGAGGTCACCGCGAGGCTAAGCGCAAGCTACCCTCGCGTGCGACAAATCCGTGCCGAAGTCGCCTACGGGTGCAGCCGGATTAGCACAACAAGTGCGAAAAAAATCTAAGTCTATCGCGAAGACTATCCGTG
This sequence comes from Zea luxurians, assembly GCA_029449295.1. NCBI lineage: Eukaryota > Viridiplantae > Streptophyta > Magnoliopsida > Poales > Poaceae > Zea > Zea luxurians. The sequence goes on along the minus strand of JAOPSE010001034.1, from coordinate 138,223 downwards.
CAGAAGTCGCCTAAGGGTGCAGCCGGGAAAAAATCTAAGTCTATCGCGAAGACTATCCGTGCCGAAGTCGCCTACGGGTGCAGCCGGATTAGCACAACAAGTGCGAAAAAAATCTAAGTCTATCGCGAAGACTATCCGTGCAGAAGTCGCCTAAGGGTGCAGCCGGGAAAAAATCTAAGTCTATCGCGAAGACTATCCGCGCCGAAGTCGCCTACGGGTGCAGCCGGATTAGCACAACAAGTGCAGAAAAAATCTAAGTCTATCGCGAAGACTATCCGTGCCGAAGTCGCCTACGGGTGCAGCCGGATTAGCACAACAAGTGCGGAAAAAATCTAAGTCTATCGCGAAGACTATCCGCGCGGAAGTCGCCTAAGGGTGCAACCGGTTTAACACAACAAGTGCGAAAAAACCGAAGACTATCTGTGCAGAAGACACTTAAGGGTACACCTGGACTAGTACAACAACGGCCGAAACGACAACATCGAACCATTCACGCCAAGACCAATTATAATCAACCAAGCACTGCGCAGCCGAACGAATCAGTTAGTACAAAACGCCTTCACACACATGCACGCGAGGGCACACAATTCCACCATACAAGACTTTACATACACAAGCGAGGACACCACACTCTATATCGGTTCAACTTTAGGAATAATTCCCATCTCCCTATAATTAAATAACATTATCCTGAGCTCCTCACCCGCAAAAAGCCTTCGCAGTTCCCCCTCACCTACACTCTCGGCGGTCGGCAGAGACAACAGTTCCTGCCGACCGGCCCCACCCACACGAAGCAAAGCCCGCTCCTCCGCACTAACCCTACGTTTTGCAACCGCCCTTCGTCGACGGCGCCCGGCGCTGGGGCCTGGCACGTCCGACGCGTCCGCGGCGTGTGGCGAGGCCTCCGCCGCAGCCACGTCCAAGGCCGTAAAATAATCCAAATTCTCCTCCAACGACTCCTTAGTCCACTCAACCGAGCTCCCGGAGTCACCAAAGTCAAAAAACTCAGATGCAGACCCACTATATTGATTACCACCTTCCGCGGTCGAGGCCGCCAAAAACTCAGTAGCAGTGGTTGCGTGCGCAGGCCCAAAATCTTGAACCTGCGCACCAACCAAAGTTCAGTACAAACATCCAAAATTCCCTAACCCTAGACAACCACTATGCCACCTGCGAGGGCCCTGACGCGGCGGGTGCCTCCGCCGTTGTCTCCGCCGCCACTCCCGCCATTGTTTCCACCGCCTCCGCCGTCGGATCTTCGACGGTCGGCGCGGCTGCTGCGAGGGCATCGGGAGCGCCTTCGGCCACCTTCATGGGCAGGTCTTCAACTGTCGCAGCAGGTGTTGGGGCGCCTGGTGCGTTTTCCGTGGTCTCCGGGGCCGGCTCCGGGTCAGGCAGGGCGTCGTTCAGTGCTCCGAAATCGTCCACCCGCTCGCCTCGCTCCGCCTAAAACAAAACATACAAAAAGTCAGCAAACACACGCACAGGCCACATCCAGCAAACGCCAAACAAACGACAACGTTACCTGAGCCCTCGCAGCCTCGGCCCGCTCCCTGACCACTTCACCTCCATACAGACCCCACATCCGATCATAGAGGGCGCCGGCGGACTCCTTCACCACGGGGTCTTCGACCTTATAGATGTCTCGCCCAAAATCTTCATCTGCCTGGTCGAAGGCCTCATAGTGCCGGCACCCTTCGCGAGAGAGTGCGTTCATTGCCCCCTCGCAGGTGACCAGGGAGGCGAACGACATCAATCCACCCAAGACAGTGGGGAGCTCCTGCAGCTCCTCTTGCACCCATTCCAAGCAGCGAAGCCCAGCCTCTCGCTCCGGCACCACGAAGTCACCGGTCCGCGCACCCAGCTCGCGGTATGTGGCCATAAGCTGCGTGCGCGTCCGTTCGGCCTCCGTTCGTGCCGCGGCTTCGGCCCCCTTCGTGCGGCTCTCCAGAGCGGTGAGCCGCCCCCGCAGGTCCTCGGCGAGATCCTTGGCAAGATTGGCCTCCGCCCGTGCCAGCCTAGCCTCCGCCTGCGCGGCCTGCACTTTGGCGACGGCCTCGTTGGCCTCCCTCCTCTCCCCCGCCAGCTGGCGCCGGAGATCAGCCTTTTCCTCCTCCAGGGAGGCCACCTTGTCCGCCAGTTTACGACACTTGCTGTCGGAGGCAGACTTCTCACGGACAGCGTCAGCATGTTGCGTCCGAAGTCTCTCGACTTCGGCAGATAAGGCTGCCGTGAGCGCCCCCGACGCAGTACGGCTGGTGAAGTCAGCCACCTGCAGAGAACACGTAAGGCCATGGCCGTAAAAAAAAAAAAAAAAAAAAAAAAAACTCGGCGGACCTGACTCAGCGCCTCCGTCGCCTGATTCAGCGCCTCCGTCACTCCCTTCAGCCGGCGGGTCGCCGCGCCAGCCTCGTCTCTGACCTTCGCGAGGGCCGACACCTCGCCTCCGGCGCCAAGGGTCCCGCCCTTCGCCTTCGACGACAGCGCAGCCGTCGCGATTGCCCCGGCAGGCACAGCTATAGCAAGCCGGCCCTCGTCCGACCCTGTAGCGCATCAACAATCAAAAAAAAAATAAAAAATAAATAAAAAAAATAAAAATAAAAAAAAAAAAAAGAGAGGCGGCCGGGTGACTTACCCCCAAGATAATCGTCCACACTAATGTCGGTGCCGAAGTCGGCGATGCGCTTGCCCGGCGGCGGCAACGCTCGAGCCGCCTTCGAAGCCTCCGCCACTCCGCTGGCCGGCGGCACCACCTTCGTCGGCTTGGAGACTCCGGCGCCCGCCGCTGTCTCCGGCGCCTTGCTGGGCGCAGAGGCGCCCGCCTTCGCCGCCAGCGGCGGCTTGCCTCCACTGGAGGCCGCAGCCTTCGCCGTTCCCCGTTGCCTTTTCGGCCGGGCGTCGTGAATCCTTACGGTCGCCTGGCGTTTTTTGCGCTGCCCCTTGGCGATCCTTGTCCATCACTGCCCACACAACAACACCGATATTTCGCCCGTAAGGAAAAACCCTCCACTGACGAACCATACGAGATGTAAAACAGTCTTCCTCAGCCGCGCAGGGGACAGGAACATTTCTAGGCCAGCAGCCCCCGGTAACCCTCAGCATCCGAGCCGAAGACTCCCGGAGCTCGGGCGAAGACATCCTCTCCCCCGGGGCCGCACACGTCCTCATTAACTCCCTAGCAAAACTATCAGACACCCCGATTCCTCCCATCGCAGTACCTAATTTTCTCTTTTTTGAGGAGGGGGCGGCCGTCAGCGCAGGGTCGCCTCCAGTCTCCACCGCCGGCTTCTTCCCACGGCGGTCCGCTTCGTCTTGCCCAGGGTAGCCGTCATACGGCAGTTGATTCAATTCGAAGACCCTGTTCAAACGTTCATTTGACCCGCGAATATCAAAGCTGCGCTGGCCTTCCGTCCTCGCCACGTACCGCCCCACGAGCCGCACCGCCAAGTCCTCCGCATCACGCACAAAGGCGGCCGGGTCACGGTTTCGCAAATTCAGTGCAAAGGCTGGACTTCGCACCACCCTTCCTCCGTGAAAAGGCATCTGGCGAGGGCACACTTCACCCAACGCCCAGCCGTGCGCCAAGGGCCAGACCCCGTACGCCACAAACTCTTCAACTAAATCACGACCACTGCTCTGGCCGGCGGCGCATCGAAGGGCCCCTTCGTCTGCATCCTCTTCTGCCACTTCAAAGGGCGGATACGTAGAATAATAGTGAGAGCACATCTCAGACACGGGCAGTCCCTCATGGCCTTCGACAGTAGCCTCAGCAACGTAAAACCAAAATTCATTCCAATTGCCCCACTTGTTGCGGGCGCACGGAACCAACTCCACTACTGGCATTGTGGTCTTGCCGGTCTTCGGCGTGAATGTGCACGACCCAAACTGGGCAACTCCGTCCTCAATCACCCTCTTCTGCCAATGCAAGCAGTAATTCTTCGCAAAAACTTCAACCGACGGCTGTCCGCCGTACGAAGTCGTCGCCCAGACATACTTCGCCAGCGCCACCACGGCGTTCGGTGTCAGCTGATGAATTTGAACGTTGAATCTACGCAGGACTTCGCCAACAAACCGGTGCGCAGGCAAGCGGAGACCGGCGACGAAGAACGCCTCAAAAACAACCAACTCACCCTCCGGCTCGGGGACTTCCTCCGTCCCCGGAGCACGAGCGACTCCGCCGCCAAAGTAGCCCAAGCGCTGCATTTCTTCGACGCGGGCCGACGTCATCCGTGACACACCAAAATCAACAGAGTCGCCGGCGCGCAGCTCCTCCACCATCACGCTACTCAACGTCTCCTCAGACGAGGCGGCGGCCGGCGGCGTGGCGTCGGCGGAAGAAGAAGAGGATGGCATTGCTACGTACCGTCGGCGGCGGCGGGCGGTCTGCTTCACTCGAGCCAGATCTCCGACGAGCAAAGCGAGCAGTAGAAGAAGAGGAGCAGAAAGGCGGCGGGCGGCTAGGGTTTTCACGGAGCGCGGAAGGCAAAGTGCAAACAGCGCCGTCCCCCGCCCCCCTTTATAGGCAGGGCGCGGCTCCTCGGGAAACCCGCAATCCCATAGGGCGCGACGCTTCGGAAAACCCGCAGTCCAACAGTACGATGTCCATCAACGGTCACATCAAAAACCCCCGCGGAACCACTTCGAGCGAGGGCAGCGTCTCCGCCATCTAGCGACGTCTTCGGCACCAGGTGACTTTGTCGAACTGGTCCCTCGGAGGGCAAATGTTGGTGCGAAGGCAGAAACGCCACCCTTCGCCCGAAGTCTCCACCGCTTAGCCCCCGCCCTGACAGGCAAAGCAGGCAGGGACACTCTTCGCTTGATCGACACCAGGGACAGCATGGAGACCCTTCGCTCGATTCGGCACCAGACGAAGGCCTGCGGCAACGCCTCCCTACGGCGCGGCCTCGGTCGGCTCCGAGGCCCACATGAGGTCGGGCCCATTGTAACAGGCCCTGCGTGGCCGCGGTTGTGTTACGGGCCTAGTTTGTAAAGGCGTACATGTAATTACAGCTTGTAACCCCGCTTTATGGGAATATTCTGGGGATAAACTAGGTACCTGAGGGCACATGCGTCCTTAACGCAAGGCGCCGTGCACTCGGATACCTATAAATACCCCCGCACAGTGCCCGTGAGAGGCCAGATTAACAGAGCTTTTGCCATCACGCGCGAGTGCCCTGTTGCCATCTCCATTCACCCGTGTTGGATCTCTTTGCTGTCGAGAGACAGTACCAACAGGGGCTAAGTGTAAAATTAGTACACTTTTGGACCAAAGTGCAAAAACCAAGGTATTAGGGCACCTCAAATCATATGTTTCACACATTTGAGGATTTGCAAATCAAATTATGAGATTTGGGCTTATTTGCAAAAAGACACCCTATACCTCTTATATGGCTAAGTCTGAATTCAGTTGAATAGGGCTGACTTTAGAGCTCTATATTTTTAAATCTACAAGGAATTTGTCCAGGGTCAATACATCAAAGTTATAGAGCTACTAAAGGAATATAACTTTGGTTAAGTCATCAGACATAAGTGTTGTACAAAAAATGGAGTTAAATGGACTCCAAGTTCTGCTGTTAGTCACCCCTATAGCCTGAATTTTTATTGACAGTAAGATTTGATCAACTTTGGACTCGATTTAAGCTCAAACGAGTGGGCAAATGAGCCAGGCCTCTATAGTCAATTTGTAGCTGGATTATAGGACTACAACTTTGATGCAGAGAGTTGGTCAGGTCACTACATAAAATCTGAAGCAAATTGCGCTGCAAAATGCTCTATCAGAACAACTGAAGCAACCTCTGATGGTACAGTAGCGAAAATATCCCAGGGTTCAGTCCCCCCCTGCCGCTGGTGATCCGCGCGCCCGGATTCGCGCTGGTCGCCATGATTCGTGTTTGGCACGCAGTGGATATTCACGGGGAGGTAAAAAGATCGCACGGGGGCGTGGATTTGGTCGCAGCAGAGGCTTATCACCGCGCCTGTAGCCATTGCGACGTGGCCGGACCGCCGGTGTCGTCGTGGAAACTCTGGTGACCTCGATTGTGCCACGCTGTGGCTTGTTACTGTGCGGTAGTGACCATGGCGCACTTAAGAGTACAATTGTGGAGCCATTGCACCGGTGAACACCACGAATTCTTTGCGCCAGTGCTCTTCCCCCTCTCCGGCCGCCGCGCGTCTCCTTCAAATTAGCCGCCACCGCTCATGAATCCTATAAATTGAGCGTGCCATAAGCTTCGCTAGGTATTCAAGCATCCAACGCACCCACTCGTGTCTTGGATTGTTCACTAGAGAGCTCCAATTTGGGATTTCCCCCAAATCGGCCAAAGAACACCGTGTGAGTGAGCTCGCCATGGCCAATGCTCTATAGGTCCGTTCATCCCCTCTGTTTCCTCAATTAGTACCCTTATGTGCCCTTGATGCCTCTCGACCCTGCCGATTGAGCTAGAACTCATAGGATCACCGGGAACGTGTCAAGTTGTCCGTTGATCGCACGACCACCGTGGGCAGAGAGATTAGGGGCTAGAACCTTAAAATTGGTTGAGGGGAAAGGATTATTAGAGGTCAAATTAGGTGTCAACCACTTCTGAACACTGGTCATTACGTATCTTGGCCGGTACAAGCTCGCCGGAGCTACTGCTCCACCGTTCTGCGTCGTGGTAATAGAAGTGCGAGGAATAGAAGTGCGAGGGTCTCGGTGTAATTGTCAGTGACTCATGGAAATAGTGCTACGAACTCGGTTCAGATTGTTTAAATCGCCAGGGGCCTTTGCGCAAAGTCGTCAGCGCAGGTGCTTTCGCCTGTCGTAGGCTGTCTCGGGCCAGATTGAGCCTAGTACTGTTGACCTTTTCTCGTTTTCTTTTTCTACCAGACTTTGAAAATCCATAGGATATCCTAGAAAAATGCTAAAAATATGAGACCAACTTTGTTGGATTCATAATTTCTTTAGTATTTAATAAAAATGGTTCCAAGATTTTTAGTCCAAACAAGGAATTATATAGTATTTAAAAGGGCTTAAACCTATACCTCTGGAATTTTAGAAATTATTTAATAACTCCAAAAATCACTAAACTTTTAGGATGAGCCTAATTTTGTAATTATATCCCATGAGTGAAGTTTGACTTATTTTGGACATTGTTTGGTTCCCAAACTTAAAACCCTAGTCTTCTAGGTAGGGTATGCCCTCTGAAATGAAGAACTGACTCCAAAAACCCTAGTTCTCTGAAGTACCATGAAGGAAAGTTGTATTCAAGATACAACTTGATAAACCTTTTCTATTACTGCATTTCATAAGTATTACATGAGCATTCATGATTATATATGATAATATATAGAGAATGAGGAAGAAGTAGTGGTTGAAGAAGGAGTTGCACCACCACCACCTAAAGACTCACCTGTCGAGAACTGCTTATATTTTGATATCTGTGGAGCGGAGCTCGACTCTCCTACACAAGGCAAGCCCCGGTGCATTTGCCACCTCCTTGCTATTTTGAAATCTTTCTCACTTGCTTGATGCATTAGGTGATAGGAGTTGTGTGCTAAACAATTGATGCATTTCCTTCCTTGAAAAATTGATTACCTTTCCTTGATCACCTATTTTATGAAAAGGTTTTTTTTCTGATGCTTAGCCTTGCTCTAGAAAAACAAAATGTTTTGTTTTGAAAAAAGATGATGCTTCAAGTGGGATGGGATGTTTTCAAAAATAAAACTTGATGGTGGATCCATCATGGCCATGATGGGTTCAACATCGTAAAAGATGTACCTCTGTTAGGTACCAACCTTTGGGTTGAAATGGTAAAGCTAAGATCGGGCGGATGACTTGCACGAGAAGAGAGTCTCGGTGTAGTGTCTCCGTCTGAGTCGATTAAGGACCGTGTCGATGTAGGCCTATTGACCGATGACCCTTTAACTGGTCACATGCCTCATCATGGGTTAGCTTTGCCTCAGGCAGACTAATACCAGAATAAGACAACACACAATGGGAGTGGAGAGATGGCGAGAGTAGCGTGTACCCTCCGTGGCAAGAGGCTGGACGGTGGTGTATCTGTGCTCTCGGTTGTCGTGAACCTGATCTGGTCTTAAGAACCCTGGTGGCGAGTTGACATATGCAAGGGTTAAGTGCTACATATGTCGTGTGATTGGAGATCCTCAGCTGAGTATTAATCGATTCGGATTACCGTTACTTCTCGGACATGAAGACTTGGTCACTGACTTACACATAGCATTCAGTGAACTTAAAGGGATGATAAAAGGATGTCTAGTATAGGCCAAGTGCTTGAACTTGGGTAGAAAGAACTCTAGATTCAGGTAATGACTTAACTTGCTAATAAAACTGGATTTTTAAGGATCCACTGTTAGTAAGCATTTTTGCAAATAGAGTCTTGATTCTTGATTAAGCCTTACCTTGACTCCCTCAAGCCAGCAAATCCTTGAGAGGCTTTTATTTTGATGGGTAAGACTTGCGAAAGTACACTTCGTACTCAGGGTTTTCGAACCTATGTTGTTGTAGGTGAGGAAGCAGCAAACTTTTGTTGCTTTTGCTCTAAGGTGGTGCCAAAGGAAGAATCTCAAGAGTGAAGCCTCGGGAGGATGTTGTCCTCCTTTTTAAAAACATTATACTTTTAAGCGGGAGGGGTTTTTGCCTCCCGGGTTTGTAATAATATTACTTCTGCACTCATATACTGCTGGTCTATAATAACAACACTCTTTCTATATTTTAATGTAAATTAAGTTACTGTAATTGCTTCCGCTCATTCGTTCCTTCGATGTATTGTAATATCTGTGTGATGGGTGAAACGCTCTTGGGAAAGGTAAAGGATACAAATACCGAACTTGTCAAGTGATCAGGTGCATCTACAGGGTTGTCTGAGGTCCGCTGGATAAGGACAACTGTAGGTGGGCCTAATGACTTGGGAGGTTTCGTCACAATATATGTCCTAGATTGTGTGCCTACATGGTATTCCAAAGAAGATAGTATCAGACAGAGGTACTGTAACACCCCTGGTGTTACTTAGGGTTTCCACTCTAGAGCCACACCCTAATCTGTCATCACATGTGAAATAGTGGAATCTTTGATGAACACAATTTAGCAAAAAGAGGATTAGCTAGTGTCTAAGTTCATATGGTGCTTAACTTGACCATATGGTGCTTATGACAAGACGACAATTTTAGAAAAACCTAAGTCTAAAGCCCTCGGGTTAGATAGCCAAAACTGAAAACATGAAAGTAAAAGATGAATTAGACCTTATCAGCATATGGGCTAATTGAATAAGTTGAAGATCATAAAAATCTATATCAAATTTAGTCAGAAAGTTTCCTCAAAGCAAGTCTAAATCAGTCCCAAATTAATCACTAATCAAAGGAACCCTAGGGGAAAACCAGATTTTCACCAAGTCTTCCCCACCCCGAATTCAAAAACCTACCGTGTTCACCTAACATCTCAACTCAAATCCAAATGGTCCAATGGACAATGGTGCTTAATCACGTCAGACATGTCCTAGAGAAAGTTTACACCAAACCGAGCCCATTTGACACGCTTGGCGCACGCTTTTGTCGTTACATGGGCGCTGTGACAGACTGTCACACCCGGTTTTGAAGGCAAACCAGATGAGAACCATGTACGTGCCAGGATCAGCAATTCACGTACACAACAGTTACATGAAGAGAAAAGAGAGTAACGCCCGAATTTGGTGAGTGAAAAGGAGAAAAAAATTCTACCCCCAAATTCTGGGCGTTACACAAACCCAACTTGACACTGGCGTAGCTCCTCACTCGAAGTGTCTCATGGCTCGGGACTCACATGGAAAAGCAAGATCTTGGTGCAAGGAAGAGATCCTACATGGCATCTTTACTGAAATAGGCACCCTAGGGCAGTTAAACAGACGCTTGAACTTGGGTAGAAGCCATCCTCCACATGTTCGACGCGAGCTAGGCGCGTTCTGACCGCGCCATGCACACCACGAGCCTCAGTCGACTCGGCCGCGCGCTCCACCCCGCGCCCATGCCCGAAACCTCCCCTATAAGAAGCCCTAACCCTCGGCCTTGCCCTCCTGCACGCTCATACTCTTCCACCGGTGACCAAGCATAGGTAATCGCCTCAACACCGAGCACAACGTCCCGCAAGCTTACCGACGCGACGACCACTATAGTTCGGCCACTCCAGCCCAACCCTGTCCAATCCAGCTCCTCGGCCAGCTTCCCTAGAGGCTAGTAAAGCTTCCCACCCGCTCGAACCAAACGGTACCTCGCCGAAAAAGACAAAACACTTCGCTGGACCTCCTTCACCCGCCAGAACACGTGGACTAGGTAATCTAACCGTCCATTCTTTGATTCCTTGCGCACACACACTCCTAGCCACCCCATGAACCTTCCTATGCGGTCTGATTGAGCTCTACCGCCGTGGTTTGGCCGGTACAGGTTGCGCCGACGAGCTCCAACGCTTGGACTCATGGCTAGACCAACTCCGGACACCAGAGACGCCGACCCATACCTCGACGTGATAGCTAGAGGCTCCCCATCCTCGCTCGACCCCTCAGCGAAACCCTAACAACGCTGGTAAGCCGCTCCGCCGTCTTCTTCGCCACGGTTACTGTGTAGCGTAGCCAGGGACCAGGGGTTGAGAGAAACAGAAACCTAGGGGGTTTTCTGCGAACCCTATGACCCATATGAATAGTGCCCCGAGGACCTAGTTGTAAGGAAAAGGAAAATAGAGACCAGGGCCCCGAGCGCAAAGTTGTTTTTCTTTTCCTAATTCATTTTTAGTTTACAACTAACTTATAAAAGCCCTAACTTGATTAATATTCATTCAAATTTGGTCAAACCAATTTTGCTATACTCTGTATAAATTAAACTACCAAGCAAAAATTGTAGACCCCATGTTTCCTGTATTGCCTTTTAGGGTTTTGATTTAAATAAGGAAACTACTTAAACCTTGAAAATTGGGAAAATAGTAGTAAAACTTTTGGACTATAGTTGAGAAAATTTATGAAGATACTTAACCAACAGTTACACTGTTTAACAATATTAAGCAACCCAGTACACAAGGTTAGGCAAATTTTTATCCTCTAAAACTTGTTTTTGCCCAAACTTTGTGAAAAAAGAAAAAGGATACTAAAAAATAGGGACCAGAGAACAATCGTATTTTTGCTAGCAAGCCTAAGTGATGTAGTTCATGGGAAAATATGTAGAACCATAGTCCAACACTCTTCTGGAAGTTATTATTTAATTTAGATATTAAGTATTTAAGTGAAAATAATGGTAAAAATAGTAGGACCTATAAGGTTAATAAAATTTTGGTAGTCACTTTACCATTGTTAAACCACTACAAAAATACTAACCACCTGAGAACACCAAGATAAGTGGGAAGAAATAAAGTTGGGTTTATGCAATTACCTTTAGAAAATAAAAAGAGAATCCGAAAATGGAAAACAGTGGGCAACACTAATTTTACCTAAACACCTAAGCCCAATGAGAAAAATATAAAAATGAGGTAGTTGCACACTAGAACATACCCCACCCTTGCACCAACTTTGAGAATGATTGCTCATACGCAAAGAAAAAACTAGAAAAATTGGAAAATCTGTTGTTTGACATTTTTCGAGGAAAAAGTAAGTTATAAGCACCTTCTAGCCCCAGGACTTTAGAAAATCATAACTAATTGTTCACTGAGTATCTTTAAGTGTATTTTTGCACCAGCCCATGATATTGCACCTAGATACTAGTAAAAATAACCTTGGGAGTTTGAGTCAGCTCTAAATGAAAGGTCTAGTGTAAAGTGACCCCTCTACCCTAGTTTTTGTTATTTTGGTTTAAAACCAATTCTAATTAGTTTTGACCTCAAATTCATAGGACATATTATTTTCACCAGAGTTAAGCTGCTGTAAATGTTTCAGAATTTTTGGAAAATTCTAAGTAAGCTTCCTAGTTCAAATCACCCCTAAAAGCATAAGGAAAAATTTGAATAAAAAACACCCTACTTAACCTAGTGCTATTCAAATATGCATCACAGTTATCATATGCGTTTTATAAATATACATGCATCTTATGCATTATATTAAATAGATTGCAACCTCGCTGACGGAGAGTACATGCTCATCCTCGAGCAAGGAGTTGACCAAGAGGAAGCTTAGGAGCTAGCTGCAGAGGTTACTACTGAGGACCTACCTGCTGTCCCAGCAATTGAAGGCAAGCCTCGGTAAATGCTATTTTACTGCACATAATGTTTGTAGGCTTGTACTATGCACTTAAGTGTAGGAGTTGTTCGAAACCCTAGTTGCATGAACTTAGGATTCATTTTGAGATGGATACTAATATGCTAAGTTGAGTAGCTGCTATGCTAATTCAAGATCTCGGTAGAAGTCGAGAGATTTTTCTAGCACTCTCACGAGGTCAGAAATTGATTGTATCCACTTTGATATTGGAACTATGATGGTCTTTGGACAAGGGTCCATGGAGATTTCTTGTCTATGAGATGAAACTGGAATAAGGATTAATGTGTGGTACCGTGTGTAAAGCGTTTGAAAGTACTAAACACATGCCGGGAAATAGGGTAAATCGGTAAGCCTAGTACCTGAGTGAACCTGCCAGCGGACATACCTCCCCACGTGCTCATGAGACAGGGTCTCCCATTCCGGTTATGGTGGGTACAAGTACGGTCACTGCACGGTGGTGGCTGAGGTCAGTGGAGCATTGTATGCCAATGATAGTGGGCCCTGATTTGCTACCGGGGAATCGATGGGGACGGTTGACGTGTTTGGGGACAGAGTGCTCCTACTTGTCGTGTGGTTAGGTTTCCCTTGCAAGGTTTAAACTCGATTCGAATCGTCTGCTTCACGCAGCTAATGAGACTGTTTGATACTTGCTGCTACATTGAGTAAGAAGTGAAATGAGATTTCATGAGATAAAGTGTTGCTTACCTAAATGTTTGTTACCATGTATGTTTAGAAGGATGAAACCTAATTTAAGGAATATTATTAAACTTGCAAAAGCTAAAATTTGATTTTAGACTCAGCTAATGCTTTTGGCAAACCAATCCCCTTAGCCAAACAGCTTTATGGTATAGAGGTAGAGGAGTAGACTCCTCACACCGGTTTATTTATCGTTAGTTAATTTCTGCTGCAACAAGAACAATGTTTACTGTTTCCAAACTTCGATGATGTAATAACTCTAAGTACTTATTTAAATTTGTGGTATTATGCTTTATTGTATTTCTCTGTGTCTCACCTTCGTGTGAGCAAATGGTACTCGATCCCTGGGTAAGTGGCTTTAATCGGACTAGATCCGAGGAATTGACAGTTTATTTCATCTTAGGTGTGGGTCATTGCCCTTGAGGTGAGACCAAGTCACTTAAGCTGGAATAATCTGGGTGGTTCCTCCACAGTTAGTATCAGAGCGAGTGCCATTTCAGTGAAGTCAATAAATCATAGAGACCAACTTTTCAAAAGTAAAGCTTGCTTAGAAACCAAGTTGGATAGATGTCAGGACGATAAGGGTAGACTTAGGACGTGAAGCCTTAAGAAGTAGATGAGTAACTAGGTGGCTAATTAAGCATGCCATATAGGCTGCTATTATTATATGCGGGATGGCTCACATCCCTATATGTGAAGAGAGGACGTATAGATTAAGCATGCATGCATCATTACATGATAAAATCCGATGAAAGCAAATCATAATTGGGTAAGATAACATAGGAGTTTTTGGCATTTATTTTTCACTTTGAGTTTTGTTTTCCACTTTACTTACACTCACCTTCGCATAGATAACCTCACCCACACCTATCAAGGGAGGAGATGCACCTTATCACACTGACCATCTTGCTCAGTAGGGCTTTCCCCTCATCTTGTGGAAGTGCTACAGGAGGCAGGATACCACACACCTCCACAGTAAACGGTGTAGTTGTTCGAGGAGCATGGAGTGCCTCACTGTAAGGTGTGGCTAGTCTTGGAGCCCCACCCCTTGCAGCCCGAGTGGCGTTCGTTGGATTCTGAGACCATTGGTTTCCAAGCCCACGACACCACCGAGGCCGTAGCCATGCACGCGCTGACTACCTTCTGCTCATTTCACCCCTTGGAGATGGCAACACACCCCATTGGGTTATTCCCTGCTGCAAAGGAGGATAACCCGATGTGGCAAGACCGAGTGGACCACGCTAAGGAGGTGTGGGCACTTTTCCCTGGGGCCACTACTCGACTGACGGTTCGGTGCATGAGTGCACTCTACCACTTGCAGGACCTACAACACGAGGCCATGTCATAGCTGATGGGCTTGACTCAGGATGGTAAGGTCACCATCACCGATCGGGAGGATCTGATGGTGGATCTATCAACTGAGTTGGTAGAGAAGGGCCTTCAGACTGAGCAAATGAGTGCCCGAATCCACGAGCTTAAAGGATAGGTAGAAGAAAGAAACCACACCATCGAGGTTCTAGAAAACCAGCTCTAGAATACCCAGTAATAGCTTGAAGAGGCAAATGAGCACCTGGACATGCATCATCAGGAGATGCATCAGGACATGGAAGAAGACGAGGACGCGAATATCGAGGGGAAGGATCTCGAGCCAGCTTCTAGCTTGGACATCGCTAGCACAGCTCGCTCTGGGGGCCACCTTCTCCAGAGTCTAGCGTTGCCTCGTATGCCCACTAGATGCCAAGATGGGGATACATGTGATAGGGAGTAGAGCTCCTTAGGATAGCTTAGCTTTTGGGGTTTCGTGGTATACTAAGCTAGGAGTTGGATTTTGTGATGGCAATTGTAACAATGGAGAACTTTATTTTGGATGATGGAAAAACAAATGAGATTAAGTTCATGTGTGAAATTATTATGGCTAGAGCTGAGATTGAAATTCTGGCTGTTTATCTATATTATTGTCGCAAATATAGAATTGTGTGTAACAATAGGAGCTCCTTAATTTCAGATGGCAGGAAGAGTGCGTTGTGGGCAGAACCAGTAGATTCCCTCGCCACCGCCGTAGCCTCCTACGATGCAGGAGCTGATGGCCCAGCAGAATGAAATTCTGCGACAGCTCACGCAGCGACAGCAACAACCTCAACACTTTGGGGGTGACGGGCAATATTCGTGCCCACCGGCCGCAACTACCTATCAGGAGTTCCTCAGCACTCAGCCACCACTTTTCACTAGGGCAGAGGATCCACT
Organism: Zea luxurians; assembly: GCA_029449295.1. Taxonomy (NCBI): domain Eukaryota; kingdom Viridiplantae; phylum Streptophyta; class Magnoliopsida; order Poales; family Poaceae; genus Zea; species Zea luxurians. The sequence continues at coordinate 123,080 of JAOPSE010001034.1, read as the reverse complement.
TGACGCGGACGTATGGCTCCGGGTGGTGGAATCCAAATTCCCACTACTCATGGGGGCATGTCCCGATGCCGTTAAGACCAGTTTTGCCGCGCAGCAACTTCGCGGGCCAGCCAGGACATGATGGGACCATTTCCTTGCTATGCAGCCAGTTGGTCATATAGTTACTCGGGAGGAATTCAAGACAGCCTTCAGGGGACATCATATACCGGCTGACATCGTAGACCACAAGCTCAATGAGTGTCTGGACTTAACTCAAGGAAGTCGCACAGTATTGCAATATTCTCAGGCTTTCAATGATCTCTATCAATATGCTTGTTATCATGCGGACATAGATGAGAAAAAGAGGGACAAATTCAGGAGGGGCCTTGGCACCAAGCTCCAAGAGCGCCTCAACACTGTTAGGGCCAACAGCTACAATGAGCTGGTCAATTTGGCTATCTCACAAGAAGACTGTATTATGGCTCATAGGGCAGAGAAAAAGAGAAAGGCACCAGTGGTAGGACCCTCTACACATCCTCAGTGTTTCAGGATATTGTCCAACCTTCAGAGGAGAGGACCGCAGCAGCAACAAGGAAGATGGTTACTTAGGCCACCGTAGCAGCAAGCACCCAATCGTCCTCAAGCTCCAGCTTAGAGGAATGCCAACAACTAGCTCCAGTACCAGTAGCAGTACCGCTAGGGCAATGGCAACAGATGTTTCACTTGTGGCAACACACACCACTATGCCAAGGGTTGTCCTTGGAACCAGCCGAAGCCAGCTAAGAATGCAAATCAGAATCAGGGAAGGAAGCAGAAAGTGCAAGTGAGGCAAGGCAGATTGAACTTCACCACCTTAGCTGAACTTCCGGAGGGAGCATCCGTCATGACTGGCACCTTTACCGTTTTTAATCATCCTGCTCTTGTTTATTTGATTCTAGCGCATCGCATAACTCATCAGTCCAAGGTTCAGTGTCAAGTGCCAACTACCCTTTTTCCACACTAAAGGGGCAATCATGATCGCTACGCCAGGGGCAAAATTACATTTAACCAAATTGTTCGGCACGCACATATAAAGATGGGAACCAAAATATTCAAAACTGATCTCATTATTTTAGGGCTAGAAAATGTGGACATCATCTTGGGAACTGCTTGGATGACACATCACCAGGTTCTGCTAGATGTCGCAGCTCGAGCACTTGAAATACACTCCCCCACCTGCGGAGAACTTGTCTTATACCTTCCTAGCCAAGGTGACACCCAATCTTGTGCCTTTTCCATGATTGAATCCCCCTTAGAAAAGATTCCCGTGGCTAGTGAGTATCCTGATGTATTTCCAGAGGAATTGCCCGGAATGCCTCACGAACGAGACATAGAATTTGCCATAGAGTTGCAGCTAGGAACAACACTGATATCTAAAAGGCCATACCGGATGCCACCCGCAGAATTGGCCGAATTGAAGAAGTAGCTGCAAGAATTGCTGGACAAGGGATTGATCCGTCCAAGTACTTCTCCTTGGGGATGTCCAGCCTTGTTCGTGAAAAAGAAGGATGGCAATCTAAGGCTATGTATGGATTACCGCCCTCTTAATGCGGTGACTATTAAGAACAAATATCCTTTACCCCGCATTGATGTTCTTTTTGATCAACTAGTTGGGGCTAAGGTATTTTCTTCGCTCGAGTTATCATCAAATCAAGATCAGGGCAAGTGATATTCCGAAGACTACTTTCTCCATCAGATATGGACATTATGAGTATTTGGTAATGTCATTTGAATTGACTAATGCCCCAGCTTATTTCATGTATTTGATGAACTCAGTTTTATGCCAGAATTGGACAAATTCGTTTTGGTTTTTATTGATGACATCTTGGTGTATTCGAAGAATGAAGAGGAACATACCAAGCATCTGCACATTGTACTCCAACACATACGAGATCATAGCTTATATGCCAAGCTTTCTAAATGTGAATTCTGGCTGAAACAAATCAAGTTTCTGGGTCATACAATCTCTCAGGATGGGATAGTTGTTGATCCCGACAAGGTGCAGGAAGTGATGGATTGGAGACCTCCTACTATGGTTCGACAGATTCAGAGTTTTCTAGGGTTAGCTGGATATTATCGGCAATTCATTCTAAATCTTTCTAGATTTGTTAAACCATTGACTGAGTTCTTGAAGAAGGGAGTCAGATTTGAGTGGAGTCAGAAATGCGAGGATGCCTTTCATACCTTAAGGCAACACGTGACAATGGCACCCGTGCTAGCACATCCCGACAACACCAAGACGTTCGATGTATATTGCGATGCTTCCGGAACAGGACTTGGATGTGTTCTGATGCAAGATAACCGAGTCATCGCATATACGTCGAGAGCACTAAGGCCTCATGAGCAGAATTACCCCACTCATGACTTGGAACTAGTAGTGGTAGTTCACGCTCTAAAGATCTGGAGGCATTACTTGATGGGATCCCGATGTAACATCTACACGAACCATGAAAGTCTCAAGTATATATTCACCCAGGCAGACATCAACATGAGACAAAGGAGATGGTTAGAACTGATCAAAGATTATGACCTAGAAGTGCACTATCACCCAGGAAAAGCAAACATGGTAGCCGATGCTCTAAGTTGCAAATCTCAATGCAACTGCTTAACTATGGATTCTCGAATCACCACCTTGTGCAATGAAATGAAAAAATTGAGCATGGAAATGATTTCTCCGGGAACCTTGAATCATATCTCCATCAAACCAACTTTGCAAGATCAGATCATCTTGGTACAATTTGAGGACAAGGGAGTTCAGATCATCAAGGAGATGGTCACCTAGAAAGTGGAGAAGTACAATTGTTTCTGCCAAGATAGCTAGGGAGTATTATGGTTCGAGTACCGGCTTGTTGTTCCCATGGATCAAGCCCTAAGAAAGAGGATTTTGGATGAGGCTCATCTCTCCAAATTCTCCATGCACCCTTGAAGCAACAAAATGTATCACGACCTACGATCTCTAAATTGGTGGACTAGGATGAAGAGGGAGATTGCCAAGTACGTGTCTGAGTGTGACACCTGTTAAAGGATCAAGGCAAGTCGCTTGAAGACACCCGACACCTTACAACCACTTCCCATACCATCTTGGAAATGGGAAGACATCATCATGGATTTCATTGTTGGATTACCCAATACCTCTCAACACTATGAATCTATTTGGGTGATTGTGGACATGGTAAAAAGGGCAACTCACTTCTTACTAGTGCATACCACCCACAGAGTAGAGAAATATGCGGAGATCTACATTGATCAAGTGATACATTTGCATGGGATACACAAGACCATTATCTCTGATAGGGGGCTCAGTTCATAGCACACTTTTGGGAGCAGTTACAAGAGTCCCTTGGAGCAACTCTGATTAGAAGCTCAGTATACCATCCACAAACTAATGGCCAGACAGAGAGTGTAAATCAGATCCTTGAAGATATGTTAAGGGCATGTGTGATTCATTATGGCAAAAACTGGGACAAATGCCTTTCACTGACCGAGTTTTCTTACAACAATAGCTACTAGGCTAGCATAAAAATGGTACCTTTCGAGGCTTTGTATTGGAGAAGATGTCGAACACCCCTAAACTGGTCACAAATGGATGAGAGGGAAATTTTTGGACCTGACCTAGTGCTTGAAGCTAAAGAAAAGGTCAAGATCATTAAGAGGAACTTAGAAGCTGGTCAAGCCAAGCAAAAGAGCTACCATGACAAAAGAAGAAAACCCTTGTAGTTTGAACTGGGAGATCATGTGTATCTCAAAGTCTCGCCCACTAGAGGTGTACAAAGGTTTGGAATCAAGGACAAATTAGCTCCTCGCTACATTGGCCCTTACGAGATCATAGAAGCATGTGGACCAGTGGCCTACAAGCTGAAGCTACCTTATAAATTGCTAGTCATACATGATGTATTCCACATATCTTAGCTAAAGAAGTGTGTTCGAGTGTTGACAGAAATCCTGATTGAACCAGAAGTGGAAGTGGAACCAGATTTGACTTACCAAGAGCACCCCATTGAAGTGTTAGATCATAAAAGCAGATCCACACACAATCAGACCATTAAGATGTATAAAGTCCAGTGGAGCAACCACACCAAAGAAGAAGCTACCTAGGAAACTTAGGATTTTCTAAATAGAATCTACCCTGGATTTCTATCAAACAGTGTTGGTACGTAACCATACCCCATTCCCTCCTTTGCCTTCTCCTCTTAAGATGCTATCATACCTCCCTACATAAAGGAAGATAAAACCTCTAGATGTGAATAATAGGGCTTCCTTCTGAAGTTGCAAAGAGGATGACATTCGAAGAGCAGGTTAGCAAGGACTTCAAATCTACACCATCCCGTTTGGGTAATAGAGTTACCCATCATCTTACCAATTGAGATCTCACCCAAATCTTGGGACGAGATTCTTTTTAGGGGGGAGGGCTGTAGCACCCCTGGTTTTACTTAGGGTTTCCACTATAGAGCCACACCCTAATCTGTCATCACATGTGAAATAGTGGAATCTTTGATGAACACAATTTAACAACAAGAGGATTAGCTAGTGTCTAACTTCATATGGTGCTTACCTTGACCATATGGTGCTTATGACAAGAGAACAATTTCAGAAAAACCTAAGTCTCAACCCCTCGGGTTAGATAACTAAAACTGAAAACATGAAAGTAAAAGACGAATCAGACCTTATCATCATATGGGCTAATTTAACAAGTTAAAAATCATCAAAATCTCTATCAAAGTTAGTAAGAAATTTTCCTCAAAGCAAGTCTTAATCAGCCCCAAATTAATCACTAACCGAAGGAACCCTAGGGGAAAACCAGATTTTCACCAAGTCTTTCCCACCCCGAATTCAAAAACCTGCCATGTTCACCTAGCATCTCAACTCAAATCCAAATGGTCTAATGGACAAAATGGCGCCTAATCACCTCAGACACATCTTGGAGAAAGTTGACACCAAACTGTGCCCGTTTGACATGCTTGGCACACACTTTTGTTGCGACATGGGCACTGTGACAGACCCGACTTGACACTGGCGTAGCTCCTCATCCGAAGTGTCTCATGGCTCGGGACTCACATGGAAAAGCAAGATCTTGGTGCAAGGAAGAGATCCTACACGACATCCTTTCTAAGATAGGCACCCTAGGGCAGCTAAACAGACGCTTGAACTCGGGCAGAAGCCATCCTCCACGTGTTCGACGCGAGCTGAGCGCGCTCTGACCGCACCGCACATGCCATGAGCCTCGGTCGACTCGGTCGCTCGCTCCACCCCACGCCCGTGCCAAAAACCTCCACTATAAGAAGCCCCGACCCTCAGCCTTGCCCTCCCGCATGCCAATACTGTTCCACCGGCGACCGAGCACCGGTAATCGCCTGAACACCGAGCACAGTGTCCCGCAAGCTTGCCGACACGACGAACGCCGTAGTCCGGCCACTCCAGCCTAACCCCGTCCAATCTAGCTCCTCGGCCAGCTTCCCTAGAGGCTAGTAAAGCTTCCCACCCGCTCGGACCAAACGGTACCTCGCCGGAAAAGCCAGAACACCTCGCCGAACCTCCTTCACCCGTCGCAGCACGTGGACCAGGTAATCTACCCGTCCATTCTTTGATTCCTTGCGCACACACACTCCTAGCCACCCCGTGAACCTCCCTGTGCAGTCTGATTGTGCTCTACGGTCGTGGTTTGGCCAGTACAGGTTGCGCCGACAAGCTCCACCGCCTGGAGTCGTGGCTAGACCAACTCCGGGCACCAGAGATGCTGACCCATACCTCGACGTGACCGCCAGAGGTCCCCATCCTCACCTGACCCCTCGCCAGAACCCTACCAACATCGGTAAGCCGCTCCGCCATCTTCTTCGCCGCGGTTACTGTGTAGCATAGCCAGGGACCACAGGTTGAGAGAAATAGAAACCTAGGGGGTTTTCCACGAACCCTATGAGTATGACTCATTTGAATAGTGCCCTGAGGACCTAGCTGTAAGGAAAAGAAAAATAGAGACTAGGCTCCCGAGCGCAAAGTTGTTTTTCTTTTCCATTTAGAATTCCTAATTCGTTTTAATTTATAGTAAACTTAGAATAGCCATAACTTGATTAATATTCATTCAAATTTGGTCAAACCAATTTTGCTAGACTCTATATAAATTAAACTACCAAGCAAAAATAGTAGACCCCATGTTTCCTATATTTGCTTTTGGGGTTTCGATTTAAATAAGGAAACTACTTAAACCTTGAAAATAGGGAAAATAGTAGTAAAACTTTTGGACTGAGGTTCAGAAAATTTATGAAGATACTTAACCAGCAGTTACAGTGTTTAAAAATATTAAGCACCCTAGTGCACAAGGTTAGGCAAAATTTTATCCTCTAAAACTTGTTTTTGCTCAAACTTTGGGAAAAAGAAAAAAGATACTAAATAGGGACAAGAGAACAATCCTATTTTTCCTAGCAAGCCCAAGTGATGTAGTTCATGGGAAAAATATGTAGAACCATAGTCCAGCACTGTTCTGGAAGTTATTATTTAATTTAGATTTTAAGTATTTAAGTGAAAATAATGGTAAAAATCGTAGGATCCATGCACGAAGGTTAAGAAAATTTTGGTAGTCACTTAACCATTGTTAAACCACTACAAAAATACTAACCACCTCAGAACACCAAGATAAGTGGGTTAAAGAAATAAAGTTGGGTTTATGCAATTACCTTTAGAAAATAAAAAGAGAATCCAAAAATGGAAAACAGTGGGCAAACCTAATTTTTCCTAAACATTTGAGCCCTATTCGATGGACGAAAAATATAAAAATGATGTAGTTGCACCACTCGAACATACCCCACCCCTGGCCCATGAGAAAGTCTATAAAATTTTAAGAAATCATACAACCCAGCCCCTACGAGTAAAAATGACAAACTTTAAGAATGATTGCTCTTAGCAAAGAAAAAACTAGAAAAAATGGAAAATCTGTTGTTTGACATTTTTCAAGGGAAAAGTTAGTTATAAGCACCTTCTAGCCCCACAATTTTAGAAAATCATAACTAATTGTTCACTGAGTATCTTTAAGTATATTTTTGCACTAGCCCATGATATTGCACCAAGATACCAGTAAAATAACCTTGGGAGTTTGAGTCAGTTCTAAATGAAAGGTCTAGTGTAAAGTGACCCCTCTACCCTACTTTTTGTTATTTTTGTTTAAAACCAATTCTAATTAGTTTTGACCTCAAATTCATAGGACAGATTAATTTCACCAGAGTTAAGTTGCTGTAAATTTTTAATTTTTTTGGAAAATTCTAAGTAACCTTCCTAGTTCAAATCACCCCTAAAAGCTTAAGGAAAAATTTGAATAAAAACACCCTACTTAACCTAGTGCTACTCAACTATGCATCACAATTATCATCTGCATTTTATAAATGTACATGCATCTTATGCATTATATTAAATAGATTGCAACCTCGCTGGCGGAGACTACGTGCTTGTCCCTGAGCAAGGAGCTGACCAAGAGGAAGCTCAGGAGCTAGCTGCAAAGGTTACTACTGAGGACCTACCTGCTGTCCCAGCAATTGAAGGCAAGCCCCGGTTTTATGCATAACAGTTCATGTATATATGCTATTTTACTGCACTTAATGTTTGTAGGCTTGTACTATGCACTTAAGTGTAGGAGTTGATTGAAACCCTAGTTGCATGAACTTAGGATTCCTTTTCAAATGTATAATAGTATGCTAAGTCAAGTAGCTGCTATGCTAATTCAGGATCTCAGTAGAAGTCGAGTGATTTTTCTAGCACTCGCGCGAGGTCAGGAATTGATTGTATCCTCTCTGATATTGGAACTATGATAGTCTTTGGACAAGGGTCCATGGATATGCCTTGTCTATAAGATGAAATTGGAATAATGTCACACCCGGGCTTCAAGGGTCCAAAACCCGGGCGCGAAATAAACACCAGGTGTGCTGGGACCAAGTCTTACACATATGATGAATAGTGGTACATAAACGAATGTCACATCTTTACTATATAATAGGAGTTCTGTACAAAATAAATAAATAATTACATCATAAGGAGACAACGATCCAGCAACCCAAAGTTGACTGGGAGACGACAGCCTAGACCTCTCACGAACACATCACAACATCCTCCATGCGCCTCATCCTGCGGTACCTGTTCCTGACCTATGGGGGGGGTGAGACAGCAAGAGTGAGCTCACATATGTTCATCACTCAACAAGTTGTGGGGAATAGTGTGCATGAACTCGTCAAAGGTGGGAGCTCACGTGAAGTATAAGGCTTACCAAAGGGGATGGTTGAAGCTGAGCATTGCTTTTAAAGTTGGTCAAAATTTTATTAGCAATTACTAAGCATAAGTAAATACCAACCCAATTAAGTAGTAGAACAAAAGTGATAACAACACCCTCAATGCAATGCATATGACAAATTCAATTTAGTTTCATAAATTAATCATGTGAGGGTCCGAGCTGTTCATGACCGTGAGCACGGCTGATATACCAATTTTACACTCTGCAGAGGTTGCACATCTTTACCCACAAGTCATGTTACTCATCTACCAAGGGATAGCGACTCCCATACACCTCTACCTAGGAGGCGAGGCAGGGTAACACTACGAGGCCTTTACAAAGTTCCACTAGCTTTAGAAAACCCGCTACAATTTCTAGGAAGATCCAATGCAGGGACCCCTCGCCTGACCGCCATCGCAGCAAAATCAACCCAAGGGCCTCCGTACACTGACCACTCCCCTACTACCCTTGCCCCTTTCGTGTAAGGTAGTCCTCCACTAGCTTTCCTAATTAGTCAGCCAAGGGTGTCCCATACCACCCTTGTGGTAGCACTGTTTTCCCGGGTGATCGCTCCATGTTCCAATTAACATAATGATCTTATCATGAACAGTAAATAACAACTAATAATAAAAGTATGATCATGAACATTGTGTATCTCTATACCCAAAACCACATAATGCAATAGAAGGTACTACCCAAAAAATTAGTGGTAAACAAGGTATAAAGATAGTCAAACTAGGGTAACCTATTGGGTCCCATCAAAATTAACCTATGCAGATCATTATGATTAATCAGAACATGACTGGGTAAAAAAAAGTGATCAAGGGCACAACTTGCCTTGGACTTGAGATTCTAGGTACCAGGATGATCTTTAGGTGACTTGTGACATCACTGCTAGTCGTAGCAATACAGTCAAACATGGTACAGACAAAATTAACATCACACCAAACATAAGAACAAACTGCATAATAATAATCTACGCGTTGCTACGAGATCGTGGGTTCGAGAACTAGTAAAATCAAAGTCAAGGTTAAGGAGTTATGATTTATGGGAGATCTATGTGATTTAATTATTAAACTATATTATAAATTGATTAGTATACATCATATGAGAGAATATCTTATAAATAATTAACTCAACCTTGATCCAAGTCATTACTCGATTAAAGATCATCTTTTAGTCAAATCATAACCATAAGACCAAAATACTATATTAACAAAGCTAATCCCAATAAACATAGATTAATCCAATTAGTTACTTGATTATAGAAGTATGGGATATCATATAATCAATGTTGCTACTGCATAGTAAATATTTATACGAAGCTAACGCAACTTGAACGGATTGAAACAGAGTTAAAATGAATTAGTTATGATTTTCCGAAGTTATTAAGTACCTAGAATAGAGTAATTCAAGTGAATAATTTTAATTCAAGTTTCATGGCTAAACAAAGGTACTAGATGATGAACAATATTAAAACAAAATTATTGCAACTGGAATGAATCAATTTGGAGCTAAAATGGATTAAATATGATTTTTACAAGGTTCTGGATTTATTTTTGTACTAAAAATAAATTCCTATAATCCTTTTTCCTGTTTTCTCTATTTCCTGGACTGTGCGCATAATAACTAGTATGCTCGGTGGCTAATCCACAATTTTCCCATGACTCAGCAACCTCCGCATAGGACGGCGAGTTGGTTTGTTATAAACCCGAGGGCTCATATGCTAAAATGTCTGGACGAAGGGGTATTCCTCAATCTAGGTCGTGCGATCTGAGATGGACGCACGAGATTAGATCCAAACCAACCAACTCACCCGAGCCATCGATCCCCAGATCGACGGCCAGAGTCAATTGCGCGAAGGGGTTATGTGTCATTTAATCCTGGCTGTCTACGCAGAGATCAACGACATAGATTAGTCCTAAACTAAACGAACCGGTAAGGAGCGATGACCACCAGATCGATGATCGATGGTCGTGATTTTAAAATCCCATCGTCAAACCTTGTTCACACATCTACTGATCTATGGCCATGGTTTAATGAAGCGAAAAGATATATGTGTTCTAATCTGAACCGCTCCCCACAAATGCCACGGCCAGGGCCGCCCCATTCACTACCGACGCTAGAGCGCAACGGCGCCACCCTCACACGCAGCGGAGCCATCGCCGGAGCACGCCGGATCGGTGCCACGATGCCCCCTACTCCCATTAGGGCCGCGATTCACAACAAGAAGGGGAATTCGAGTATGATGTAGTCACTCACCGCAGCATGAGGGCAACGGAGGGAGCTGGTCACGGAAGTCAGTGGTTTCGCGGCGAAGGACCTTCTCCGGTGAAGAAATCCTGAGTTCTCGGGCGTCGGTTCCGCGCGGCAAAGCCACAACACACTTCCCGTGAACAGGCGGAGCTTCTCGGCACGACACAAGGGCCATGGCGAGCCCACAGAGCGATTGCGTAGCTCACCCGGTTGTGCATCCGTTCATGGCGACCACGGATATGCCAGAGGGGAGGGGAACGAGGGGCACGGTTAAATAGGCTTGCGCAAGAAGCTGGTCCACATCGATTGGGCACCCAGGTTGTTACAGGATCCCAGAAATTCCACGGCCTATTTCTCCCAGGTTGTTTCCGGATTCCATGGATTCCGTTTTGGCGGCTGTTTCGGCTTCGTTTGGTTATAGTGGTGGGGAAGGAGCTGACAAGGTGTCCCCACCTGTCATCGGTATCAGGCGGGAGTCAGCGTAGGAGTTGTGAGGCTGGAACGCGGGTCCCATCAGTCGGCCGCCATCGCGGGAGCGCTAGTCCACGATCCGGAGCTAGGATATGACCCTGGAAAGTGGGGCCCACGTGACGGTGACTAGTGAGCAGACGAACGCGCACGCGACGTCTGGTGAGTGGGTCCCACAGCACAGCGACCCAGTCTGTGACCGCGAGCGGTGAGGTTGGAATCCTGCCAGGCGACTCAAACAGAGGAGGGCGCGCGCCCTGCGGACAACCGACACAGTGGCCCCATGTGTCAGCGCAGGACCATATGTTGGGCTGCACGCGCAAAGGCTAAGTGGGCCAAAAATGCGAATTTGGCCTAGCCGGTAACCATTCCTTTTCTTTTTCTTTTATTTTCTATTCCAAATTCAAATGTTTAAGCCAAATTCAATTTTTATGTTTTGGATTTTAGATTACCAATCTCAAATATAGCCCTAATGTAAATATAAATCCCACTATTTGCAATATTTTTGTTTATTCTCCTTCCCATTTATTTTCTATTTCCATTTTCAAATTCTAATTTCCTAGTTTAAACTTGTCTCACAATTTGAATACAAATACAAAAAATGCAAGAACTTCATCATGAGGTGCATATTTTTGTATTTACTTATTTTGTTATTTGGCTAGATTGATTCCATTTAATTGAACATTCAAAAGCAAAAGAAACCAAATAGTATCCAAAGGTTTCAAAAATGTCTAAAACACTAGCTTAAATTTATTTATTTATTTTATTATTTTTTCCATCTACAATTTTTAGGCCTTACAAATAAGGATTAATGTGTGGTACCGTGTGTCAAGTGTTAGAAAGTACTAAACACATGCCGAGAAATATGGTAAATCGGTAAGCCTATTACCTGAGTGAACCTGCCAGCGGACATACCTCCCCACATGTTCATGAGATAGGGTCTCCCATTCCGGTTATGGTGGGTACAAGTGCGGTCACTGCATGGTGGCGGGCGGGGTCAGTGGAGCATTGTATGCCAATGACAGTGGGCCCTGATTTATTGCCGGGGAATTGATGGGGATAGTTGACGTGTGTGGGGACGGAGTGCTCCTACATGTCATGTGATTACGTTTCCCTTGCAAGGTTTAAACTTGATTCGAATCGTCTACTTCTCGCAGCCAATGAGACTGCTTGATACTTGCTGCTACATTGAGTAAGAAGTGAAATGAGATTTCATGAGATAAAGTGTTGCTTGCACTAAATGTTTGTTACCATGTATGTTTAGAAGGATGAAACCTAGTTTAAGGAATATTATTAAACTTGCAAAAGCTAAAATTTGATTTTAGACTCAGCTAGTGCTTTTGGCAAACCAAACACCTCATCCAAACAACTTCATGGTATAGAGGTAGAGGAGTAGACTCCTCACACCAGGTAAGTCTAGCTGAGTATTAGTATACTCAGCCTTGCTTGTGGCATAATTTTTATAGGTACCCTCGAGGAGGATATGGTTTCTGGGTTGACTTGGTCGTCCACCTTGCCACCGGGCTAGACAGTCGAGTGGAACCCCGCCTCAGCAGGTGATGACTAGGAGGAGTGATTGACCAGGCTTCGCCTCACTCTTTATTTATCGTTAGTTAATTTCCGTTGCAACAAGAATAATGTTTACTGTTTCGAAACTTCAATGATGTAATACTCTAAGTACTTATTTAAATTTGTGGTATTATGCTTTATTGTATTTCTCTATGCCTCACCTTCGTGTGAGCAAATGGTACTCGATCCCTAGGTAAGTGGCTTCAATCGGACTAGATCTGAGGACTTGACAGTTTATTTCGTCTTAAGTGTGGGTCATTGCCCTTGAGATGAGACCAAGACACTTAAGCTAGAATAATCTGGGTGGTTCCGCCACAGGTACCCAATTTATTTCTCATTTTTAGCAGCAGTTGCATGAAGCTTTGGGTACACATTTGAAGTTCAGTTCGACTTATCACTCGCAGACAGATGGTGAGACAGAGAGAACCAACCATATTCTTAAAGATATGTTAAGAGCTTGTGCATTGCAAGACAAGTTAGGTTGGGACAAGAGGCTACCGTATGCGGAATTCTCCTACAACAATAGCTATCAGGCCAGTCTAAAGATGTCACCATTCCAATTACTCTATGGAAGGAATTGTAGAACCCCGTTGCATTGGGACCAACCCGGCGAAAGGCAAGTGTTCGGTCCAGATATTCTGCTTGAAGCCAAAGAGAACATCAGGATGGTTCGAGAGAATCTGAAGACAGCGCAGTCCAGGCAATGAAGTTATGTTGACACCAGAAGAAGAGAATTGAATTTTGATGTGGGAGATTATGTCTACTTGAAGGTCTCACCCATCAGAGGAATCAAAAGGTTGAGAGTCAAGGGCAAGCTAGCGCCTCGAGCATAGCTTTGTTCCTGTTCAAGCAAGACATGGAGAAGTGGCATACCAGCTTAGCCTCCCAGAAAGCCTGTCAGCCTTGCATGATGTGTTCCATGTTTTGTAGCTGAAGAAATGCTTGCGAGTGCCAGAAGAGCAATTGCCAACTGAGGATCTTGAGGTTCAAGAAGATTTGATTTATATTGAGAAGCCCACTCAGATTACGGAGACACCAGACAGAGTCACTCAAAGAAACACCATCAGGATGTGCAAAGTCAAGTGAGGCCATCACTCAGAGGAAGAAGCAACCTGGGAAAGAGAAGATGATTGTGATACCCAATTTTCTAAAAAGAAGTTAAATTTATTTTTCCCTTTTCTTTCGTGATCTGTGTAGTTGGGGTTGGAGTTTTTAGGAAGCATTCACCAGTAAAACAGTAGAAAACTTGTTGGACTTGTGCGCTGGGGTCGGGAGCAGACGTGAGAGCGAGTTTGGGTCGTGGATCTCGATCCGGCGGTGGGGAGCCCATTAGTTTTCCCCCCTTAACCCTAGCCGCCCCCTCCCTCTCACTCCCCCACCCCTTTGGCCGCCCCCCTCTCTCTTCCTCTCTTCCACTCTTGCAGCCGCCCCAATTCCTCTCCTCTTGGCTGCAGCCGCCCACTCCCCATCAAACCCTAGCCACCCCCTTCCCCAATCCCCCCTCCCAAGGTGCAGCCCCTCTCCTTTGGGATCTCCATCGAGTGGTGCAAGCCTCTAATTGGAGAATTGGTGGAGGAAGAACAAAGAGATGAAGGAATAACTCAAGGTGATCTTATGTTTATTTTGTATTTGTGCTGCGATTACGTTTGATTAACCGTTCCCCTAAGCGAATTGGTGGTAGTGCTATCCTGATTTTGGGTGGCAGACGAACAGCAGTATTGTGGGCAGTTTCTAGGGTTTTTACGGCGGTAATTAGCTGTAATCACTATGATAATCATGTAGAGCTTTGTCATACCTTTCCAACGAGTACTTATGCTCTCGATTCGGAGTTATAATTTAGGAGATATCGCTGTTTGAATCCGGGTATGTTGCTGTCCAAAAAACAGATTTCCGCACGTGGGCGAACAACATTAGTATTAGCAGTTTCTGGGGATTTTTCATGGAAAATTAGTGATAATCAATATGATAATCATGTAGATCTTTGTCATGCCTTTTCAACGAGTACTTATGTGCTTGATTCGGAGTTATAATTTAGGAGCTATCGCTGTTTGAATCCGGGTATGTTGCTGTCCAAAAACAGATTGCAGGATGTATCTTGTGGACGGTTTTGGGCTAAGTAGATGTGGGAATTTAATTATCTTTTGAATACAAAATTTGTGGGGAATTTTATGTAGATGCTTCCAGAGTTTTTAATTGATATCACTGCTGTTATAATTTTAAAGTTATGAAATTATCAAGCAGCGCTGCTGCAATTTGGTGGTGATGGGGAGAGTTGTCGCTCGCGACGGGTTGGAATTGTGCGTAGGTGCGGCGTTGTTTATTAGCGTTTGTTATGTGAATTTGTGCACTAAGGTGTGTGTCAAAAACAAGTGGTGGACTTCCGGATCGTACTTAGTACCATTCCAAATTTCCGGTGAAGGCCAGTAAATACAGTGGTGGTTGCTACCGTTTGGTTTGCATCCTATTCCCTGTCATTGAGTATGCATAAGTTTTAAATATATTAATCATTGAATTCTATGATGAAGTTTATTGGTTTGAAAGTATTAATTCTCAATTGTCTAATATTGTGGATGATCATAATTTGGTAATGATATATGTGGTTGATTCCCATCTTGGATGAAGTTGAAGTATCTTTTTGAATCACGTTATATGAAGTGTTGTAGGCATATCATGCACATCGCATCATCCATCTTGCATTTGGAAGTTATGTCGTGATCTTATGGTCCAACCGTACCGGTACATTTTTAGCATCGTACGTTGCCCGAGGAGGGGTACGATACGGCTTCATATCCTTAGAGGTATGAAGGCAGAAGTCATCCTTGCATTTGCAGACATTTGCACTCATGAGGAATATATGAAGTGTGACATTACTATGTTACTATTGTGGTTTCTACTTGTGAGGTGTGGTAACTAGGTGTGTTGTACGTTGTATACGTGCTGCACCTTTGTAATAAGAAGGTTGTGGAATCAAGTGGTGGTAAAACAATGTTCTTATGTGGTTAAACAGTTTGATATTATTTTACTTGCTGAGATGTGTCATCTCACTCTTGCATTGCTCAATGCAGGTACTTGATACATGTTGGGAATGAGGGGAGTAGCAGCACGTCCACTTTCATTCTCACAATAACGCTGCCCAGGCGCAGCCATGGTTTAATTAGAAACTTGTTGTCAAAGGACGTTTGTTTTTTATATAGTCGTGTGCACTGGTTAATTCAGTTCAGGTCATATGTTTATCTTCCCTTGCTAGCCGATTAATAATACTTAGTATGTTTTGTCATGATATATGTTTATACACTGTTGCCCCCTCATTTATGCAATCTTGCAAAGGGGATGCTGCCAAAATTTTATTTATGGACGTCAGTAGTGTAGTTCAGTAGCATTCCGGGTTGTTTGTGGAACTCGGGGTGTTACAGTTGGTATCAAAGCATAGGCTTTTGATTCTACGCAATTTGAAGATAAATTTGGCACACTTGCACATATAGGAAGGGTATGGGTTCATATATCTTTCATATTAGTATTTTATTATATAGATGACTAGAATTTGATGGGGTATGTCGTTAATGACGTAATGCTTGATATGATATGTTACATCTATTTAATATTGGTTTCTTGATGTGGTTGTTATTGAAATTATTATGCAAGTGAAGCTACTAATGTACTTGTTTTATATACATATCGTCATGATGTTTTTCTTGGATGCAATGTTTTCTAATCTCTGAGCTATTACTATCATATATTTCTGTATGCTTGACTGTGGATGTTTTTTTTCCAAAAGGATTCTTGGGTTCTAGTACTTGTAGGACCGACCGATTGTTTATTGAGCTTGTGTATAGAGGATCTAATCCGACTTGGTGTAGTGTGAAAACACTATACAATGTAGTTTTATGGTGTTGTTGAGTTTGATTGACTATTGGGTTACAACCCAACTTATCAATGTAATATTTCCATGGGTGCAGTGCTTTACGCCTCACCTTTTTTTTGCCTAGTGTGGCAACTTGCCAACTTGATCTTAGAGTACAATAGCTTTGTCTCCATAGAGCAAAGGCAATGTTGTACTGTCTATGAAATCTTGAGACTGGTAGAACTCAAGTGAATTTGTATGATGACGTGGATAGATAAGTTCAACCATGTTTACATGATATGTTTTCTTATTGTGTGCAACCTTATCTTTAATAATAAATAGGGTGATTTCAAGTGGATTTTATGTCTATATTATAGTTGAAGAGGCATGCATGTTTCCCTTCTATGGTTTGTTTCTATAGCCAAAAAGGTTATGCATAATTTTTATTTGTTGGAGGCTAGTCATGTGGACGATATGGACAACCCGTTTTATATTGTTTTTAATCGCCGATGATATATGGTAGTTTTTTATATGATCAGTTCTCTATGCATGCTTGTTGAATTATTATTTGGACCGCTTTATCTTAAACAAAGTCAATGCTTAACTGGAAGTTGCTTATGTTTGTTAGTCATCTATCTCTATAATGATGTGGTTGTTGCATCAGATGGAGATTTTTTTTATATGAATGATGGTTTGATAGATCATGTATGTCTACTACTTTGAATTCATCCTATGACATCACGAGGTACAAATTTTTCAAGTGCAATAATAGGAGGTATTGTTGTATGTGAGGTTAATCAAGGTAGTTTGGTTAGGTGGATTGTCTTATTGAAGTCCAATTACTCCTATTGAGCATAGTATCGTGTTATTATTTTAGTGTTGGAAGTAATATTTATGAAGCTTTTGCATGAGTCTGTGTCAAGAAGTACATTAGTTTTTTCTTGTTGTTATCCCTCCATTGCTTTATGAGTATTGCAAATTTTATCTCTTTTGAGAGGAGAAAAAGATGTTATATGACATGAGCACCATTTGCTTCACGTCAACAGAATAGTTTTGGAGATTTCTAGTAGTTGGATTCTAGTGTAATAACAACCATGTTTTATAGTGCTTGAGACGGGTATGTCAGGTGTTTCATACATTGTCGATACATGGATATTTGACCTTAGTGGCATTAACAAACGAGGTTGTTGAATTCATTGATTGTTGTGCTTAGTGTTCTAACCTATTTGGTAAAGTGTTATTTAAAGACTTTGTGGAGTTGCATCCCAGTTTGGTAGTGGAAAATCGTAGTGTTGATTGCACCTGCCAATGACTTGGCTTTCATTTTATATTGTTTTTTATTGTTGTTAATGTGTTGTTTGGTTTCGGGAGGCATTTTAAATTAGTTGGAGGCTGAATTAGGCTTCACTTATCTAGAATGTTTTGTAGTATGTTTCTTCATCTTTCCATAGGATGCTTAATCACCATGTTTGGTCTAAACATTTGAGAGTTATGGGTTTCTTAAAACATCCTTGTTGGTGTCTCTGGCAGAGTGAGTCTTTAATTTTGTACGGAAGAGTAGACATTGAAGACGGTATACTTTGGTCTTTGTGGATTATGAAAGTTTTAGTAATTTCATGATCTTTTTAAAGAGTATTGGTTTCTAATTCTCATTGCATATAATTGGAGTTAGGCTGCTCTGAAGTTGTTGCACTGTTGTGTCTGAACTTTAGGTGTCGTTATAACCACCAATAAATCGACCGCGTTTTGATAGTTGTAGAGCCCAAATTTGGGAATTCTCTTTAAGCAAAACTTGTAGGTCTTTTCAGTACCTTTTTAATGGGTATTTACTTGTAACTGTCCGTTAAATAGATTTGGAGAGGTGGTTGCCCGGATATAAGTCGAATCTCTAATGTGCAGTATCTCAGGCTGAGTTTAGCTGTAGGTCATGCAGAGTTGAGGGCTATAAGGATAAATTTGGGTGCAACTTTATTGCAAAAGTCATGGACAATTTTCAAAACTTTTCTAACGCGTGTTTGTTGTAGTTTAAGTTGAGTATAGCAGGAGTTATAGGTTTTTGAATTTTAGTTGTCCATTGTTTCAATCCTATCAGTTTTGCAACAAAAGAGTTGCATTGTTTTATCGGTTTGGAAACCAATTTCGAGACACTCATTATAATAAAAGTTCTAGGGAATGTTATAATCTTTTCAATGAGTTTATATTTGCAAAATTTTGTTAGCTGCAGGGAGTTATGATATAATGTATAAAATGTGCTTGGATGAATATGTGGGCAGACATAACATGCTTAAATTGATTCTTGTTTGCATGAGGTGAGATTAGGCTTAAATGATTTAAAAAGTTATCATATTGCTTCTATACTTATATTTGTTCTATGTGTATCATAATGAAGAACCTAAAGTTATTAGTCTTTCAATGAAAGCTAAATCTTAGAAGAGTAATGAACCTGATAAAATCTATTGCTTGCTGTTGGGACTACATGACCAGTTTTAGTTATGCAGCTAGTTCAATGAAGTAAACCATCTTTTCTGTAGAGATGTTATATATAAAAGTTGTAGCCAACTTCTTTATCTTACTTGTGTACAAATTTCATGACCATAGGTCTAGTAGTTTGGGAGTTATGATTTTCTCAAGTCCAGTCTTGAAATCTGTGCAGATTCTGTACAGATTTCGAAGCTGACCTTGTTTGCCCAATTTAAACTTCGAATAACTTATTATAAATTATAAAGAAGTTGTAGTACTTTTCTTAATCTTTTCAAGAAATTTTGGATCACCTTTTTTGGAGATCTATAAGTTAAGTTACAGCTGTTTTAAGTGTGATCTCTGAATCTGTCCAAATTTGGACAGCAGAGCCTTTCTCGTGTCTTTTGACCTTGATATGCATTAACTTGATATGTTTATAAATGAATTATAGACAATTCTACTAGCTTTCTAAAAAGTCTGGGAGCACCTGAATTGGATGATTGAGAGTGTAATTATGGATTTTTGAATTGAGTAGTTGAATTATGTCCAAGTCTGGACAGAATTTACGTTTAACATTGTTTGACCTTTCTAAGTGTCAAATATTGTTGTGATGATAATACCAAGGGTATAGTGGACTTTATAAGCTTTCCATAAAGTCCTAGTTTACTATTTTTCGATGCACATTTGGTGAGTTAGGAGCAAAACAATTAACCGCTGTGCTGCTATCTAGAAATATGCAAGCATTAAGTTGCTCTCTTGAAGTTGCTCTTGTTTGGCTAAGTTTGATTTAGGCTATAGGAACAATATATGCCTTGCATTCATATATACATTCCTTGAAGTACTTGCATATGTCAATGATTGATTTGGTGTCAGGAAAGCTTGGTCCGAGGTATATAGGACCGTCTACTATCTTGGCCGAGTTGGCAGCTGGGCTTAGCACATGTAATTGTCGGAATCTATGATCAGAGTACACCCTGTATTCCATGTCTTTATGTTGAGGAAGTATTTGCGGAATCCAGACCATCAAATCGAGCTAGAGCCGATTCCTGTGTAGCAAGACCAGACTCTAGAGTGTCGTCTGCTGCGTATCTTAGAATCCTAGGAGCTTGAGGAGCTGATGCGGCAGAAATACTCGAACTTTTCTTTATGTGTGAGTTTGTTGATTCATTAATCTTTCTTTTGTTGTTCCGATAGAAGCGTCAGAATTCGAGGTCGAATTCTTTTTAAGAGGGGTAGAGTGTGATACCCAATTTTCTGAAAAGAAGTTAAATTTATTTTTCCCTTTTCTTTCGTGATCTGTGTAGTTGGGGTTGGAGTTTTTTATGAAGCATTCACCAGTAAAACAGTAGAAAACTTGTTGTACTTGTGCGCTGGGGTCGGGAGCAGACGTGAGAGCGAGTTTGGGCCGTGGATCTCGATCCGACGGTGGGAGCCCATTAGTTTTCCCCCCTTAACCCTAGCCGCCCCCTCCCTCTCACTCCCCCACCCCTTTGGCCGCCCCCCCTCTCTCTTCCTCTCTTCCACTCTTGCAGCCACACCAATTCCTCTCCTCTTGGCTGCAGCCGCCCACTCCCCATCAAACCCAAGCCACCCCCTTCCCCAATCCCCCCTCCCGAGGTGCAGCCCCTCTCCTTTGGGATCTCCATCGAGTGGTGCAAGCCTCTAATTGGAGAATTGGTGGAGGAAGAACAAAGAGGTGAAGGAATAACTCAAGGTGATCTTATGTTTATTTTGTATTTGTGCTGCGATTACGTTTGATTAACCGTTCCCCTAAGCGAATTGGTGGTAGTGCTGTCCTGATTTTGGGTGGCAGGCGAACAGCAGTATTGTGGGCAGTTTCTGGGGTTTTTGTGGCGGTAATTAGCTGTAATCACTATGATAATCATGTAGAGCTTTGTCATACCTTTCCAACGAGTACTTATGCGCTCGATTCGGAGTTATAATTTAGGAGATATCGCTGTTTGAATCCGGGTATGTTGCTGTCCAAAAAACAGATTTCCGCAGGTGGGTGAACAGCATTAGTATTAGCAGTTTCTAGGGATTTTTCATGGAAAATTAGTGATAATCAATATAATAATCATGTAGATCTTTGTCATGCCTTTCCAATGAGTACTTATGCGCTTGATTCGGAGTTATAATTTAGGAGCTATCGCTGTTTGAATCCGGGTATGTTGCTGTCCAAAAACAGATTGCAGGATGTATCTTGTGGACGGTTTTGCGCTAAGTAGATGTGGGAATTTAATTATCTTTTGAATACAAAACTTGTGGGGAATTTTATGTAGATGCTTCCGGAGTTTTTGATTGATATCACTGCTGTTATAATTTTAAAGTTATGAAATTATCAAGCAGCGCCGCTGGAATTTGGTGGTGATGGGGAGAGTTGTCGCTCGCGACGGGTTGGAATTGTGCGTAGGTGCGGCGTTATTTATTAGCGTTTGTTATGTGAATTTGTGCACTAAGGTATGTGTCAAAAACAGGTGGTGGACTTCCGGATCGTACTTAGTACCATTCCAAATTTCCGGTGAAGGCAAGTAAATACAGTGGTGGTTGCTACCGTTTGGTTTGCATCCTATTCCCTGTCATTGAGTATGCATAAGTTTTAAATATATTAATCATTGAATTCTATGATGAAGTTTATTGGTTTGAAAGTATTAATTCTCAATTGTCTAATATTGTGGATGATCATAATTTGGTAATGATATATGTGGTTGATTCCCATCTTGGATAAAGTTGAAGTATCTTTTTGAATCACGTTATATAAGTGTTGTAGGCATATCATGCACATCGCATCATCCATCTTGCATTTGGAAGTTATGTCGTGATCTTATGGTCTGACCGTACCGGTACATTTTTAGCATCGTACGTTGCCCGAGGAGGAGTACGATGCAGCTTCATATCCTTAGAGGTATGAAGGCAGAAGTCATCCTTGCATTTGCAGACATTTGCACTCATGAAGAATATATGAAGTATGACATTACTATGTTACTATTGTGGTTTCTACCTGTGAGGTGTGGTAACTAGGTGTGTTGTACGTTGTATACGTGCTGCACCTTCGTAATAAGAAGGTTGTGGAATCAAGTGGTGGTAAAACAATGTTCTTATGTGGTTAAACAGTTTGATATTATTTTACTTGCTGAGATGTGTCATCTCACTCTTGCATTACTCAATGCAGGTACTTGATACATGTTGGAAATGAGGGGAGTAGCAGCACGTCCACTTTCATTCTCACAATAACGCTGCCCAGGCGCAGCCATGATTTAATTAGAAACTTATTGTCAAAGGAAGTTTGTTTTTTATATAGTCGTGCGCACTGGTTAATTCAGTTCAGGTCGTATGTTTATCTTCCCTTGCTAGCCGATTAATAATATTTAGTATGTTTTTGTCATGATATATGTTTATACACTGTTGTCCCCTCATTTATGCAATCTTGCAAAGGGAATGCTGCCGAAATTTTATATATGGACGTCAGTAGTGTAGTTCAGTAGCATTCCGGGTTGTTTGTGGAACCCGGGGTGTTACAATGATCTAAAAACCAAGTACCCTAAACTCTTTGCTAGCCAACCCTGAATCTCGGGGGCGAGATTCTTTTTAAGGGGGATAGGTTTGTAACAACCTAAATTTGGGGGTATAAAATTTCTTCTCTAGATGCCTACCAAATTCAGGTGTTACCTCTTGTCTCTCTCTCTCTCTAGACACTCTCTCTCCTTTCCTTTTGAGTAGAATTAGGTTAATTAAGTAATGGATTAATTATTTATTTTGTCAAAACTATGTGAGTCATGAATTATTGCATCATGTTGAGCCTAAATTATTCTTTTGTTTGATGCACATGTTTGAAATTATTTGAATTTGGTTTGGTGTTTGAATTTGATTTGAACCCCTAGAGAAAATAAAAAAGAAAAGGCATTAGAAATTCCCTAGAAAAAGAAAAGACCATTTTGGCCCAACTTGCCCAAACCGGCCCAGCTAACAGCCCGCCCGTGTGGGCGTCCGCCCGTGCCTGACAGCCAGGCCCTGCCTATCAGCGCCAACCCGCGCCCACGTGTCCCCGCTCTCTCTATCTCTGGCTGATGGGACCGAGCTGTCAGCGTCAACTCCCCTCACGCGCGTGCCCTCCTCTCTCTCTGTCCCGCAGGCCCCACACGTCAGCACTAACCGCCTGTTCACTCGCCGCTCTCTCTGTTCCGTGGGCCCCGCCTGTCGGAACCATCCCCCTCGAACTGCCTGCGCTCTCCACCGTGGATGCGCCCACGACAACATGTTTCCTGGCCACGCCCCTTGCACCCGAGCCTTTTCTGGAGCCCGCCCACACTCACTCGCCCACCCTCGCTCAGTTGCACCCCAGCCGAGCACCCTCGCCCTCTCTCTCTCTCTCTCTCTCTCTCTCTCTCTCTCTCTCTCTCTCTCTCGCTCTGCACGCGTGCCGTGAAGCTCGCCATGGTCCATCGCCCGTTCTATGGCCGCCGTTGAGTTTCTGCCACATCCATTGCCTTGGTGAGCTTCGCCTTTTCGCCAGCAACGTGGGACATCTTCCGGTTTGCCCCCAACCCATTTGGTTCGCCCAGTCCGCGCTCACCAGCTTCCTCACCTTGCAGCCGGAGCTCTGCCACCATTGACCCGAGGTCTCCCTGCATCCCCGCCGTTGCTCAGGTGCTCTATAGTCTCCACTCGAGGTGAGCAACCCCCCATGCCCTGATTTCCCTGTTTGCTGCCCGGTCCTTCGCACGATTGCTCACTGGAGCAAGTCCGCGCCGCCGTTGGGCCGCTCCTGTGATACCCAGTTTTCTTAAAAGAAGTTAAATTTCTTTTTCTGTTTTCTTACGTGTTTAGTGTCATTAGGGTTTGGAGTTTTAGGAGGCATACCTTAGAGAAACAATAGATCTTTTGGCATTTTCCGCTGGGGTTGAGAGCTCAAATGAGAGAGCGAGTTTGGGCCATTGATCTGGATCCAATAGATGGGAGCCCCCCTTTCCTCCCCAACCCTAGCCGACCCTCTCTCCTCCTCCCCAACTTTTGTAGCCGCCCCCCTTACCATCTCACCCATTTGGTCGCCCCCACTTTCCTCTCTTCCTTTCTTCCACTCTTGCAGCCGCCCCTCTCCCTTTCTCCTCCCTTCCCCCAAAGCAGCAGCCACCCCCCCATCACACCCCAACCCTAGCCCCCACCATCTTCCCCTCTCCAAGGTGCAGCCCTCTCCGCTTGGATCTCCTTCGTGTTGGTGCAAGCTTTCGATTGGAGAATTGGTGGGAGGAAGAAGAAAAGTGTCACACCCGGGTTTCAAGGGACAAAGTCGGGTGCATCTCATATATACGCCAAAGAAGACAACACATATAATAACAGAGTATATAGAGATAAATGTCACAATATAATTAGAGTACTTATTACATAGCGGAAGTCTTACATAATAAAAGATAAATATAAAACGAACTAAAGTCCATCCTTGGCGCCATAAAGTCAACTGGGAGACGCCACCTAGATTAGATCAAACTCCTCGTTGTGTGGCTCCTCTTGAACCACCTGTTCTTCTCCTATGGGGGGTGTGAGACAGCAAGGGTGAGCTCACACATATTCATCGCTCAACAAGTTGTGGGGAATAATGTGGCATGAACTCACTAAAGGTGGGAGTTCATGTGATGTGTAAAGCTGATCAACAATAGGGGTCAAAGCTAAGCATTGCTTTTAACAAGTTGGTCAAATTTTATTAGCAATTACTAGATGTAAGTAAATACTAAACCATAATAAGAATAGAACAAAATTAATAAATAATCCCATGCAATGCATATGACAAATTGAATTTAGTTTCATAATTTAATCATGTGAGAGTCCTGAGCTGCTCTTGACCGTGAGCTCGGCTAGTATACCAGTTTTACACTCTGCAGAGGTTGTACCGTGTACCCACAAGTCATGTATCCCATGTCGCCAAGGTTTGCAAGGCCCTTAGACAATACCGAGGTGAATGGCTAGGAATCCACTACGAGGCCTTTACAAAGTTCCACTAGCTTCCGAAAACTCGCTATAGTTTATGGGAAGAGCACTTGCAAGAATCCCTCGTCTGACCGCCATCGCAGCAAAATCAACCCGAGAACCTCCCTGCATGCAACTCCCCTACTGCCCTTGCCTCTTTCGGGTAAGGTAGTCTTCCACTAGCTTTCCTAATTAGTCAGCCAAGGGCGTTCGATTCCACCCTTGTGGTGGCACATGTTTCTCAAGTTAAGCTCCATGTTCCAATTAAAGATAATGATGATCTTGACATGAACATAAATAAAATAACAAAATAATTGGAACATGGATATAATGAACTATTAACCCAAAACCAATTAAGCAATAGCAAACTACCCAAATGATTTAGGGGTGACTAGGTAAAAAGGATAAACAGACTTAGGGTAACCTATTGGGTCCCATCAAAATTAAACCTATGCATGAATAAGTGATATTAAAGAATATTATTGGGTAAAAAGTGGTCAAGGGCACAACTTGCCTTCAATGGGCTCCTGCTCAACAACTTCAATCTGCTGAACCCCAGAATCCTCAGCCACCGTGTTGGGGGTATGCTTCGTAGCCGAAGATCCTAAAAGAGGAAAACACCTTCAGCAAGATCCTTTCAAGAACAACACTGAAGTTATCACCGATAGAGCTTCGGCACAGTGACAAGTCTCAAGACGAAGGGGGCGAACCGACTTAAAGATCAAATGACTCAAAGACCCATGATGTTTCGTGTCAGTATTGTAATTGGTTATAAAGGGGATAAATGTAATTTCACGTAGGCTTTGTCCTGTACTTATAAATAGATGAACATTACCTCTATACTGTTCACACAATCTTGTAATTGTTGACGCATCACACTGGAATTATTGTTTTCCGTCAAGGAGAAGGTATAAACGTATTCAAATGTCATGTTTTAATATTCAGATCCATATAATGAAATATAAGAATAATGTTATCTACTTCTAACATATGTTTTACACATTATGCTTCATTTTACATTGTCTTGTAACTCTAATCACAAAGGTATGACCTTCGTGATATTTAATCTGCGACCTTCGTTCGAAGTCCATTAAATCCTTGGGGAGATAATGCTTCAGCGGCGAAGGACATTAACATTTAACATTTTTATGTTGCCTTGTTCTTAATTCATAGCATTTGAGAACAAGTCCCCAACATTGGCGCCCACCTCCGGCTCTTCTACTCGCCACAATAGAAACAAGCATAGTAAAAAAAGAAAATTAAGATCACACCAAACATGTAAACAAAATACATAATAATAATCTACACATTAAAATAAGATCATAGGAACATGAATCATTAATTTTGGAGTTATAGATTTTATGTTATGAATTTCTAGAGATTCTATGTGTTTTGTACAAGATTAAATAGGATATAGATTTTAATGTGACTTTAATGTCAAAACAGTGGTACTAACTGATAAACAATAATATTACAAAATTATAGGAATTGGAATGGATTAATTTGGACTTCATATGAATTTTCTATGAATTAAACAAATTCTAGCAATTCTTTTTGCATTAAAAATCATTTTATAATTCCATTTATCTGATTTCCTAACTTCTTGGACTGGGTGCACTAATACAGAGAAGTTCAGGGTTTAACTCACAAAATATCCTACACTCAGCCTTACCAGAGCTGGCTGCGGGTTATTTTTATAGAAGCCGAGGGGCTCATCTAAAAAATGGTTCGGGCGAAGGGGTATAGTGAGATCTTGACCGCCCGATCTAGCACCTACACACCTGATTAGATCGAAGCCTATCCAACTTCTTGGCCGCCATATCGAAATCCAAGGGCTCGAATCAGATCAACGAAACGTTATGAATTAAGGTTGATCCCAACCGTTGGCGCATGAATTAAGGTTGATTCCATTTATTAAGTGATCGAGCACTAATCTCGCCCGCTCATCCTCGAATCCATGGCTAGGGGCTTCTCCCACACCTGCCACCGCCAGAGCAACGGTGCCGCCGCCCCCATACGGCGGAGCTGTCGCCGGAGAATAGCCATCCCGTGACCCGAGACCTTCACTTACTGTCCAGCTAGCGCTACTCAAATCGGAGGACATAGCGAATATAGAGAAGCAAATCTTACCGAGATTGGAGGTGTGTGATTCCCTACCCACGGAGAGACGCGGCTGTGGTGGAAGGATTTGCTCCAGCGAGGTATTGCCAGTGCCTGGGGCAAGTACTAGCCTTGGCTGTCCCTCGAACACCTACCTTACGCCCCTGCGAACACTAGGGACCCCGCCCTAGCCCCTAAAGAGTCCCGGAATCACAGCACGTCGGTGAGGTCTTTCCACGGCGTCCACCAATTCCGGCGCCCAGTTCTGAGCCCTAGCCGCGGTCGAGTATGAGTTAATAGGGGGAGAGAGAGAGATAAGCCAGTATTTATCTCTCCTAGAGTTCGGTCAGAAGGGGGGTGTTGGGGGTCTTCTTCTCCGCTGAAGGTCCTCAAGGCAAAAACACGTTCAGCAAGACAGTACAAAGGTAGGTACGACATGAAGACATAAGCCGAAGATGATGCGAACAATAGCCGAAGCTATGACTGAAAGAGCTTTCGCTTAGTATTATGATAAAGGCGAAGGACGATACTGACTTAAAGAGTAAAATCCTATATAGTCCTTAATAGTTCGCATTATGATTATAATTAGTTATCAGGGACATGGATGTAATTTTTTCCGGGCTGCGTCTCGTGCCTATAAATAGATGAACAGTACCCTTGTACTGTTCACGCTGGACTGTAATCACTCTTGCGCCACTCTCGCATTTTCACCTTCTGGCAAGCCGAAAGTATCAATGTAATATAAATATTGTGGATATTTATTCATGTTTACGAAATGAGAATATAAATGATTTACTGATATATCATCATTATTTATATTCTTTTATATTTCATGTAGTTTCATTTATATTTGTTTACTAAGATGGTGAAGGTATGTCCTTCATGACCTTCGTCTAAAGATCATTATACCCGAAAGGGGAAAATGTGTCGAAGGACGAAGGTCTTTAATCGTTAACAATTGTGTTGCTTTGTTCTTGATGAATAGCATTTGAGAACAAGGACAAACATTGGCGCCCACCTCCGGTGAACTCAATTCCATAGTTGCGATGATTTTCCTTTCAATAGGGGAGAAAGGTTTTTAATGGGACCACAGGTTGTAATCTTCATTTTTTGTTCAGCCTTATGCAATACAAGGGCCATATTCCCCCAAGAATGTAACATGTAACATCAGAATCCGCACCATCGAGTGCAAAAAGAACAGGGAAAAGCTCAAAAGTTGTCCCTAAGGGGATGCAGAGCTACAATGTCACCCAGAAGGTGACAAAGCTACAAAAGTCGTTCTTATGGGAGCGCAGAGTAAGTTCCGAAGCTACAAAAGACGTTCCTAAGGGAGCACAGAGTAAGTTCCGAAGCTCAAAAGTCATTACTAAGGGAATGCAGATCCAAAATACCACCGAAATAGAAGGTGAATAAGCTCAAAAGACGTTCCTAAGGGGATGCAGAGCTTGAATACCACCGAAATAGAAGGTGAAGAAGCTCAAAAGACGTTCCTAAGGGGATGAAGAGCTTGAATGCAACCGAAATAGAAGGTGAAGACACTCAAAAGTCGTTTCTAAGGGGATGCAGAGTCTAGGTGTGGTTTCGTGTGTGTTCGGCTCATACATTTGCATATCTCATCGCATCATTCTTCGCATTCATACAAACATTCATTAGACATTCATAGGATCATCATTATCATGACATGAAGCACAGGCATTAACATGAAAGAAAAAAGTTGCCTGTCTTTGGTGACAAAATGCTTCGTTGAATACGAAGATGCTTCGTCTTAGACAAGACGAATACAAAGGCACTTTGTACAAATAAAAAATGCTTCGATGTGAACGAAAAGAAGGGAAGGTGTTTTTTGCCTTCGGCTAAAAAATTGTAACTGTGGGTTTCATCGACAACAAAGCAATTCACACATGGACGAAGAGGTAAAATTATATTACAAGGTATGGACAAATATGTACAATGTTGTGTTCAGCTCTCAATTACAATCTTTTGCTAAATAATGCAAAGAGATCCTAAGTTTTCTACAGGTAGATACCAAAAGAAGCTTCAGCTCAGCGACCTTTGGAACAAGCTTCGGCTTAGAAACCTTCGGTGCCACCATCCTGCAGATAGATGACGGTATAAGGTAAACGCAAATGTAATAAAGAAAAACCAAGGTAAAAGATAGGCCAAAGTCTCATACCGAGTTGAGCAGTTTCTGAGCTTCATCTCCAGCTAGCTCGTGACCGCCCTTAGCCCAATTTTGAGTGATAAATCTGTTTCCAATGCTTCGGGCTTCACCGGGAATATCAACTAGGTCTGACGACAAGAGGCTGAAGTTTGGCTTATTAACTGTTTTGGCATGAGTGCATCCGGCCTTCAAAAATACAGCAGCCGTGCCACGAGAAGCAAACAGAGCACAGAAATCCCCGTGCCCAGTTATAACTTCATCGAGCGCATCAACTTCATTTTCAATATGCTCGAAGGTTTTGGGGATATCTTCAGCCGAAGGGGCAATTTCTTCAGAACTAGCCCCAACCGAGTTGAATATTCCTTTTAGTCGATGCACACAGCGGGTGACAAAATCCGAGCATTTATTCCGAAGTTCTTTCAGTGATTCCCGTAGCTTCGTATTGTTCTCAGCTTCGGCTTCAGTTTTTTCTTGCAGTTCTTTTCTTTCCTACTCAAAGCGCTCTAATTCTTTCTTTAAAGTCATTCGAGCATGGTTAAGTTCCTCGCTTAATTTAGTATTTTCAGCTTGTGCTTCTGCGAGGGAACCTTCGGCTGCTTGTAGTAGGAAATCTTTCTTCTCTAGATAGGCTTCAAAATTTTTAATCTTGTTCTCCAAGCCTTCAATTATTATTTCATTTTTCTTATCTTCGTAATCCTGCTGCATTCTTAGCGCTTTACTTAGCAGCATGCTTTGCGAAAAATAAGTTAAAGTTAGAACATTTTAATCCATCATGAAGGTAACAAAAATCTAGACAAAGATTTCACCTTGAAATTGGAATAAAATAGGCTACCGACAATATGTTGCCGTTGGTAACCACTGATGTCAGACTCCAGCTTTGGGAAACCAACACTCTTAGACAGAGTGCCGATTATTTTCGCCCCGGTGCGGTCGCAAATACGTGAATACATCCCAAAATTTCTTCATCAACCCCACCAAAGATCCCGGCGGATAGCCGCAAGATATTGCATATTCCTTCAACTCCTTGTCTGCCTCGGACAGTTCCTGGCTACCCAGGTGCTGAAGGTCAAAATCTTTCTCTCCTGAAGAAGTATCAACAACTTTCTCCCCCTTATCAGGCACTACGACCATGCTTTCCTCCGCAGCCACACCTATCTCCTCCGCAACCATATCTGATATAAGCTTGTCAATTCCTGACATTGTGGTTGCGAGTTTTTTAGCTTCGACAGCAGCATCGGCTTCGGCACCCGTAGCAGTCACTATTTTGGCCGCTTAAGCTGATGGATTGCATCACGTTGACTATTCTTTGTTTCTTTTGCCCTTCAACCTTCTCCTTTGCAGCCGAAGGTTGTTCTTTCTTCTGTAAAAATTTCTTCAATTCTGGTCCCAGAGGACTTAGCAGCTTGATGGGCAGGGAGTCAGTCATAACCTTTAAAATTTCTGCCACTTCAGTAGCAGAGGGTGTTGAAGGAGCTTCTTCTATCTCATCCACCTTCGGCTTAGCAGATGGTGTTGTATCAAGCCTTCACTTTTTAGAGGATGTCGCCTTCGGTTCAGGAGCTGTTTTCGCTTTCTTCAAAATTTTCTCATCTTCTTTTCTTAGCCGGGCAGCTTGCCTATTCAGGATGCTGACAACCCTTTTCCTTTTTACCCCTTCGGCCCCTTTGTCAAGCTTTTCATAGTCGAGGTATTCGACATTTAAAGCGTCTATTACCCGGTTCAATCTTCGTTTCGGCCGGGTACCGAAGGCTGCAGTCATCAACTGATCTTCTTTCTTGGTATAATTTCCAAGTATCTCATTGCACATGGTCTCGATCATCTCCAACCATTCTTTGCAAGGTTTTTTGAATTGTTTCTCAAACTTAAAGCGATAGGGAAGCCATACAAGTTCTTGCTTCTTTCCCACTTCTTTTCTCTTCGGCATTCCCCAACCACTAGAAGTTGGATATGTTTTGTTTGATAAGTACTCTTGCACTAAGTCCCTAGTACTAATGTGCCCTGCCACCACTCTAAATTCTACTTTGGCCAATTGGCAAGGGAACCCTAACTGCATGTTGCACAAGGGTCGAGTCATGCCGAAGTTCAGCTTCAAGGGACTCATTACCATACTCATGAGTTTTTCCCTCTTCTTCTCATCAGCTTTCATGTAAAACCATTCATTAGTCCACCCGATTGGCCACTTGGTGCGATAGCTAATAACCGGGGCCTTCGTATCCTTCCGATATGCAAAATTATAACATCCAAAGTTCTTGTGAAGGCCATCTACTCTAGCCTTCGTCTAGTAGTGTAGCTCGTGCACCTGGCAAAAAGCTTCGACATTAGCATCCATTCCTTGGCTTCGGAGAGCCCATATAAAGATGCTAAGTCTAACAATAGCATTGGGGGTCAGCTGATAAAGGTATATTTCAAAGATCTTTAGAACCTCCACTATCATGTCATTTAGGGGGAACCGAAGTCCTGCTCTGAAGAAGCTCTTAAAGACGATAACTTCGTCCTCCCTTGGCTCCGGAGTTATCTCCTCCCCAACAAATCGAACAAGCTTGCTCTCAGACTCCCCGAAATAGCTCAGTTTTTTCATCATAGTCATGTCATCTTCTGTTACAGTGGATTTTCCAAATTCAAGATGACTATGCTTTGCCGCGTTCAAAATGTTGTTATCCTCTTCACTTCCATTATGACTCTCACCCTCAACCACATTTTGTACAACTTCGGCATTGGAAGCACCTTCGTCAGTAACTTCTCCTGGCACAACTAGACATGATCGCTTCATTACTTCTGATATGGGTGCTGTTTCGTCAGCTTCGGCCTCGTCCCCTCATGAGACACCCTAGCAGTGGATTGAACTTTGGCCATTTGTGTTTACGCTTTTTCTAAGGTGAAGCTAATCTCCAGCGACGAAGCGTTTGCTCGAAAATGCAATACAGAGAGCTTCGACTATGGTTAAAAATTTTAACAGCACAACAGTGCAATGGCAATAAATGTTGTGGTAACTCCTCACCAACCCGTCTGTTTATATAATGCTGTAGGGGGAGAAGGCGAACCGCCATACTGCTCGCACTGGCTGAGCGGTGGACCGTCCGGCGTTTGGAATATTATAATCGTTTCTCGGCAACGAGCTCAGGGAAGGAGTTTTTGGACCTTTGGCATTCCGAAGCCTTCATGTTTTTCATGGATCGAGCTCGTTACAAAAAACGATCTAGCACCGTGAAGGGGCTACTGTTGGGGGTCTTCTTCTCCACCGAAGGTCCTCAAGGCAAAAACACCTTCGGCAAGACAGTACAAAGGCAGGTACGACATGAAGACATAAGCCGAAGATGATGCGAACAAAAGCCGAAGCTACGACTGAAAGAGCTTCGGCTTAGTATTATGATAAAGGCGAAGGACGATATCGACTTAAAGAGGAAAAGACTATACAGTCCTTAATAGTTTGCATTATGATTATAATTAGTTATCAGGGACATGGATGTAATTTTGTCTGCGCTGCGTCCCGTGCCTATAAATAGATGAATAGTACCCCTATACTGTTCACGCTGGACTGTAATCACTCTTGCGCCACTCTCGCATTTTGACTTTCTGGCAAGCCGAAGGTATCAATGTAATATAAATATTGTGGATATTTATTCATATTTACAAAATGAGAATATAAATAATTTACTGATATATCATCATTATGTATATTCTCTTGTATTTCATGTAGTTTCGTTTATATTTGTTTTCTGAGATGATGAAGGTATGTACTTCATGACCTTCGTCTGAAGATCATTATACTTGAAAGAAGATAATGTGTCGAAGGACGAAGGTCTTTAATCGTTAACAATTGTGTTGCTTTGTTCTTGATGTATAGCATTCGAGAACAAGGACCAACAGGGGTTTGTTTCAACAGCTTCCGAGATCGGCGACGGTGGCCACAGACTGAGTCACGCGCCTCCATAACAGAGGGGGAAGGAGGTTCTGACCGCTCATGCCCGTGAGATAGCGCGACGAGGTGATCCGTGGATTGCGGCGTTAGCTGGTGAGGCCACCTCCTCACCCATTTCCCCACAGCGAGCCGCGCTAAGTGCTAAAGCTGTTACGCATGGACGCCAGGAAGATCTACAGTGGCGCACAGCGGCTGACACGCGGGCCTAACGGCGCAGTGACCCAAGGCGAGAGCGCGGTGTGCAGGTGACTTGGGCCGTGCGATAGATTGAGCGAAGTGGGCCGAAATGAAGTTAGCCGGCTCGTGCAGCTTCTTTTTCCATTTTCTTTTGTATTTTTTTCTTTGTAATTTCTTTTTATTTTCATTTTCAAATCCAAAATTTGAATTCAAACTTAAGTACAAATTTAAACTCATATTAACTATGCAATTTGGTCATACCATCATGTGATGAAGTTATTTAATAATATTATTTTGTATTGTATAATCTTTCTTTCTTCCCTCCTTTCCTATTTTTATTCTCTTGGTTTTCAAACCTAAATTTAAATTTTGTTATGAGTCTCACCATGGATCAAAATATACCAAATTCAAATATTAGTGTAAAGAAATCTCTACTACTTATTAAGGCTGTAAGGGTAGCCTGCCATTCTGCAATCTCATCCGTCCGTTCTACCGTTCTGCGATCTTAGCCGTCCGATCCTGTCCACCAATCCCACTCGGCCTCTCCCACCCTGCCTTCGGCCGCCAGCCCGCATCTCGCAACCGTCCCGCGCGAGCAAAGAGCCCCCGTTTCCCCTCCCCTTCCGCTCGAGTCCGTCGCCGTCGCTCTGCCCTGGTATCCCCTCCCACGACACCGAGATGCTGCCGTCATGGACTCTTGATTGACGCTTGCTCTGTTCATGGACTCATGTGCGCGCGTCAGATGACTGCACGGTCGGTGCTGG
This sequence comes from Zea luxurians, assembly GCA_029449295.1. Taxonomy (NCBI): domain Eukaryota; kingdom Viridiplantae; phylum Streptophyta; class Magnoliopsida; order Poales; family Poaceae; genus Zea; species Zea luxurians. Next base: position 89,138 of record JAOPSE010001034.1, on the reverse strand, counting down.
ACGAGGTCACCGACACGGGCGCCTTCGACCGGTCGCCATCCACCTTCCGGAGCTCCGTTTCCAGGGACGGGCGGTTCCCCGCCGTGGCGGGGCGGTACCACCTCTACGTCTCGTACGCGTGCGCCTGGGCGTCTCGGTGCCTCGCCTTCCTCAAGCTCAAGGGCCTCGACCACGCCATCTGCGTCATGGTACGTCGGTAACCCTAGCCTCGCCCTCGCCATCGTGAGCCGGCAAGCCGGATCGGGGGTTCGCTCGGCAGTGGATTGATTCCAGATCCCCGTAATGCGCTGCATCGGAACCGTAGGTCGTGAAGCCCATCTTCGAGTGGACCAAGGAGAGCGACGAGCATCTGGGCTGGGTGTTCCCCGCCGCCGCCGACGAGGAGCCCGGCGCCGAGCCCGACCCTCTCAACGGTGCCCGGAGTGTGAGGGAGCTCTACGAGATCGCCAGCTCCAACTATGCCGGGAAGCCAACCGTCCCCGTGAGCCTCCAATCTCGTCACTCCAAATCCACCAAACAAGCAGCGGATCTGATCCCCCCTCCTCCTTTCCAGCACGCAGAAGTGCAGAATAGCCCAATAGCCGAGCTAATTCCAGTGTTCCATTGCGTTTCAGGTGCTGTGGGACAAGCAGCTGAAGATGTTGGTGAACAACGAGAGCTCCGAGATCATCCGGATGCTCAGCGCCGAGTTCAACGGCATCGCCAGGAACCCCGGGCTGGACCTCTACCCGGCCCACCTCCAGGCCTCCATCGATGAGGCCAACGAGCTGGTCTACGACGCCATCAACAACGGCGTCTACAAGTGAGGCTTCGCCAAGAAGGACGACCGCGTGCTCGTGCCGGATTTGGGGTCGCTCACCAACATCCATGACAGGTGGGTGCTTTAACTTTTTCAATTGCCTTAATAGTAGATTATTATGTTTTTATTATGATTTGGTATCTTCTCCGTGTCTATGAACAAGAAAGATTATGTTCCCCTGAATATAGATCGCTGAGAGTTTATTGTTCCTAGCGATGCAGGGCGCGTGAACTCTTCTACTACCTCAAGGGTGGGCAGGTGGACTATAGCGAGGAGCACAGCAAGGCTTGCGGCCACAACAGGTTTGGGAGAATATATCACACATTTAGGAGATTCCAAAGAACACAATACATGTCCATGGCCTTTCTGAAATTTATTTATCCATTAGTTCTTACATGGCTGTTCTAATTTGGTGTAGGGCACTATCCTGTTTGTTACGAGCACAACCCAGTGCATTTTGTGGGGCACTCTACTGGCGCGCAGGTTGTGAGGGTGCTGCATCAGATGCTTGTTGATAAGGTACACAAACAAGAGATTTTTTGGTTTTACTCACAAGTGATAGCTGTTTATTGCTACTGGTGGAATTAGTCATGCCTATCATGTGCTTTCAGAGGGATGGTTCATGTGAGCTGGAGTACATGATTAGAGCACCCAAATTAGGATGACTTTAAGTCATTTTCTGTTAACTTGGGCCTCTGCTAACACACTTTTGTAGGGATAGTCCAAGAATATGTTTTTAGCAATGTTATCAAGTCGTATGACTAATCATGATTTGCAGGTTGATCGCTGCCATGGCAATCAACTATGCACTATGATTAGTGAGGCTGGTCGGTCTCATGGTCAATAGAATCGATTTAGATGATTTGATAACATTGGTTTTTACTCACGATTAGCTGGGCTGATCGCTGCCATGGCGATCAGCTATGAACTATGATTAGTCATGATTAATTGTGATGTCATGATTAGTCTTGGATTGAGTGATGTCATAAGTGACTAGGAATGCTTAGACGATTCGATAACATTGGTTTTTAGTATGGCCAAAGTTCATTCTTAGTTTAACCTTCCCCTCACTTTATGTGAATTTGACGTGCGCTTTTGTCACTGAATTGAGCTTCTGTTTTTTTGCATGACACTCTATGGGCGCATGTGGCATGCTGGTCTTTCTTGTTGCATGTTGAGCTGGCAGCTTGCTGGCATGCTGTAGTGTTACGAAACATGTGAACTTTAGCACTGTGGATATACTATATATAATTCTAACACATATTGTGATACTGATCTCAGGCTTTCCCTGGTCATGATACTTCTGAAGATTGTGGTTGTTGTTATGGACGGTGGAAATGGTTGGTTCTGATGGTTTTGGTCTTTTGCGGATTGTTATTGTTTTTTTACGAGGGGCGGCGCGATCCTTTTCAATCTCGCATGCTGTATCGCAATATGTTTTCGTTTTTAATGTTGTCCATCAACTATTCTTATATGTGTGACACCAACATACTTATCTGTTGAATGCCATGTACAGGCAGAGGAAGTTGTGGTGGAAAAGACCAAAACAATGATAAAAAGCCTCTACATCTTGTCAAAGGTGCCTTTGGACAGGTATGTAATTTACTCAGTTACAATATTTGCTTTAGGTGTTCTTGAATAGTATACATATTCAAGTCAAATAGATGATGAAAGTTACCTGAGTGACTGATCAGTCAAATTAATTTTGGGTCAAATATGGTGAGGCACGTATTTCAAAATTGTTTCACTTATGGTGTAACACATTTCATAGTTCCTCATTGCCTCATGTGTTCATTTGGGGCCTGTAGTATTAGGGTATGTACTTTTGAGTTGTTAGACTGGATAGATTGCCTGTGCATTCCGTTTGATATTGGGATTTGAGAAGCTACATGTGACATTTGGAACTAACGAGAATACTATACCTTTGAGCATAAAAGCTGAGTCTTTGTTCCTTACATATCTCATGCAATTGAATTGCATTTTTTTTATTTTAAGAGGATTAAATGCATGCTCCTCTGAATATAATACTCCCTTTGTTTACAAATTATAGTTCGCTTTAGCTTTGTTCTAAGTTAAACTTCTCTAACTTTGATAAAAGTTTTAGAAAAATATGTTAACATCTACAAGTTGAAATATGACCTCATCTTTGATGGAGGTTGCCCTTCTTTCTGTTCCTGGAAGAGGTTATTCCACGAGGAAGCTAAGCTTCAAGCACTTAGATTCAGTGATGGTAATCGGCCTGCCTTGCTCTGTTTAGACTCTATCTTAGCTTTCCCTTTTGCCTCCCTCAGTCTTGTCGTTCCTCTCTTTCAGGTTGTTTTTTGGTATAGTTTGAGACCTCTTTGCACATGCTTCCCTTATTTTATATTAATAAAATTCTTTTACAATATGTGTGTGGGTGGGGGGGTCTCCCCTGCTGTATCTTTTGCTAAAAAGAGTTGAAATATATGCACGGGCATTCAAGACATACTTTATGGATAATTTAATGAAACTAATTTGATGCCGTATATATCAGTTTATTTTTTGTGAACTTGGTCAGAGCTAGAGAAGTTAGACTTAGGATAAAGCTAAAGTGATTGATTCCATAACTTGTATAGCAGAGGGAGTAATTACTATTCCAAGATTTTTGTTTGAAATTTTAGTATTTGCGTTGTAATTTTGATTTTCTTGTGCACTAATTTCTTGGTCCAATTTATATCTATACTACTGTATCTTTACTACTCCTTAAGACCGTAAGGAGGGCGTCCACCTTGCTTCACCACGCGGCGCCAATCTCGCGGGCGAGCCGCGCCCGCCCCATCCCCGCAGGCCGCAGCGTCACCAGCGCCGTCCACGCCCTTCCCCACCGGATCCGGCAGTGCGACGCTAATTGCGCCCACAGTCCACGCCCCGGGATCCGGCAACGCGACCCATCCCCACAACCCCTCGCTGCGCGCTTGCCCCAACATTGCCACACGCCGTGGCTAGAGTTCTGCGGCCCCTGCCCCCCGAGATTGCCGCCGTCTCCATCCCCCTCCCGCTCGAGATCTCTGCCGATGGTGTCGGACCCCGCACCACCGTCGGCACCGCGCTACTCGGCATACTCGCTGCCGTCGACCCACCTCCCCGAAGAGGTCCATGCCAAGATGAAGTCCGCTGCCGTAGCGTCCTCGGATCCACGTCCACCGCGTCACCGTAGTCCTTAGGAGCTGATGGTGCCCCGGCGGTGGGGACCCGGACTGTGGTCAGGCGCATGGACGCGTTCAGACAGACGCCCTAACCACCGCTTCGCCTTCGGCTCCCTCTGTGAGCAGCTGCGTCGCCGCAATATGATTCCCTCACCTGATCCCTTCGTTTTTTGAAACATTTCGTTGGATTTTGCATTCGTTGCTGTCATGGACGAGGAATCTAAGGAATGAACATCTATGGCGACAACGGCCTCGCCTGCCTCACCAAGATCTCCGGCGCCTCCTCCGCGTCCACGGTCTCGCCGCTGCCCCACATGCTCGTCGTCAAGGACCTGGTGGTGGAAATGGACCTGGTGGTGGACATGAACAACTTCTACAGCCAGTACAAGAGCGTCGAGCCATGTCTCAAGCGCAAGGACCATCCCCCGTAGTAGGGCAAGGAGATCCCGTAGACCAAGGCCGACCGGGCCAAGCTCGACGGCATGTACGAGTGCATCCTCTGTGCCTGCTACTCCACCTCCTGCCCGTCCTACTGGTGGAACCTGAAGGAGTACCTTGGCCCGGCCGCGCTGCTCCATGCCAATAGGTATACCACCATCACCGCCACATCGCATCCTTTGTACTGTGATGGATGACTGTTGGGTGGTGTATGCTGGATCTGTTTGTTGGTGCTGAATGATGTATTCTTGTTCCATAATTGTGATTTTACATTGGCAGCAACTAAATAATGTATTCTTGTTCCTTTTTTTGTTTTTTTGAAAAAAGGAGAATAATATATGTTTTAGTTGTATCTACATCGCTAGTCTGCACCGCATCTAATGATTTGTTCTAACTGACAGGGACTGAGTTAGCTGACAATAGGCCATTTGATTCCATCCCATTTTTGGTGCATGTAGTGTATCATGTTTCGTTTACCATCTCTATTGTCAAGATCAGAGCTCTGGCTATCTTTTCAAGACCATGCTGGGTGTACAGGTAATCCAGTCCAGAAAATTGTATTTATTTTAAAAAATGTTATAGTTGGCGGCATGTTATCATACCAAGAAAACATTATTTATGTGTGTTGTATATATTTGTTACCTATCTTCATACACTATTGATAGGCAAATCATAATCATAAATTGAGAAACATGCTTGTAGTACGTTTCAGTTTCTATTTATCCTTACCACCCCTCAAGTGCAGACACCACTTGTAATTAGCCTGTTAGTGTTTCCCTTGGTAGATCTATAGCCTAACCTTTAATGTTAGTGTTTCAGTTTCTATTTATTCACTGAAATCTATCTTCTCGAGGACCAATGCCATTCAAGTATAGGTACCCTTGCCCTGTCTATATCCTACATTTGAGTTGTTAAAGGTGTTATTTGGCTTGAGCTCTGATTATGCCATGAACATGAGCACAATGTCAAATAATCTGCAAGCTTCGTTTTCAGAAGTATGCAGTAGCATTCAACATCTTTCTCAAAAACCTCAGTCTATTTCTGCTGAGAAGGCTAATGAAAACACTCCTGTTCTTGGAAATCTTGAAGTGGATTGCGGAGAAGCAGGTAGAAAAATTCCAAGTGAAAATTGTGAAGTCTCAGAAGAAGGGAAAATATTGGAATCGAAATGGATGAAAGAAAAAGAGAAGACAATATATCAAATATAAGGTTCATGGATCAACAACCATTTTACTTGGACAGTGATATTAGACCTAAGGCTGCAGAAGGTACTGCATCAGAAACTATTCTAAAATCCAGAGAAGAGGATCTTAATGTTCAGAGAACTAAAGTGAGGAATGACATAAAAGAGGCTGAAGGAGAACTCGAGAAGGAGGTAAAACTTGTTGAAGAGAAAGAAAAAGAATACAAAATGGGAAAAGAGAAGGAACAAGATAAAGAGAGATAAAGAGGAGAGTTGGAAGAATAGAAGGAACAGGAAATGGAGCGAGCAAAAGATAGGCTTGCTGTTCAGAGAGCTACAAGAGAAGCACATGAGAGGGCATTCGCCGAGGTTCGAGCTAAGGCTGAAAGAATAGCATTAGAAAGGATCACCTCAGCACGTCAAAGAGCATCCACAGAAGCCCACGAGAAAGAAGAGAAAGGCAACCGCTCAAGCAGCTCGGGAGAGGGCAATTGAAAGCTCAAGAAGCTAGAATGAAAGCACAACGTGCAGCCGTTGAGAGAGCAACTGCTGAAGCTCGGGAGAGGGCAATTGAAAAGGCAAAAGCTGCTGCAGATGCAAAGGAGCGAATTGGGAAGTTCAGGTCCTCTTTCAAGGATAGTTTTAAGGCACCTAATCAGGTAGCTGATGTCAATATGCATGCATTTTTTTTGTTGCATACACAAAATAAATATTGTTCTAATCTGCATTCTTGACACAGGACAATCAACATGAGGCATCATCTCAGAAGATAGCTTATAATAAGCATGGAAAAAGCATGGATTCTTGTGTTGAAGGTATTGCTAGAAGTATATCCTACTGCAAAATAGTTCAAGTATTTCTCTGTGCAATTTTCTGTAATATTTCTATAGTGTTATCTTATTTGAAACATGGGACTTGACTTGCTCTGGTCATGTTCCCTATTTATAGTAGTCGAGGTTGAGTGAGCTCTACGACATAAAGCAAAATTGGAAAGGCACCAACGCACAGCTAAGCGAGCGGTATACTCCAATGCTATTGCTATGTTGCCTTCTACTTGTTTGTTTGCCTAGCCTGTGGCAGTCCTCATCATTACCAATTTCAGGCGAAAGCCCTTGCTGAAAAGAACATGCAGGATATGCTGGTGCAGAGGGAGCATGCTGAGAAACATGTAAGATAGTTGGTCATCAGGAAAGAAAAACATATTCCTCTGTTTCTAAATAACATTTGTTATCCATGAACTTTTTACTTTTGGATACAAAGACTGGCTGAATTTTTTGGTCCTGAAGTCAAGAGATGGTCAAATGGAAAAGAAGGAAATCTGCGAGCATTGATGTCCACATTGCAATATGTACGTGTTTTGGCTTATATGACTTCTGTTTGAACCATGTACATCTTGGTTACTATAGGACTTCCACTGGTTCTTATCAGAAATTTATGCCCATCATTAGATTGCCAATAAATAATACTCCTAATCATGGGTGCTCCAGTTAAAAAATGGATCATATGTAAATTCATTTCAGACAGCGCAAGAAATGGTTAGCTACTATACACCAGATGATATTACATGCTGCGAATTCACTTTGCACCATCAAGCTTAGAGTTACCTCTGTAATGTGGCTCCCTTGTATCGGATTCATGCTTTGCAGCCCTACCAGAACCTTTTCCCTCCTTGCAGCTACCCCTTTTGTCAATATTTCCATACATGCTGTATTTGTCATCGTTATTATATTTTTCTGCTCTAGAATATTCGAGTTCTTTTGTATGATCAGCCTTCACCTCATTAACAAAGTCCTCTGTGCTACTCTTTTCTGAATGTCTGTGACTGCTTTCCAAATCATTGTGCTTTTCGGCATTATTGCCAAAAGAGGTTTTTTCTGTTCTGGATATATACCTCTGCATACGTATTTGCCTTCTCATCCATTCTGTCAAATGCACCCTTTGGCTCAGTACAAGTGCCTTGAAACGGAACTCCCCATTCTCTGTATCACGAATATGCATTTGTTCAGGTTCTGCATTCGCACTCCTTTGAAAGTTTTGATTATTAGATTTAAGATCTTCCCCTGATGGAGCACTTCCAAGTGAAGAATTCTGTTCATTGTGATTCCCATTCCTTTTACCAAGAGTGCTTTTATCACCTAAAATTGTATCATCCATCTAAGTTAATAATTCTGGAAAGCAATGCAATGTGAGCATTTGGTTACACCTTACCTTCAGTATTTATAGCACCAGCATTATCTTTAGAAGATAAATTTGATATTGGCATCTTATCCTTGCTGTCAGTGTCAGCATCGTCGTCATCATCTGAATCATAACTAGCCAGGCCGAGAAGAGCACCTTTAGGGGAGCTTAACCCAGTACTATCTTTATGATCAGAACTATTTGTTGACTTAGCAGGGAGAACAACTTTAGCCGAGGCCTTGGTTCTTGATCTTCCCAGACAAGTCTCATTTGATCCGAAAACACCAGTGGCTTCATTGGCTGCACCAGAGGCAATGGTTAGCAAAGTAAAATGTCTATTTAATTGCATAATTCATTCAAATTCACTCACATTCAGCTGAGTCATCTTCAAGCTTAGAGTTACCTCTGGCAGATACGATACCTCTGCATGCATGATGTGAGGCTTACTATTGCCGCTGATACACATCCTATGCTCGCTGAATTATTACAGAGCTGATGGCAGAAAGATCCTACTCTAAGACCAACCTTTGCAGAGATTGTGGATACACCGAACTCTATAAACGAGGTGTGCATTCACACAAAGAACTACATGCATTTACCCTGTTTTTGGTTTCATCTTATTCTATATTTTTTCACACGCTATATTGTAGGTGGTTCGGAGTTCTGTGCATCACAAGAGGCATCTAGGTCGATCTCACTCTTCTTCGTATTCATGCTCGCTGTGCAGGATGGCACCATAGCGTTGATGGAGTTGGACGATGTTATCAGACTCGACTGGGTGTGGATGGGATGAACTCTACTCGTGTTGAGAGAGAGAGAGAGAGCGTGCTTGGCTTGCGGGAGACCATATTTCGGTTCATCTTTTTTCATGAGGTCATGTTAACTGTTATGTCATATTACACAACTTCAGATATTTCTGTCTTTATGAGAGAAGTACCAAAATAGTTTCACTTCATGGCTACTCTCGGATGTGTTCATGCCGCTGCCACTAATCGTATAAGTGTAACATTGTATTTGTTAGCAAACAATTTTTTAGATATTAAAGTTGGTGATAATATAAGTGTTCTTCGTTTCTATATAATTGTTGTGCACTAATATTTTGCTGAATATTTTGTGTGCCGTTGCAAAGCACGGACACATACCTAAACTATTAAATTTTTTGTTGATTTTATTAAGCATGTTTGTAAATATTAATAGTTTTTTCTCAAATACTTCGTTCAACCGATGGTTGTAACAAACAATTAACACCCCTTCCTCGCTCTGTCCAAGAACATGGTTGTAACAAAAGTGGCAAGAACCTGATGGAATCATGGAAGGCTGTTAGAAGCTTAAAATAAATACAGATAGACACGGATTTTGTATATTATAGTGAATAGATGGTGAGAGACTATGCACGAGACATGCAAATTAACAAGACTCATATAAGCACGGAACAGTGTGCTGATGGGGCACAAGGGAAACACATGCTCAGGTCTTAACATGTTTGGCTTTCGAGCAAACTTTCTTCAGACCCTAAAGAAATATAATATCCGATCAAATATATGTCGATGTTCATCCCAACATACTCCCGTTGCAACGCACGGGCACACACCTAGTATATTCTTATTTATATATTTCATTTTTACCTCATTTGTTTAGTATTTTCTTCTCTTTTCTCAAATTCTAAAATTGTACCTTTGGGTTAAATCCCATTTCTCATCTCATTATTATATTTCCATATTATTCCTTTTTGACATTAAAAATTTCTAATTCCAATCTAAAATAAAGTTTAGGAATTCACATTTTTAATACATACTCCAAATCAATTATGAAACAATAGAGATGTATTTATTTTAATTGATTAAATGTTTGAAATATGAGACACACTCATATTGTTCCTTTCTTTTTAGGAAAATTGTATTTTGATTGCGGGACAAGAATTAAAAGTTACTTCAAACTTGAATATTCATGTAAATAAATGCTTATGGTGCATCATTTAATGAAATGCATATTCATTTAGTTGAATAGAAAACTTTTCTATTACGTCTTTTCTAAAATAATTCTTGGATTTCAAAATTTAGTCCTCAATTTTCAATACTCAAGTGTAATTTGAGATATCTGAATTTATTATTTTATTTCTTCATATATTTTTTTCTTGTACACATTTTGGGCCTTACAAATTCTACCCCCCTTAACAGAAATCTCGTCCTCGAGTTTTGTTAAGAAAAGGGTGTATAACCATATTGTCTCAGAACATATGCACAAACAAAAATCTCAGCATGATGCATCATTTATTAGCAACACATAGGGTCAATTAGACCTTATTATTTCTCCTAAAATAGTATCATACCATCTACTAACTAAAGTAACACTTAGATCTTACAAATAGTAATATATATATATATATATAGCTTGGTGGAGCTGGTGGTGGTGGTGGAGGTAGTGGGTGTTGTTGTTTTCTTTCCAATCGTGCTTGTCTTATTGCTTGTTGCATCTCCAGCCGGTCCTAACGTAATTCCTAGTGTTCTTGTCTTATCTGATTTTGCATTTCGTTAACCACTTCTGCCATTTGTGGTATTACCAGCATTTGTGCAGCAACCACTTGATCGATTCCAACCGGTGGAGGATCTGGAGGATTCATTTCTGTTTGATGTTGCCTGATAATCTTCCCTTCCTGCTATTGACCATGAGAGTTAGAATCATATGGTAGGATAATTTTGCAATGAAAAGTATTTGGTAAGAAGAATGAATAGGCTAGTAACTGGTTATGATCTGAAGATTCTTTAGCAGGGCTTAATCTTTATTTTATGTCCAGATTGGGGTAACTAGTCGTATAAGGTGAATATCCAAAGGTAGGATAGAATTTGTCATGATGAGATAGATTACATGATGTAGGTCAAAAGTTTGTTTAATGTTAGGTGGGGATAGATAGATTATACAATGCATCATGACACTATTGATTGGGTTAGCTCTTATGCTCATGGTTGAGTTGGTCTAATGTGCTAAGTTAAGTTAACACCTGGCTAGTAGGGTTTAATCTCTTCTACCAGTATCATTAATCTGTTTAAGTAGACCACATTAGATTAGATCATACTAGATTCTATAATCTTATTTATGAATACCATTTAGTTGAGCATATGAAGCTGACTTTATCCTTATGAAATTCCAATTTTTTTTTAAGTGGAACTTCCAATTAGTATATTCTTTTTTTATACACCTAAAATTCTTCATGCCATTAGTAGGTGTGGCATAGAAAACAAGAGTACATCAGATTTTAGCTATTAGGTGAGTGTAGAGCAGATTTGGGGTAAAAGAAAGTTAGGTAAGGAAGACTTTTATTCCAGATGGTGGATCTTGATTCATCTGAAGATCTGTTTCTACTCATATCCCTCATTGTTGAGGTTAATCTTCTTCTTGGGTTTGATTTAGGGACCATCAGTCGTGGGTTAGATGCCATTATCCGAGTTGGGCTAACAATTGTGGGTACATAAGGTAGGTAGGTTAAACATAGTTTTACTTTGCTTTTGGGATAAATGGGTTGGGCAACCTGTAACATAGGCTAGGTCGTGGTTTTACGAACGAGTTGGTCTAAGACACCAATTTATATTTAAAACCGATTTATAGGAATATGGTCTAATCTATGTTACCAGTATTAACTAACTTGTTTAAGTAACTTCCTTTAGATTAGATCATATAAGACTAGGTAGGGTCTAGATTAGATTGGATATGACTAGATTAGACTAGTTTTAGTTAGATAGATCTACCATGGTAGAATAACTATTGTTAGGATATGTTAGAATCTTTTGAGATAGGATAGATTATATGGTGTAGGTAAGTCAGAATCTCGGTTAGGTTAAAACAGAGAGGTTATGCAACCATTAAACGGTTAAGGTAGTTGCATAGGGCCGAGTTGGTCTCTCGTTCTTGATTTAGTGCAGAGTGAATTAAAACATATTTTATAGGAGTAAAGTCTCATTTATTTCATCAGTATTATCCTTCTTGTTATGCAACTTACATTAGATTAGCTCCACTTAAGGTTAGCCTTTGTTAGGTTAGATTAATCTATCACACCAGATCAGATCTAAGTATGACTAGCTTCGACTAGACAAGATCCAATAAATTTGGGTTAGATCATGATCATGGTGGGATAAGTCATGTGGTTTTAGTCACACAAATATAACTTAGATCTGATATCATTATTTTGGTTTAGATCCTGGTTGTTACTTTAGGAGGAGATAAGTCAAGTGGTTAGGATAAGATGATTCCTTCAAGATAAGATGAATCTTACTAAGATAAGAGGGTATCTTTTAAGATAAGATGGATCTATTAAGCTAGATATTTTAATGGAAGATAATCTAGGTTGTTTAGTTATCTCATGAATTCTATTTATGTCTACATGTATATGCATATGTAATTGTGGATATTACTCCACAACTCATCACACTCAATCAAAGATCCAAATCAAGCATCATAAGAACAAACACTCAAGCGTATAGATATCTATAAAAATAGTTTTGGTTTTTTGTTCTTAAGAGTAAGTCTCCTATTCCTAAAGGTCACTTTAGGCACAAGATTTCAAAGTGTGAAATCCACATTTGTCTTTAGAAAGAAAAGGTAAGAATAATCGGAGTGAAGCGGAAATAGATGAGAAAAGATTAAGAAAAGAAAAGAATCAGAGTAGCAAAGGTAAGTAGACAATGGTTGTCCAGTTCTATCTAGGTTTCGTCCTACAGTCAACATTCCTTTGATACCACTTCTGTCACACCATGGTTTCATGGGACAAAGCCGGGTGCATCTCATATATGTGCCAAAGAAGACAACACATATAATAACAGAGTGTATATAGAAAAATGTCACAATATAATCAGAGTACTTATTACATAGCAGAAGTCTTACATAATAAAAGATAAATATAAAACGAACTAAAGTCCATCCTTGGTGCCATAAAGTCAACTGGGAGACGCCACCTAGATCAGATAAAACTCCTCATTGTGTGGCTCCTCTTGAACCACCTGTTCTTCTCCTGTGGGGGGGGGGGTGTGAGACAGCAAGGGTGAGCTCACACATGTTCATCGCTCAACAAGTTGTGGGGAATAATGTGGCATGAACTCACCAAAGGTGGGAGTTCATGTGATGTGTAAAGCTGATCAACAATAGGGGTTAAAGCTGAGCATTGCTTTTGTCAAGTTAGTCAAATTTTATTAGCAATTACTAGATGTAAGTAAATACCAAACCATAATAAGAATAGAACAAAATTAATAAATAATCCCATGCAATGCATATGACAAATTGAATTTAGTTCCATAATTTAATCATGTGAGAGTCCTGAGCTGCTCTTGACCGTGAGCACGGCTAGTATACCAGTTTTACACTCTGCAGAGGTTGTACCCTGTACCCACAAGTCATGTATTCCATGTCACCAGGGTTTGCAAGGCCCTTAGACACTACCGAGGTGAATGGCTAGGGATCCACTACGAGGCCTTTACAAAGTTCAACTAGCTTCCGAAAACCCGCTATAGTTTATGGGAAGAGCACTTGCAAGAATCCCTCGTTTGATCGCCATCGCAGCAAAATCAACCCGAGAACCTCCCTACATGCAACTCCCCAACTACCCTTGCCCCTTTCGGGTAAGGTAGTCTTCCACTAGCTTTCCTAATTAGTTAGCCAAGGGCGTCCAATTCCACCCTTGTGGTGGCACGTGTTTCTCAAGTTAAGCTCCATGTTCCAATTAAAGATTATGATGATCTTGACATGAACATAAATAAAATAACAAAATAATTGGAACATGGATATAATGAAATATTAACCCAAAACCAATAAAGCAATAGCAAACTACCCAAATGATTCAGGGGTGATAAGGAAAAAAGGATAAATAGACTAGGGTAACCTATTGGGTCCCATCAAAATTAAACCTATGCATGAATAAGTGATATTAAAGAGCATTATTGGGTAAAAAGTGGTCAAGGGCACAACTTGCCTTCAATGAGCTCATGCTTAGCAACTTCTATCTGCTGAACCCCAGAATCCTCAGCCACCGGCTCTTCTACTCGCCACAATACAAACAAGCATAGTATAAAGAGGAAATTAACATCACACCAAACAAGTAAACAAAATACATAATAATCTACACATTAAAATAAGATCATAGGAACAGAAATCATTAATTTTGGAGTTATAGATTTTAAGTTATGAATTTCCAGAGATTTTATGTGTTTTGTAAAAGATTAAATAGGATATAGATTTTAATGTGACTTTCATGTCAAAACAGTGGTACTAACTAATAAACAATAATATTACAAAATTATAGGAATTAGAATGGATTAATTTGGACTTCATATGAATTTTCTATGAATTAAACAAATTCTAGCATTTATTTTTGCATTAAAAATCATTTTCTAATTCCATTTATCTGATTTCCTAACTTCTTGGACTGGGCGCACTAATATAGAGAAGTTCAGGGTTTAACTCGCAAAATATCCTAGACTCAGCCTTACCAGAGCTGGACTGCGGGTTATTTTTACAGAAGCCGAGGGGCTCATGTGAAAAATGGTTCGGGCGAAGGGTTACGGTGAGATCTTGACCGCCCGATCTAGCACCTATGCGCCTGATTAGATCAGAGCCCACCCAACTTCTCGGCCGCCAGATCAAAATCCAAGGGCCCGAATCAGATCGACGAAACGTCGTGAATTGAGGTTGATCCCAGCCGTTGGCGCATGGATCAACGACCTAGGTTTTTAAGTGACCGAGGACTAATCTCGCCCACTCATCCTCGAATCGACAGCTAGGGGGCTTCTCCCATGCCCGCCACCACCAGAGCAGTGGTGCCGCCGCCCCCATACGACAGAGCTGTCTCCGGAGAATAGCCATCCCGTGACCCGAGACCTTCACTCACTGCCCGGCTTGCGCTACTCGAATCATAGGACAGAGCGAATCTAGAGAAGCAAATCTTACCGAGATTGGAGGTGTGTGATTCGCTGCCCATGGAGAGACGCGACCATGGCGGAAGGATTTGCTCCAGCGAGGAATTGCCGGTGCCTGAGGCAAGTACTAGCCTCAGCTGTCCATCGAACACCTGCCTTATGCCCCCTCGAACACCCAGGACCCCGCCCTGGCCCCCGAAGAGTCTCGGAATCACAACACGCCGGTGCGGTCGTTCCACGACGTCCACCGATTCCGGCGCCCTGGACTGGGCGCACTAATACAGAGAAGTTCAGGGTTTAACTCGCAAAATATCCAAGACTCAGCCTTACCCGAGCTGGACTGCGGGTTATTTTTATAGAAGCCGAGGGGCTCATGTGAAAAATGGTTTGGGCGAAGGGGTACGGTGAGATCTTGACCGCCCGATCTAGCACCTACGCGCCTGATTAGATTGGAGCCCGCCCAACTTCTTGGCCGCTAGATCAAAATCTAAGGACCCGAATCAGATCGACGAAACGTTGTGAATTGAGGTTGATCCCAACTGTTGGCGCACGGATCGACAACCTAGGTTTTTAAGTGACCGAGCACTAATCTCGCCTGCTCATCCTCAAATCCACGGCTAGGGGGCTTCTCCCATGCCCGCCACCACCAGAGCAGCGGCGCCACCGCCCCCATACGGCAGAGCTGTCGCCGGAGAATAGCCATCCCGTGACCCGAGACCTTCACTCACTGCCCGGTTAGCGCTACTCGAATCGAAGGACATAGCGAATCTAGAGAAGCAAATCTTACCGAGATTGGAGGTGTGTGATTCCCTACCCATGGAGAGACGCGGCCATGGCAGAAGGATTTGCTCCAGCGAGGAATTGCCGGTGCCCGAGGCAAGTACTAGCCTCGGCTGTCCATCGAACACCTGCCTTTTGCCCCCGCGAACACCCAGGACCCCGCCCTGGCCCCCAAAGAGTCTCGGAATCACAGCACGCCGGTGCGGTCGTTCCACGACGTCCACTGATTCCGGCGCCCAGCTCCGAGCCCCAGGCGCAGTCGGGTATGAGTTAATGGGGGGGAGAGAGATAAGGCAGTATTTATCTCTCCCAGAGTCTGGCTGGAAGGGGGGTTTGTTTCAATAGCTTCCGAGATCGGCGGCGGCGGCCACGGACTGAGTCACACGCCTCCGTAATAGAGGGGGAAAGACGTTCTGAACGCTCGGGCCCATGAGACAGCGCGACGAGGTGATCCACAGATTGCAGCGTTAGATGGTGAGGCCACCTCCTCCCCCATTTCCCCACGGCGAGCCACACCAAGCGCTAAAGCTGTTACGCGCGGACACCGGGAAGATCTACAGTGGCGCACAACGGCTGACACGCGGGCCCAACGGCACAGTGACCCAAGGCGAGAGCTCGGTGTGCAGGTGACTTGGGCCGCGCGATAGATTGAGTGAAGTGGGCCGAAATGAAGTTAGCCGGCCCGTGCAACTTCTTTTTCCATTTTCTTTTGTATTTTCTTTTCTTTGTAATTTCTTTTCCTTTTCATTTTCAAATCCAAAATTTGAATTCAAACTTAAGTGCAAATTTAAACTCATATTAACTATGCAATTTGGTCATACCATCATGTGATGAAGTTATTTAATAATATTATTTTGTATTGTATAATCTTTCTTTCTTCCCTCCTTTCCTATTTTTATTCTCTTGGTTTTCAAACCTAAATTTAAATTTTGTTATGAGTCTCACCATGGATCAAAATATACCAAATTCAAATATTAGTGTAAAGAAATATATTCTTATTTATATATTTCATTTTTACCTCATTTGTTTAGTATTTTCTTCTCTTTTCTAAATTCTAAAATTGTAACTTTGGTTAAAATCCCAATTCTCATCTCATTATTATATTCCCATATTATTCCTTTTTGACATTACAAAATTCAAATTCAAATCTAAAATAAAGTTTAGGAATTCACATTTTTAATACATACTCCAAATCAATTATGAAACAATAGATATGTATTTATTTTAATTGATTAAATGTTTGAAATATGAGACACACTCATATTGTTCCTTTCTTTTTAGGAAAATGGTATTTTGATTGTGGGACAAGAATTAAAAGTTACTTCAAACTTGAATATTCATGTAAATAAATGCTTATAGTGCATCATTTAATGAAATGCATATTCATTTAGTTGAATAGGAAACTTTTCTATTACGTCTTTTCTAAAATAATTCTTGGTTTTCAAAATTAAGTCCTCAATTTTCAATACTCAAGTGTAATTTGAGATATCTGAATTTACTATTTTATTTCTTTATATATTTATTATTATTATTATTATTATTATTATTTTTTATACACATTTTGGGCCTTACAAAAAGAGAGAAGGAAGAACTCAAGGTGATCTTGTGGTTATTTTTGTATTTGTGCTGCAATTTATTTGGTTATCCGTTCACCTAGGCGAATTGGTAGAAGTGCTGTCCAGATTTTTGGTGACAGGCGGACAACAGTAGTATTGGTAGTTTCTGGGATTTTTGCGTGGGTAATTAGCTATAATCACTGTGAAAATCATATAGAGCTTTGTCATATCTTTCCATAGAGTACTTATGCGTTCCATTCGGAGGTATATTCTAGGAGATATCGCGTTTTAAACTCAGCTAGGTTGCTGTCCAAAAACTGAACACAGGGTGTACCTCGTCGGCTGTTTGTGCCATCTAGATGTTGGAATTTAATTATCTTTTGAATACAAAACTTGTGGGAAATTTTATGTAGATGCTTCTGGAGTTTTTGTTTGATATCACTGCTATTATAATTTTAAAGTTATGAAATTATCAAGCAGCGCCGCTGCAGTTTGGTGGGTGATGGGGAGAGTTGTCGCTCGCGATGGGTTGGAATTGTGCGTTGGTGAAAGGGAAATGTGCCCTTAAGCCATTTCTAAAGTGTTTTGGTGATTAAGCGCCCAACACAAATACTCTAAGTGCTAATTTGTGCCAAAGATTCAAAGAAGTGCAAATCGAGTTACAAGGTACGTTTCTATACGTAGTACATTGATTTGAGTACTAATGTATTGTGTCTAAGTGTTAGAAACAGGAAAAATTAGTTTGGAATAGAGTTGGCTGTGTACAGCCAAATGCAGCTCGGTCTGGGTGCACCGGACTGTCCGGTGCGCCAGACCAGCCTCCGGTGAACAGGCCACTCTCGGGACTTGACGGCGGCGTACGACTATAATTCACCGAACTGTCCGGTGGTGCACCGGACTGTCCATTGAGTCGTCCGCGGCGAAGTCGTCGCTCTCGGGAAACGTTCAACGACGTATGGCTAAAATTCACCGTACTGTCTAGTGAGGCACCGGACTGTCCGGTGAGCCAACGGTCGACTGCGCCAACGGTTGGCCACGCAATCCGCGCGCGACGCGTGGGCGCGCCAACGGTCGGCAGTGGCACCAGACAGTCCGGTGTGCACTGAACAGTGTCCGGTGTGCCAACTGTCGCAAATCTGCAACGGTCGGATGCGCTAGAAAAGGAAGGAGATCGCGCACCGGATAGCTACAGGGACTGTCCGGTTGCGCACCGGATAGCTACAGGGACTGTCCGGTTGCGCACCGGACTGTCCGGTGCGCCACCCGACAGAAGGCAAGATTTGCCTTCCAAAGTTGCCTCCAACAGCTCCTAGCTGCCTTGGGGCTATAAAAGGGACCCTAGGCGCATGGAGGAGTTACCCCAAGCATTCTTTGATCATCTCTAAGCATCCAGACTCCACTCCCACGCATTTGATTCTCTGTGCTAGCAATTTGAGCTCCTCTTGAGTTGAGAACTCCGTGTGTTGAACTTAGAGCTCAAGTTGTGACTTGTGTGCATGTTTGTGCTCTTGCTTTGAGTCTTGTGTGCGTTGCTCTCCCCTCCCTTACTTCCATGCTTCTTTGTGATCATCAATTGTATGGGCGAGAGGTTTCAAGTTGTGGAGATTCCTCGCAAACGGGAGAAAGTATAAGAAAGAAGAACACTGTGGTATTCAAGTTGATCATTGGATCACTTGAAAGGGGTTGAGTGCAACCTTCGTCCATTGGGACGCCACAACGTGGAAGTAGGCAAGTATTACTTGGCCGAACCACGGGATAACTCGCGTGTCTCTTGTGATTGCCTTTCTGTGTGATTATTGTGACTCGCAAGAACTCGCTCTATAGCCACTTGGTTTTATCATTCTAACACTTAACCAAGTTTTGTGGCTATTAGTTGTTAAATTTTATAGGATCACCTATTCACCCCCCCTCTAGATGCTCTCAATTGGTATCAGAACCGTTTTCTTCACGAAAGGGACTAATCGCCCGAAGAGATGGATCCTAAGGGAAAGGGGATGGTGGTCAATGATAAGGAGAAGGAGTCCATCTTCAATGAGCCAAGGGACGACAAGCCCACTGACTCTGGCTCGAGTCATAAGAAGAAGGACGGGAAGAAGAAGAGGCGCATCAAGAAGATCATCTACTACGACAGCGACGAGTCCTCTTCTTCCCCAAGAGACGACGACTACGACGAGAAAAAGAAATCGATTAACTCAAACTTTTCTTTTGATTATTCTCGTATTCCATATAATTCCAATGCTCATTTGCTTTCTATTCCTCTTGGTAAACCTCCACACTTTGATGGAGAGGACTAAGCTTTTTGGAGTCACAAAATGCATAGTCACCTTTTCTCTCTTCACCCTAGTATTTGGGAGATAGTTGAGAATGGAATGCAATTTGATAGTACGGATAACCCTGTGTTCATTAACGAACAAATTCATAAAAATGCACAAGCTACCACTGTTTTGTTAGCATCGTTGTGCAGGGATGAGTATAACAAGGTGAGCGGCTTGGACAACGCCAAGCAAATATGGGACACCCTCAAGATTTCGCATGAGGGGAATGATGCCACCATGATCACCAAAATGGAGTTGGTGGAAGGCGAGCTAGGAAGGTTTGCCATGATCAGGGGAGAGGAGCCAACGCAAATGTACATCAGGCTCAAGACCCTGGTATAACAAGATCAGGAGCTATGGAAGCACGAGATGGACGGACCACGACGTCGTCTGACTTATGCTCAGGTCTTTCACTGTAATTGATCCTAATCTTGTGAACCTCATACATGAAAATCCTAGGTACACAAAGATGACGCCCGAGGAGATACTTGGAAAGTTTGTTAGCGGGCGTATGATGGTCAAAGAAGGAAGATACGTTGATGATGCATTGAACGGCCCAATGCCCATCTATGAGCCCCAGCCCGTTGCACTCAAGGCAACAAGCAGCAATAGGGAGGCGCTACCTAGCAAGGTGGCACAAGTTGAGGCTGTCGGGCTAAACGAAGATGAAATAGCCCTCATCATCAAGCGCTTCAAGACGGCGCTAAAAGGACGCAAGGAGCATCCCAACAAGAGCAAAGCAAAGGGAAAGCGCTCCTGCTTTAAATGTGGTAAGACTGGTCATTTCATAGCAAATTGTCCCAATAATGCTAATGACCAGGAACAAGAAAAGAGCGGGAAGAGGGAGAAGAAGAAGGCCTACAAGAAGGCGAAGGGTGAGGCGCACCTTGGCAAAGAGTGGGATTCGGATTGCTCTTCGTCCGACTCCGATGACGAAGGACTCACCGCCTCAGCCTTCAACAAGTCATCTCTCTTCCCCAACGAGTGCCACACCTGCCTCATGGCGAAGGAGAAAAAGGTAAGCACTCGATATACCCCTAAGTGTACTACTTCAAGTGATGATGACTGTAGTGATGATGAAGTAGATTACACAAGTCTATTCAAAGGTTTAGACAGAACTAAAATTGATAAGATCAATGAATTGATTGATGCCTTAAATGAAAAGAATAGATTATTAGAGAAGCAAGAAGATCTTTTATATGAAGAGCATGATAAATTTGTAAGTGTGCAAAAGTCTCTTGCTTTACAGGTTAAAAGAAATGAAATGCTTTCTTCTAAATTATCTACTTGTCATTAAACTATGTCTAGCTTAAAGAGTATTAATGATGATTTAAATGCTAAGCTAGAAGTAGTTAATAAATCTAATTCTTGTGTAGAGCATGTTGTCATTTGTAATAGGTGTAAGGATTTTAATGTTGATGCATGTGTTGAGCACCTTACTTCTATTACAAAATTAAATAGTGAAGTGGCAAGTCTTAATGCCCAACTTAAGACTTGCAAAAATGAATTTGATAAGTTAAAATTTGCTAGGGATGCCTAAACCGTTGGTAGACATCCCTCAATTAAAGATGGGCTTGGCTTTCGAAAGGAAGCCAAGAACTTAACAAGCCAAAGGACTCCCATTTCCAACAAGGAGAAAGGGAAGGCCCCTATGGCTAGTAGTGGTCAAAAGAATCATGCTTTCATGTATCATGATAGAAAATTTTCTAGAAATTCTCATTATAGTAGGAGTTATAATGCTTTTGACTCACATGCTATGATTGCTTCATGTTCTAATTTTAATGATAGGCCTAGGAGAAATTTTGTATCTCATGCTCCTAGGAAAGTGTATAATAAACTGTAACACCCTAGGTGTTACTCAGGGTATCCACCCAGGGCTACACCTTTTAAACCTATTATCACATGTGGGTTAGCTGAGCAAAGTACATCAAACTTAGAATTCAAATCCTAAGCAAAGTGCAACCCATCTTAGATGTCATACCTTAACCTATCATGCATCTAAAGGGGAGAATTGCCCAAAACCCTAAAGCAAACCCCCTTTGGACAATGGGAACCCTAGATGTAAGTATAACCAAAAGGTCATGAAAACCTTATGATCGTGTCTTGGGCCAAATATAAAAGTTGTAATACACTTAATAACCTACAAATAATGGTAAGAAAGTAACCCCAAAAAGATTTCAGAAAAGCCCCAAAAAGTTCACCAAAGGTTTGAGCACAAAAGAAAAATTAGAAATTGCCTAAGTCCAAAACTAACCTTTGGCCAAAGATCACACATGTTCACCCTCATTCAAACTTCAAAACACTTCGACCCAATTGACAAAGTGGCGCCAAATTAACCCTAGAATGCCCTGGAAAAAGTTGACACCTACCCTAAGATGTTTGACACGACTTGGCACCATTTTTGTCTCGGTTTGGACATCTCTGACATAGCCGACTTCCCACCCCCATATCTCTCTAACTTGACCACATCTACCCTTGGAACTCACATGAACTAGGTAGCTCTAGGTGCAGGGAAGAGATCTCTCACAGGCTCTAGGGCAAGATTCGTACGTTTTGGCCGCTCAGCAGAGGGAAGAACACGGGCAGAAGCAAAGAGCCACGTGTTCGACGCGCTCTGAGCTCGCCAGAGCACGCCCGCGTGCCCCGCGTCGTGCCAAAGACCAGCCGGCGCCATGGCCCGCGCCCACGCCTATAAAACCCCCAGGAACCTTGACCGTACCCCTCCGCATGCGCTCGACCTCACCGGAGCCCAAAACCACTGGCGTTTGCCCGTGCACGGCGTGCCCACGGCCGCCCGATCCCCCTGCCACCGTAGCCCGGCCAGCAGAACCCTTCCCAGCCCCGTCCAGCCCTCAGAAAAGATTGTGCACACCTCGGTGAAGCTCCCCGAGCGAGGAATCGGAGTTTGCTTTGCCAGAGAGGCCAGTCCACGGTCGCCGGACTCCACCCGACCGCCAGCGAGCGTAGACCGGGTAATCCTCTGCTCCATTCCTCGATTCCTTGTGCACACAGCCTCTACGTCACCCCGTGAAGCTCACTGTGCCATTGGATTGAACTAGGTCGCCGTGGTTTGGCCGGCACACCCGCCGCCGGCGAGAGCGCCCGCCTGCGCACGTGGACCGGGCGATCCCGGCCACCCCCGCCGTCGAGCCGTACACCGTTGTGACCGCCAGAACCTCCGGGAGCCAACCCCGCCCCTTGCCGGACCTCTCTCGCCGCCGGTAAGCAGCACCACCCTTTTCTTTCTCGCGGATATTGTTTAAACCTAGGGAGGGACCGCGGGGGAGAAGAAGAGAAAGCTAGGGGGTTTTGCGCAATGTCAGTGACTCAGAGAAATAGTAGCGCGGGGGTATAACTGAGAGAGTTGGTTTGGAAATAACCCGAGGACTTCGGTGCAAAGTGGTTTTTCCTAGAAACCTTTTAATAAATCTGATTTAAATTCAAACAGAACTTGAATAATTCATATCTTCTGTTTTATTCACCCAAATCAAGTCAAACTAATTTTGCCAGACCTTAAATAATGTAGGCTACTTAAGAAAAATATAAAAACCCTATGTGCTATAGAAAACTTTAGGGTTCTGATTTAAATATTAATTTGGCCAAAAGCTAAATAATAGGAAGAAAAATAGTTGCACTATTTAACTGAGGTTAAGAAAATTTGGAGAAGTACATGACCACCTAATGACCTATTTAAAAATGCTAAACCCCTCTGTACACCCCATTAAGGTAGAGTTTACCATTTATTTTATATTGTGCTTAAGGTTAAAGAAAATAGGAAAATGTTGGTGACTTGTTCTCAGGTGCTTCGGATTAAGAACAAGGCAACATAAAAAGTGTTAAGTGATAAATTCCTTCGTCCTTTAAAACATTATTTCCTTTCGGGATATAATGTGCTCCGGACGAAGGTCACAAATAATATATCTTCGTAAGTTACGACGAAGGATTTACACGCAACATAAAAGGTAATATAAACATTTAAATTTTATCACAATGTCATTTCTATTTTATTATCATATAACAATAGAAATGACTTCAAATTACAAATGTACCATCGGATTGCAGGAAGACAAAAGTACAAGGATGACGCAAAAGCGAATGCCAAGTCAGCGTGAACAGTACGGGAGTACTGTTCATCTATTTATAGGCGTGGGACGCGGCCCATGTAAAATTACATTCATGCCCATTACATTTGTTAATGACTTATGGGAATCTGTCAAGGCCTAAGTAGTCTTTTCATCTTTAAGTCGGTTCCCCTTCCTGCTATCGTGACGAAGCTTTCCTGCGCACAGCTTCGGCTGTGCACCATCCTTCGTACAGCTTGGTAATCAGCCCGTCCTTCATCTCAATCCCCCTTCGTCTGGCTTAGACTTCGTCCTGACCGTACTCCATGTTCATAATTCTGAGTCCGAAGATACCTGTTCATATAATCCACTTGGAAAACATTGTCAAATCATGTTTTTGAGGACCTTCGGAGGACGAAGGTCCCCAACAGTAGCCCCTCGCAATATTAATTTGTTAATGATAAATTCAGATTGCGATATGGACGAAGGCCTTAAGCCGAAGGTCCGAAAAAACACCTTCCCTTTGCTAGAATAGCAACATTCACTGACAAGCGGGGTCTTTCAATTTTCAACGCACTGGGCGTATAAATAAGATCGTATCGCAAACTCATTTTGGTACTCTCACTTGCCATCTGCTTCCGCCCACTAAATTTTTAGCTCTTGCGCACTAAGATTTGCTGATCTTTTGGTTTTGAAGCTTCGACCTTGAAAACAGTTTTTTAGTGTTTCCAAAGATGTCTGAAGATAAGAAGGTCCCTGCTGAGATGAAGCTGAGTCTCGACGAAGAGAAGAACTTGGGGTTCCTTATAGCGATGGCGGAGACCAATACGGAAAAAATCACCAAGGAGATTCTGGAAGGTTTGTCTGAAGATACTGGTGACAGCGACAGTTATGATGCAGAAAGCTGTGGGGGAGAGTCCGAAGATCGACCATGGCGGCCAAGTCACACGGTTTTCGGGAAAACCACTGTTAAGCAGAGCCATATTGACAATATGAGGGGGAGATATTTTCGAGATATATCTATTGTGAGGGCTGATGCTGGAGAAAAAACTTCTCCCACCCCCGAAGAAGATGAAGTCGTAATCTTCCGAAGCTTTCTCAAGGCTGGGCTTCGATTCCCCCTAAGCAGCTTTGTTGTCGAAGTCCTGAAGACATTTCAAATCTACCTTCATCAAATTACTCCCGAAGCTGTCATTAGAATGGGGATCTTTGTCTGGGCTGTAAGAAGCCAAGGTTTGGAACCAAATGCTAAAAGCTTTTGCAACATTCATGAGTTGTTATATGAGACGAAGCCCTGGGGAAAGAACAATATCACAACAACTTTGGTTGCTACAGCTTCGGTGCCCGCACCGGGTCAAGCTGCCCCGTGCCAACCTTTCGGAAGAGGTGGCCCGGTGCCTGGATGACAGAATGGTTTTATGTAAAGAATGACTTGACAGCGCAGGAAGATATTAAAAGTATCATTATGCGCCCCATCTGGCAACGCTTCGGACTTCGAAGGCCGAAGGTTGAAATGGATGAAGCAGCCGAGGAATGCCAAAGAGCCTTCGGCGTAATCTGCTCTTTTATTGGGACAAGGGACTTGGTCCAAGAGCATATTGCCTTCGGGGTGTGGCCACTTGCAGGAAAGTGGGAAATGCCGAAGGAGACCATCAAAGAGTCCGACGAAGGCGGACTGGTCAGACTGAAATACACATTCAAATACGGGGATAAGTTTGTTGAACCTGATGACGACTGGCTGAAAAGCATCGAAACATTAAGTGACGAACTGCTTGGGGTGTATTCGAAGGCGAAGAACACTGCATTATCGGCAGCCTTCGGAGGCCGAAAGAAGAAAAGGCTCAACCGGGTATTTGATGCAATCGGGTTTGTCTACCCTGACTACCATTATCCGGTGCCGGGCCGTAAAAGAAGAAATACTTCTCCTGCAACAGAAGCTGCCACAAGTGCCTCTAGCGAGCCAGCGCCGCAAAGAAAAAAGATGAAGGTGCTCACCCACCGGGCGCGTTTTATTGAGCTGGCCACAGTGCCAGAATTTATTGGTGAAGTCTCTTTGGCCTCTGAAGCTACAGAACCAGCTCCAGTGCCGAAGATAGAAGAAAAAACTGAAGCGCCTTCAGCAGAGAAGGCAGAAAACCCGAAGATTGAAGGACAAAAAATATTGGAAATCTTAAGTCCTTCAGCAAATGTTGAAACACTAAAAAATCAAAAGGGCCCATCGGTGACCCCAAAAAGAAAAAGAATGGTGAACGTGCTAGATGTCTTGGAGTCGATTAAATCTTCAAGCACAACTCCAAAGAAGACTGTTGAACTTGCTGAAGCGTCTACTGAAGCTTCGAAGCGGCAACTTGAAGCTGAAGCTGGGCCTTCAGAGCCCACCAAGGAACAATCTTTGGAAACCGAAAAAATAAAAATATCAGAACCAGTTTTGGTTGAAGAAATTGACACTGCCGCCCCCGAAGCTCCTTCCAACATATGCGATTACATCGTGCGACATGCTTCGGGGAAGAAATTATCTGAAGAAGAGACTTATGAAGCCAATCACTATGCTAGAGAGTTAAAATATCCGAAGGGGGCAGTAGTGTTCAATGGGACAAATGAAGATGACTTCCTATATTGCCTCCCTGATAACAAAGAATTATCTGTCTGCCGGGAGATGGCTAGAAGTATGGGGTTCCCGAAGCTCGAAGCTGGATTATGTGCTATGACGAAGGAGGATCTCGCGGACAGTCTTGCGTACAATAGCCTAAAGGTATGGGAATTAGGCGCTTGAAAATTTTTTAATTCGTAACTCATTCTTTTATTCTTATACCAACTTTTTTACATATAGGGTTTAATCCTAAGCAACGCATTAAGAGCACAAAAGAGTGCGGAAGATGAGAGCTATGAAATTGCATTCAACAACCTACGGTCAGAAGTTATTAAACTGAGAAACGAAGCTCTGGAAAAGGATAAAATTCTGCTTACATTGGTAGACAAGGTAAAAAAGGACGAAGCTGCCTCAAAGGTCCAGGCCGAAGCCCAAAAACGTGAGATTAAAGATCTTCAGAAACAGCTAGCTAGAGCTAAAGAGGAACGTGTGCTTGAAGAAACAAAACGAGAGCTTAGTGATCAGTTGGTCAATCATTTAGAGTTAAGTGTCAAGGAGCTTCGTGCATCCCAGAGGAAATGCTATGTTAAATCTATAGAATGCGTCAAAAAGATAAAATCCAGCTTCGCCAGCGTTGGCGCATTTTCTAATGAAGAGAATTTCTCAAGAGGCAATCCCGAAGGTCCACTGGATTGGATCAGTCACGAAGCAGAGGCCTTCGAGGAAATCCTGAGTAGCCGCGGTGACATCTGCGCTTTTTCGGGCGCCAGAGGAGTTGCTACTGTTTTGGAGAAGAAAGGTTGTGAGCATGTAAAATCCTTAGCTCAGTCCGAAGCTGCCTTGTCCCCCGAAGACATCAAAGACCCCTCGACCGAAGCAAGCATGGTTGGCGGTAAATTCTTTACTGATATCTGGGACAACGGTGGCCGAGAAATGGCGCAAGAAATTATTCAAAGGAGTGAAAAAGGCATCCATGATGCTAGGAAAGTGACAGAAGTTGCCGAAAAAAGTACAGAGCCCGAAGGGCGAATAGGTATTAATTAGTCGTTCTTATTGTGTTGTAATTTTTTATTTCAAACTTTGTTCGCGGTTTGTGATAGTAATGTAGACATGTTCCCTTCCCTCAGAACCTACTGGATCGTCTGCTGACCCTCACACAAAAGGGGATGACGAAATTAAACAAATGGCCGAAGCTATCATGGATAAAGTTGTTGAACAACTTCTAAATGAGGCTGCCGAAGTAGTACTAAGAGAAGACTAGATGTTGTTAGAAAAAACATTTGAAATGTGATCTATGTAATATTTTGTACATTTGAATGTAATATAGAAGTTTCTTTTCATTATTCAATTCTTTACGATGCATGAAACTTTACATACGTACCGTTTTTAAGCCTTCGGCGAAAAAACACCTTTCCTTCTTTTCATGCTTCGTGAAGATAGAAAAACTTTTATGCATCACAAAATCCATAGCGCTCTGATGAAAAATATCCAAACTTCGTGAAAACATTCTCCGAAGCTATATTCCGAAGATTTTTACTTTCTCAAAGCATTCTTCCGAAGGTTGATACTGTCCTCCCTTCTTTTGCCATATGCAATATGATGTATGATGCTTATGCTATGCAAAATGATGTGATGATGTTATGTTATGTAGATGAGATTGATTCCGAAGATACACACATATTCCCGTGAAACACACAATCTTTTTATATCAGCGCTGACTTTTCGCTATAAGCTCTGCATTCCCTTAGGAACGTCTTTGGAGCTTCTTCGCCTTTTACTTAGACGGTATCAGCGTTGACTTTTCGCTGTAAGCTCTGCATTCCCTTAGGAACGTCTTTGGAGCTTCTTCGCCTTTTACTTAGGCGGTATCAGCGTTGACTTTTCGCTGTAAGCTCTGCATTCCCTTAGGAACGACTTTTGAGCAGAAAACTTACACTGCGCTCCCTTTGGAACGGCTTTTTGTGACTTCAGCAACTTACTCTGCGTTCCTTAGAACGACTTTCTGTTGCTTCGAAGGATTTTTAATAATTCGAAGGCCCTCCTTGTTATCGCAAATTTTTAAGCTTCAGCAACTTAAGCCTGTGGAGAAAATAGGTTTTCCTCGTGGGAAACAACGAAATTATTACATGAAAACTAACAATGTTCTTTGTTACATAGAAAATAGAACTGAATAGAAAAGACTGCTATCAAAGGTAGGATATGTGTCAATAAATGTGCTTCGACTCTGGCACAGTGCTATTGACTGTGCGAGCTTCGGATTGTTCTCTGAAGTCCCTTTGGTGTGGAGCATATTGGCTCCCTTCTGGCTGTTGGCCTTGTTGCAGTGGAGGTGGAGGCGGAGGCTGTTGCCAGGAAGCTTGAGGTTGACTTGCCGAAGCTACAGAAACTGCAGGGTGGTTGTCTATGTATTGTGGGATGTAAGGCGGATGGTACGAAGCAGTATGCATAACTTGCTTCGGCTGAGCTTGTTGCGCTGTAGCTTCGGCTATTTCCTTTTGCTTCTGGATTGTAACGTGGCACATCCTGGTGGTATGACCCTTGTTTTCTCCACAGAACAAGCAAAACATTTTCCTTGGTTGATCTCCAAATCTTCCGCCGAAGCCCCTGGCGTTTCTGCCTCTTGGAGCTGGTGGCCGGAAGAAACTTTGCTGTTGCCCCGAAGCCTGTGAGGAGCACTGCGGCCTGTTTTGCTGACTCCCCTTATCATCATTTTGAGTAGAGTTGTGGATGGACCTAACATGCCTCGGATAGAATCTTCCTCCGAAGCCCCTGGTCATTTCAGAAAATCTGGAAGCCTCCTCCCTTCTTTGGCGAAAATCATTGTCGGCGCGAATGTACTCGTCCATCTTCTGGAGTAGCTTCTCCAAAGTCTGAGGTGGCTTCCTAGCGAAGTATTGAGCTGAAGGTCCAGGTCGAAGCCCCTTGATCATGGCTTCGATGACAATTTCATTGGGAACCGTTGGTGCCTGCGCCCTCAAACGTAAGAACCTTCTGACATACGCCTGAAGGTATTCTTCATGATCCTGAGTGCACTGGAACAAGGCTTGAGCAGTAACCGGCTTCGTCTGAAACCCTTGAAAGCTGGTTAACAACATGTCCTTCAGCTTTTGCCATGAAGTAATCGTTCCTGGTCGAAGGGAGGAATACCAGGTCTGAGCAACATTCCTGACAGCCATAACAAAAGACTTTGCCATGACTGCAGCATTGCCACCATACGAAGACACTGTTGCTTCGTAGCTCATCAAAAACTGCTTCGGGTCTGAATGGCCATCGAACATGGGAAGCTGGGGTGGCTTGTAGGATGGAGGCCAAGGTGTAGCCTGCAGCTCAGCGGACAGGGGAGAAGCATCATCGAAAACAAAATTTCCATGATGGAAATTGTCATACCAGTCATCTTCGTTGAAGAAGCCCTCCTGATGAAGGTCTTTTTGTTGAGGCCTTCTGTTCTGCTCATCGTGAGTAAGATGGCGAACTTCTTCAGAAGCTTCGTCTATCTGCCTCTGCAGCTCAGCTAGCCTGGCCATCTTTTCCTTCTTCCTTTGCACCTGTTGATGGAGCATCTCCATATCCCTGATCTCTTGGTCTAGTTCATCCTCCTGAAGCGTCGGGCTGACGGCCTTCCTCTTCTGGCTTCGGGCCTCCCGAAGAGAGACAGTCTCCTGGTTGGGGTCCAGCGGTTGCAGTGCTGCAGCCCCAGTCGCTGAAGCTTTCTTCGGCGCCATAGCGAGGGTCTATGGCTTCCGAAGGTGTTCAAAAAACTCAAAGTGGAAGTGAGTTCACCGGAGGTGGGCGCCAATGTTGGTGACTTGTTCTCAGGTGCTTCGGATTAAGAACAAGGCAACATAAAAAGTGTTAAGTGATAAATTCCTTCGTCCTTTGAAACATTATTTCCTTTCGGGATATAATGTGCTCCGGACGAAGGTCACAAATAATATATCTTCGTAAGTTACGACGAAGGATTTACACGCAACATAAAAGGTAATATAAACATTTAAATTTTATCACAATGTCATTTCTATTTTATTATCATATAACAATAGAAATGACTTCAAATTACAAATGTACCTTCGGATTGCAGGAAGACAAAAGTACAAGGATGACGCAAAAGCGAATGCCAAGTCAGCGTGAACAGTACGGGAGTACTGTTCATCTATTTATAGGCGTGGGACGCAGCCCATGTAAAATTACATTCATGCCCATTACATTTGTTAATGACTTATGGGAATCTGTCAAGGCCTAAGTAGTCTTTTCATCTTTAAGTCGGTTCCCCTTCCTGCTATCGTGACGAAGCTTTCCTGCGCACAGCTTCGGCTGTGCACCATCCTTCGTACAGCTTGGTAATCAGCCCGTCCTTCATCTCAATCCCCCTTCGTCTGGCTTAGACTTCGTCCTGACCGTACTCCATGTTCATAATTCTGAGTCCGAAGATACCTGTTCATATAATCCACTTGGAAAACATTGTCAAATCATGTTTTTGAGGACCTTCGGAGGACGAAGGTCCCCAACAGTAAGACAATGGCAGGAAGCCTTGCGACTTAGTGCATCTACCACCACATTGGCCTTGCCTGGGTGATAGTGAATTTCTAATTCATAATCCTTAATCAGCTCAAGCCATCTCCTCTGCCTCATATTTAGTTCTGACTAGGTAAAAATGTACTTCAAACTTTTATGATCTGTATATATATGGCAGATATTTCCTAGCAGATAATGACATTATATTTTAAGGGCATGAACCACAGCAGCTAATTATAAGTCATGAGTTGGATAATGTTCCCTATGCCGGCGCAACTGTCTTAAAGTATATGCTATAACTCGTCCCTCTTGTATTAAGACACATCCGAGACCACTGCCCGATGCATCACAATACACATCAAAAGGCTTTTTAATGTCCGGTTGAGCCAATACCGGAGCAGTGGTCAATAATACCTTCAGCTGCTCGAAGGCTTCGTTGCATCTTGAGGACCAGTTAAATTTCATATCATTCTTCAATAGACTTGTGATTGGCTTCACAAGCTTGGAGAAATCTGGGATAAATCTGCGATAATAGCCAGCCAGTCCAAGGAAACTTCGAACTTGATGCACAGTGGTTGGCGGTTTCCACTCTAGAATATCCTTGACCTTGCTGGGATCAACCGCAATCCCCTTTGCAGACAATATGTGTCCCAGAAATTGGATTTCCTCCAACCAAAACACGCACTTGCTGAATTCAGCATATAATTGATGTTCCCTTATGCGCGTTAATATGATCCGTAGATGCTGAGCATGATCCTCTTCATTCTTGGAATAAATCAAGATATCATCAATGAAGACCACCACAAATTTGTCCAACTCGGGCATAAATACCGAGTTCATTAGATATGTGAAGTGGACAGGAGCATTCGTTAATCCGAAAGACATAACCAAATATTCAAATAATCTGTACCGCGTAGTAAATGCGGTCTTGGGTATATCTTCGGGTCGGATACGGATCTGATGAAAGCCCGACCTAAGGTTAATTTTGGAAAATACCTGAGCTCTGGTAAGCTGATCAAATAAAATATCAATCCGGGGGAGAGGGTACTTGTTCTTGATTGTGACCACATTAAGGGGTCTGTAGTCCACGCACATCTAAAGCGTTTGATCCTTCTTCTTGACAAAGATTGCGGGACATCCCTAAGGTGACGAACTAGGCCGAATGAATCCCTTCTCCAGTAGATCTTGTAATTGAGTCTTGAGCTCTGCCAACTCATTTGGAGGCATTCGATATGACCTTCTAGAAATAGGAGTCGTACCGGGCTTCAGTTCAATCACAAACTCTACATCTCTTTCTAGAGGTAATCCAGGCAGATCTTCCGGAAAGACGTCCGGGAATTCACATACTACCGGAATATCTTGGATTTCCGGTATGATAGCTTCATAGACTCTGCCAAATGGTTTAGCTGGAATAGCTATAGGTATGGACAGGAGAACCTCTTCATGGCCATAGCTCAACCTAATGGTTCTTAAATCAGTGTTAAGGATAGCTTTGTGCTGGGCTAACCAATTCATGGCCAGAATTACATCTATATCTTGGCCTTTCAGAACAATTATATTGGTGGGAAAATCCTGTTCAACCAATGTTACTGGCACATTGAAGGCCACTTATTTAGTAAATATTTGTCCCCCAGGCGAATGAATAATAAATGCTTCCCTTGATTCAGTGCAAGGAATGTAATATTTTTCCACGAATTTCTTGCTTATGAATGTATGTGAAGCACCAGAATCAAAGAGAATGACTACTGGGTGATTGGCCACAAGAAACGTACCCATCATAACCGGCTCTCCCTCTGGTGTAGTGGCCATTTGAGTGTAATATATTCGCCCAGTCTTCTTAATATTCTTGCCCGCTGAATTATTTGCCATGTTTTCCTTGCCTTGATTTGAGCTCCCTGAGTTCTGCTGATTGTTGGATTTGTTCTGCCTCGGATATGGGCAGTCTTTGATAAAATGTCCAGACTTCCCACAATTGAAGCAGCCAGTTGAGGAACTAGGGAGGGAGGGAAAATGAGTACCAGGGGCACTCGGCTAACTTGTAGAAGTGGGGGCAGTGGCAGGGCGAATGAAGACATGTTGTTTGAATGGGTAGGAGGGTGGGCGAGATGAAGAACGATTCTGATTGAAAGGTCGAATTACCAACATTGGTCGCTTTTCAGGTCCCTGATTGGACCTGTCACCTCTGAAACCCTTTGATTTTCCTGGGCCTATATTCTTAGCTTCTACTGCTAGCGCTGTGCTGATAGCTCTGCTGTAAGTGAGATCTAGGCAGGTGGCCATTTTTCTTTGAAGCCGGTCGTTGAGGCCTCTCATGAAGCAATTCTTCTTTTTCAGGTCAGCATTTACTTGATCAATTGCATATTGGGATAGATGATTAAATTTGTTGAGATATTGCATGACATTATCTCCTCCTTGCTTGAGTCGCATAAATTCCTCTTGTTTCATGTGTAGCACTCCTTCTAGAATATAGTGCTCACGAAATGCTAACTTAAATTCATCCCATGCGACCTGATGTCTGGCAGATTGAATGGCCACAAAATTTCCCCACCAAGTACTGGCAGGGCCTCTTAATTGTTGAGCAGCGAACAATGGTTTCTGGGTTTCGGTGCAGCGGATGAATCCAAATTTCTGCTCCATAACTCATACCCATTTGTCGGCTTCTAGAGGGTCTTCGGCTTTAAAGAAGAGTGGGGGACAGGTTTCAGAGAAGTTCAGGTATGAAGTCTCATGTGGTCCCTGCGGATAAGCCCTTCCGCCATGTTGCTGGAATTGATTTCTCGCCATTTCGCGTAAAAAGCGGGTATTGTCGGCGGTCGCGTTGACCAAGGCAGCGATAGCCTCGGCCAATGTTGGCGGTACAGGCGGTGGGTTGGGCGTGTCTTCCCGACCACGGGAAGTACCCGCACTGTCATGTGCACGAGTCCTGGATGGCATCTGAGGCAAAGAAACATTTGGGAAAAATATAACATGCCGATATACACCATCATTTTACATTACCAAGATGTAATGATACAGACTCAAATGTACAACATGACTTTAATACCTATTTTACATTAGTATTATATCTAAACTATACTACTCTAGTTTTTATCGTCTTTAGTTGCTTCACTGGCTATTGTAGGGGACCGTTTGTCAGCCAGGTTCATAGAAGGAGGGGGCTTAAAAAGGTCCAATTCCCCACCAAATCCTTCACCGGTTGTTCCTGAGGGTCTGGCTCCCATTGCAATAGGGTCGGCAGGTACGTCTGGGTGCAGTCGCGAATACAGTACATGGACTTCTTCATGTAATGTATTGCAATACACCTGTAAGTTGTCAATGGCTGCACTAAGCTCTGCCACACGAGCACGAGCTTTGGCTTCCTGGTCCCAAGCAATCGAACGTGAATTGATAGCCCAATCGATTGCCAAATCCCATTCAGCAAGCTCGTCTTGCAGATGTCTGACGTCAGCTCTTAACTCATTCATACGCTGACCATCTTGTACCCACACCCTGTTTCGGTGACGTAGCTCTGTCCGAAGCTGCTCCACTTGGGCTTCTAGGTCTTTGATGGGGTCATTACAGCCGCTGCTGCTCCCTTCATGTCATGGAGCCAATAGATGCCGAGGTACGCCAATAGGTCTCGTGGACTTACGCGCTGTTTTCCTCGTACGCGGCGACATATCTCCATAAGGGGGAAAACTTTATTAGTATAGTTTTTAAACATGATGCATGCATAATTATGGAATCAACTTTCGTTGATTCTCAACCTCCTATACATTGCACTCTATTACCTGGTCTTATAAGATGAGTACTTCAGAAAGTGGCAAGGTGAGAACGAAAGAAATTTTCTTGGATAAGTACTTGAAAATTCTTTTTGAAATGCCTCATAATATATGAAGAGATGGGCTTCGCTCTGATACCAGCTGCGACGGAACCTCCCAAGTCATTAGGCCCACCTACAGTTGTCCTTGTCTAGTGGACCTCAGACAACCCTGTAGATGCACCTGATCACTTGACAAGTTTGGTATCTGTATCCTTTACCTTTCCCAAGAGCGTTTCACCCATCACGCAGATATTACAACACATCGGAGGAACAAATGAGCGGAAGCAATTACAGTAACTTAATTTACATTAAAATATAGAAAGAGTGTTGTTATTATAGACCAGCGGTATATGAGTGCAGAAGTAATATTATTACAAAACCGGGAGGCAAAAACCCCTCCCGCTTAAAAGTATAATGTTTTTAAAAAAGGAGGACAACATCCTCCCGAGGCTTCACTCTTGATATTCTTCCTTTGGCACCACCTTAGAGCAAAAGCAACAAAAGTTTGTTGCTTCCTCACCTACAACAACATGGGTTCGAAAACCCTGAGTACGAAGTGTACTTTCGCAAGTCTTACCTGTCAAAATAAAAGACTCTCAAGGATACGCTGGCTTGAGGGAATCAAGGTAAGGCTTAATCAAGAATCAAGACTCTGTTTGCAAAAATGCTTACTAACAGTGGATCCTTAAAAATCCAGTTTTATTAGCAAGTTAAGTCATTACCTGAATCTAGAGTTCTTTCTACCCTAGTTCAAGCACTTGGCCTATACTAGCCATCCTTTTATCATCCCTTTAAGTTCACTAGAATGCTACGTGTAAGTCAGTGACCAAGTATTCATGTCCGAGAAGTAACGGCAATCCGAATCAATTAATACTCAGCTGAGGATCTCTAATCACACGACATATGTAGCACTTAACCCTTGCATATGTCAACTCGCCACCGGGGTTCTTAAGACCAGATCAGGTTCACGCCAACCGAGAGCACAGATACACCACTGTCTAGCCTCTTGCCATGGAGGGTACACGCTACTCTCGCCATCTCTCCACTCCCATTGCGTGTTGTCTTATTCTGGTATTAGTCTGCCCGAGGCAAAGCTTACCCATGATGAGGCATGTGACCAGTTAAAGGGTCCTCGGTCAGCAAGCCTACATCGACACGGTCCTTAATCGACTCAGACGGAGATACTACACCGAGACTCTCTTCTCGTGCAAGTCACCCGCCCGGTCTCAGCTTTACCATTTCAACCCAAAGTTTGGTACATGATAGAGGTACATCTTTTACGATGTTGAACCCATCATGGCCATGATGGATCCACCATCAGGTTTTATTTTTGAAAACATCTTATCCCACTTGAAGCATCATCTTTTGTCAAAACAAAACATTTTGTTTTTCTAGAGCAAGGCTAAGCATCAGAAAAAAACGTTTTCATAAAACAGGTGATCAAGAAAAGGTAATCAATTTTCCAAGGAAGGAAATGCATCAATTGTTTAGCACACAACTCCTATCACCTAATGCATCAAGCAAGTGAGAAAGATTTCAAAATAGCAAGGAGGTGGCAAATGCACCGGGGCTTGCCTTGTGTTATAGGAGAGTCGGGCTCTGCTCCACAGATATCAAAATATAAGCAGTTCTCGGCAGGTGAGTCTTCAGGTGGTGGTGGTGCAACTCCTTCTTCAACCACTACTTCTTCCTCATTCTCTATATATAATCATATATAACCATGAATGCTCATGTAATGCTTATGAAATGCAGTAATAGAAAAGGTTTATCAAGTTGTATCTTGAATACAACTTTCCTTAATGGTACTTTAGAGAACTAGGGTTTTTGGAGTCAGTTCTTCATTTCAGAGGGCATACCCTACCTAGAAGACTAGGATTTTAAGTTTGGGAACCAAACAATGTCCAAAATAAGTCAAACTTCACTCATGGGATCTAATTACAAAATTAGGCTCATCCTAAAAGTTTAGTGATTTTTGGAGTTATTAAATAATTTCTAAAATTCCAGAGGTATAGGTTTAAGCCCTTTTAAATACTATATAATTCCTTGTTTGGACTAAAAATCTTGGAACCATTTTTATTAAATACTAAAGAAATTTATGAGTCCAACAAAATTGGTCTCATATTTTTAGCATTTTTCTAGGATTTCCTATGGATTTTCAAAGTCTGGTAGAAAAAGAAAAAGAGAAAAGGTCAACAGTACTAGGCTCAATCTAGCCCGAGACAGCCTACGACAGGCGAAAGCGCCTGCGCTGATGACTTTGCGCAAAGGCCCCTGGCGATTTAAACAATCTGAACCGAGTTCGTAGCACTATTTCCATGAGTCACTGACAATTACACCGAGACCCTCGCACTTCTATTCCTTCACAACGCCAGGTCCACGACGCAGAATGACGGAGCAGTACCTCCAGCGAGCTTGTACCGGCCATGATATGTAATGACCGGTGTTCAGAAGTAGTTGACACCTAATTTGACCTCTAATAATCCTTTCCCCTCAACCAATTTTAAGGTTCTAGCCCCTAATCTCTCTGCACATGGTGGTCGTGCGATCAATGGACAACTTGACACGTTACTGGTGATCCTATGAGTTCTAGCTCAATCGGCCAGGTCGAAGCATCAAGGGCACATAAGGGTACTGAAACAAGGAAACAGAGGGGGTGAACGGACCTGTAGAGCGTTGGCCATGGCGAGCTCACTCACACGGTGTTCTTTGGCCGATTTGGGGGAAATCCCAAATTGGAGCTCTCTGGTGAACAATTCGAGACACGAGTGGGTGCGCTGGATGCTTGAATACCTAGCGGAGCTGATGGCATGCTCAATTTATAGGATTCATGAGCAGTGGCGGCTAATTTGAAGGAGACGTGCGGCGGCCGGAGAGGGGGAAGAGCACTGGCACAAAGAATTCGTGGCGTTCACCGGTGCAATGGCTCCACAATTGTACTCTTAAGTGTGCCACGGTCACTACCGCACAGTAACAAGCCACAGCATGGCACAACCGAGGTCACCGGAGTTTCCACGGTGACACCGGTGGTCCGGCCACGTCGCAATGGCTACAGGCGCGGTGATAAGCCTCTGCTGCGACCAAATCCACGCCCCCGCGCGATCTTTTTACCTCCCCGTGAATATCCTCTGCGTGCCAAACATGAATCATGGCGACCGATGCGAATTCGGGCGCGCGGATCACCGGCGGCAAGGGGGACTGAACCCTGGGATATTTTCGCTACTGTACCATTAGAGGTTGCTTCAGTTGTTCTGACACAGCATTTTGCAGCGCGATTTGCTTCAGATTTTATGTAGTGACCTGACCAACTCTCTGCATCAAAGTTGTAGTCCTATAATCCAGCTACAAATCGACTATAGAGACCTGGCTCATTTGCCCACTCCTTTGAGCTTGAATCGAGTCCAAAGTTGATCAAATCTTACTGTCAGTAAAAATTCAGGCTATAGGGGTGACTGACAGCAGAACTTGGAGCCCATTTAACTCCATTTTGTGTACAGCACTTATGCCTGATGACTTAACCAAAGTTATACTCCTTTAGTAGCTCTATAATTTTGATGTATTGACCTGGACAAATTCCTTGTAGATTTAAAAATATAGAGCTCTAAAGTCAGCCCTAGTCAACTGAATTCAGACTTAGCCATATGAGAGGTATAGGGTGTCTTTTTGCAAATAAGCCCAAATCTCATAATTTGACTTGCAAATCCTCAAATGTGTGAAACATATGATTTGAGG
Organism: Zea luxurians; assembly: GCA_029449295.1. Classification (NCBI taxonomy): domain Eukaryota; kingdom Viridiplantae; phylum Streptophyta; class Magnoliopsida; order Poales; family Poaceae; genus Zea; species Zea luxurians. The sequence goes on along the minus strand of JAOPSE010001034.1, from coordinate 51,129 downwards.
TGCCCTAATACCTTGGTTTTTGCACTTTGGTCCAAAAGTGCACCAATTTTACACTTAGCCCCCTAGGGTTCCGATTTAGGGTTTTCCAGGGGTCTTTTCAGGGTTTTTAGCACTTTAGGGTTTGGATGCCACTCAAGTCCCTCCAAGAGGATATCTTAGGATTATTTCTCATATCTTTTGAAGTTTTCTCATGCTTGGGTGTTGGGGGCCTTCGTCTTCCGAAGGTCCTCAAAAACATGACTAACAATGTTTCCCAAAGTATAATATATGTGCAGAAACCTTCGGACATGGGATGAAGCTGTACACGATATGGAAAGCAGGGTCAGAACGAAGGTTGAACCAGTGCCGAAGTTGTGCGCAAGGAAGCTTCGGCTCAATAGCAGAAAAAGGAACCGACTTAAGGAGGAAAACACTATTTAGTCCTCGACAGATTGTTCTTAAGTTAATACTAAATATGAAGGGCATGAATGTAATTTCACACAGGTTGCGTCCTGTGCCTATAAATAGATGAACAGTATCCCCGTACTGTTCACACTGATTTGTACCCGCTCGTGCATCACGCTTGTACTTACACATTCTGTCGAGCCAAAGGTACCAATGTAATTCAATATTGTTCTTATTTCTCCATGATTATATAATAAAGATATGTGAAGAATGTTAGGTGATTATTCATGTTATTCTTTCATGTTTCATATGCTTCTCCTTTTATCAATGTAAACTATGATGATGAAGGTATGTCCTTCATAACCTTCATCCAAAGATCATTATATCCTAAGGGAAATAATGCCTCGAGGGATGAAGGGCATTAACCATTAACTTCTTTTTGTGTTGCCTTGTTCTTAATTCATAGCATTTGAGAACAAGTCCCCAACATTGGCACCCACCTCTGGTGTACTCACTTCCACAACCTTTGGCAAAGCATCGACCTTCGTCATGCCGCCGAAGAAGATAACAGCGCCAGGGGCTGCACTGTAGCCACTGGACACAAACCAAGAGACTCTCTCTTCGAGAGGCTTGAAGCCAGAAGAGAAAGGCCACTAGTCCAACATTCCAGGAGGAGGAGTTGGACCAGGAGATCAGGGACATGGAAATCATCCACCAACAGGTGCAATGGAAAAAGGAGAAGATGGCTCGGCTGGCCGATCTTCAAAGGAAGATCGATGAAGCTACTGAGGAAGTGCGTCATCTTGCTCAAGATGATCAAGACCGAAGGCCCCAACACAGGGAGCTTCATCAAGAGGGCTTATTCAACGAAGATGGATGGTACGATGATTTTAATCATGATACCTTCACTTTTGATGATGATTCTCCCTTGGCAGCAGAATTGCAGGCTATCCCATGGCCACAATCCTACAAGCCACCCCAGCTACCCATGTACGATGGGCACTCGGACCCAAAACAATTTTTGATGAGCTATGAGGCAACAATATCCTCATAAGGAGGCAATGCAGCTGTCATGGCAAAGTCCTTTGTCATGGCAGTCCGGAATGTAGCCCAGACATGGTACTCTTCCCTTCGGCTAGGGACAATCATGTCGTGGCAGAAGCTCAAGGACATGTTGGTTATCAGTTTCCAAGGCTTTCGGACGAAGCCAGTAACAGCTCAGGCCTTGTTCTAGTGCACGCAAGACCATGAGGAATATCTTCAGGCGTATGTCCGAAGGTGAAAGTTCCCTTTGCCCTGGGAACAGGATCTGGATGTCGCCTAGAGGGGGGTGAATAGGCGAATAAAAATTATCACTTTAAAACTTAAATTCTTACACTACTCGAAGACTAGAACGCAGTGGAATGAGAAGACCCTTCGAGTAGGTTGCAGCGAAATAGAAGATCCTGTCTCAAAATGTCCTGCACTTCAAATAAAGCTAGTACCACAAGTAAGCAGTGAAGTGCAGATGTAAGAACTGAATAAGACAGAATCAGCACACAACACAGAGCAGAGCACGTGGACACAGGAATTTTTCCCGAGGTTCGGCCAAGCCTGAAATGCTTGCCTAGTCCTCGTTGGAGTTAGCCACACCTGGGCTTGGAGTCTATTTCAACTCCTTCCTCCGTTTGCTCAGATCTGTCAGTCAGACAGATAGAGCCTTCCACTATGTTGAGTTGGTTACAACGAAACTGCGGCTGCTTACAATCTTCTTGGCAGCACTTCGGCAGAGTAACGATATGCTCAAGACCTTGCTCTAGCTCTTAGCAGCTCTTCTCCACTCTCTAAAGGCTTATAGCTTTGCCTTCTACACAAACTAGAGAGATACACACAAGAGGGAGAGTGAGAATTGATCAGAGTGATGTCTATACTTGTTGGCTGCACTTATGTCCCTGTTGGAGGTGCCTAGGAGTCCCTTTTATAGGCCCAAAGGGGCCTAGGAGCCGTTGGAATCCCATTTGGAAGGCAATACTTACTTTCTATCGGGTGGCGCACCGGACAATCCGGTGCCCGGTTTCCTTCCAAAATTGGCGCAGTCGACCGTTGCAGTCTTGGAGCCGTTGGCGCACCGGACACTGTCCGGTGCACACCGGACAGTCCGGTGCCCCCATCTGACCGTTGGCTCGGCCACGCATCACGCGCGGATTGCGCGGCTGACCGTTGGCCCCGCCGACCGTTGGATCACCGAACAGTCCGGTGCACCACCAGACAGTCCGGTGATTTTTAGCCGAACGCTGTCGACTGCTTTCCCGAGAGCGGCGACTTCGCCGCAGATGAACCACCGGACAGTCCGGTGCACCACCGGACAGTCCGGTGATTTTTAGCCGTATGCCGCCGTCGAGACCCGAGAGCAGCCTGTTGACCGGACGCCGGCCTGGCGCACCGGACACTGTCCGGTGCACCACCGGACAGTCCGGTGCACCCAAACTGCGCATAGTCATGACTCCACCAGCAAGGTCTTTTTCTTTTCTTTTCTTCTTCTTTCTGTTTCTAACACTTAGACAAATACGTTAGTACACAAAAACCAATGTACTAAGTCTAGAAATGTACCTTCTCTTGGATTTTCACCTCTCTATCATTTGACATGCTTAATTTTGATGTTGGACTCATAAATCATCAAGTCAGCTTAACTTGATCTAGATTGACATTTCTGAGCTCCAACATCCTGCAAAGGTCACATAGAACATCTCCAAACATAGGAACACCCCAAACTTAAGATCAAGGTGCACTTAGCTCTTTTGGGCCGCTTCCAGTTCTGGTTTTGACATTTGTTCTCCTTCTAGTGACCTTGTTCTCCTTCTTAGAGCTTGATCTTGAGCCTTATGACTTACACCACATAACTATAGCTGTTACCTCATTGGTTGTAGGTCATGTCCTTATGTAGTGATCCTTGATGTGCCATAGCTCTTCTCAACTTGATCACCCTTGACTTTGCAAGTCTTCTTCTTCACCCTTGGCTTTGGGTTCCTCAGCCTCTTTGACCTTCTCCCATGCACTTGGTACCTCGAAGCTCTTCTTGCCTCCTTGGCTTGATCAGTTGTTTCCGAGCTACGCACCCGAGTCTCACTTTATGCAATGTCCATCTTACTTGTGATGTCCATTATCTATCCATAATTCAGTTCTTGGACCATCACATTTGTTCACTTGTGTTGAAGTTTGTCAGCTTTACATTAATCACCTATTCAACACTTAACACACTTGTTAGTCCTTTAATTGGGTTGTCATCCAAACACCAAAACTCACAAGAGAGCTTTCAATCTCCCCCTTTTTGTTGATTGATGGCAACACAATTAAAGCTTACATAAGAATAAGATTTGAAGCACAAATTTTGAATTCTAAGTTTATAGAATGCTCCCCCTAAATATGTGCTTACTTCAAAAACATAATTTTGGCCTCATATGCCAATTTGCACATACTTAGGCAATTCGAAACATTTCTACACCTTAGCACTTTTTGGGATGCATTGTGTCAAGAATCAAACCATGATGCTATAACACACAAATGCACAGAATCAGAGTTAAACACCATTCGATTGAGTGGATATAACATAGGAATATCAACCTACCACTATTCACCATTAAGATACCAATTTAAACTAAGATACCAATTTAAAGCAATCTTAAAGCACCATTAAGCTTAAAGCACCATTAATCTCATGAATATCTATTCCAGAATAAACATTATAGATGCCAATTAATTCATATCAACGGAAGCACAGAAGCACTAGTCCATATGATGCAACACATATAATACTGCAAGAAGCATATGATAGGAATTATCAATAACACAATAACACACTAGCACAAATTTTGAGCTCTAAGCTTTAATGCACAACTTCTCCTCCTTTGACATCAAACACCAAAAACCATATTCACGCAAGAACATAGGATGATGTCAAGGGATAGCAGGGTGTTAAGGAGGAAAAACACACTATCAAAACTCCCCTTATTCATTAAACATATGCACCAGAGATATTAAGATACATTTACGCAAAATATCAATACTTCCTTTTGTACCTTTACCATGTTGTGATGTACTTCCCATCTTGAAAGTATTAATCTCTCGGGAGCTTCTCCACACTTGTGCCTGATCCTTTATCTTAACCTTTTCTTGTTGCTAAGACACCAAGCTTAGAGCAAGTTATAGTAATGTGGCACAAGATGAAGCTTCTATTCTAGTGATTATCAAAAGATGTCAATTGAAGCAAACTATCACGGCTACCAATTGAAAGGTCATTTATTATCATAGCTCCATGATATTTAAGGATAAGCATCTAGTATCACCAAATATTATAGAGCATGAGCAATCTAAAAATATGCAATTACTCACGACTTAAGATACCAATTTCTTGACTTACAGAGGTACCCAAGTCCTGATTGCTCCATTTCTTGCTCATCTTCTCTTTTCCACCATGAGATTATACAAGATCGCTCAAGAAACAATTAGTCTCAAAAGACACAAGTTATGTGTGCTCCCCCTAAACTTGTGCATCAAGTATTTGAATAACTTGCACTTTGCACATTCTAGCTTTCTCAGAACTAGAGGGGATCACAACATCTCTTGGTCAAGGCATACTCTATCAATCTCATCACAAAGAGATACCAATTGAATAGTTGACTTAATACGACAATGCATGCCTCATGGAGTATAACATTTTACAAGCAACCTAGGCATGCTTCATACATGATAATCATTTCACCATATATGCCAATTGAAAACGACAAGATCATGCAAATAAAGCACAATGTCTAATCACATCAAGATTAAGAAACATTTTCTTAGGTACACCAAGAGAAACAACATTTTAAGGCCAAGATACTACCAATGAAATGCAAGAACATAGCTATGATCACAATCAATGGAACTTCAGGATATTTAATGAAATTGCATATTTCCATTTTCCATACCTTTGCCTTTTACCTGTATGGCCATGAGAGCACCAGTTATTACCACAAGTTCCCTATTGTTTATGCACTTCATAGCTCGAGAGGGTGCATTAGAGGCATAACACATAGTGCCAAAATAGGGTAATCATGTGAACATGGACTAAACATGATGTCATGCTTGCACACATAGGTTACTCATTACACACGTAAGCATGATTTAAAAACGATACAAGTTTATCCATGAACACATACAGAGAGTTAATCATGGTGGATATATCTAATGAAAAACTACCCATTAAATGATTCAAGAGACATAACCTCTAAAGCACACAATCATGATTAAGCAAGCATAATTACGATCTTGGAAATCATTAATCAATTATTAACAAGAATCCAATGAAAGCAATCTTCAAAGCGTGACTACTCCAAGGACAGATAGCACGACACTCAACTTTAAGAGCAATATTGATAATGCACTTAAGAAACACAGGTACCGTCCTTTGGAGAGACAGATGCAGATTCTCATCAAAGTCCTTTGCTTGATTCACCAATAAGGATTAAGGACCTCTACCACTTATTTCACTGGAGATGAATATGGGATTAATATTGCACAATAATCCAACCTCGGGTTAATAAATAGACAACAAGGATTAACAGCTTAAGCATAGAATTTGACTTAACCTTCTTAAGCTCTCCCATGGTCTCCATTCCATCTCGAGGCACCTGCATGGTCTAGTTGACACAGTTTGGTACCCATCTCGGGATGGGTCCATGACGTTCAACTAAAAGTGCCTTTGGTACCCAAATAGCCTTTGTGCTAGTTCTAGGTGATCTTGTTATAGATCTAGCACAAGTGTATGATTTGGGTCTCCTAAGTGAATGAGATTGAGACAACTTTACTTGCTTAGGAACCTTACCTTTATTACATACCTTTGATAGATGACCCTGCTCACCACACTTGTAGCAGAAGCGTTGCTCAACCTGACATGACGCTTGCTGTTTGTCATTTTCCTTGGTGAGAGTCATCTTGGAGAATGCACATCTTTGATTCTTCATGACTGGACATGAAGTGATCATGTGGTCCTTGTTGTTGCATCCAAAACATCTCCTTGTCCCTTCATCCTTGTCCTTGTAAGGACAAGATGCGATGAGGTGGCCTAATGCCTTGCACTTGAAGCATCTCCGTTTTCCTCTTCTCTTGTTACTTTTAGATGACATAGAGAAATTATTAGTGCAAATAACATGATTAATTGAATCATTACCTTTTTCTTGTATCATGTTGATTGCTTTACTTATTGCTTTGGGAACATCTTTTTCAAGGAGTTTGACCCTTGCTGCGGTTTCTCCTTCCTCAAGCTTCTTCAGCACGTTTTCGTAGATATCTTGAGGAAGTTGAGCATGGCGTCTTCTCCTTAATTGTCTTTGTTTCTTGTTCCCATGCAAATTCCTTTTTGACCCTACAACTTGTTGCTCATTCAAACATTCACTTCCTTTTGAGCGACAGGGGTTAGCACATGGTGATATATTATCCAAATGTGCACTTGTGCAAGAATGAGGTTCACATGACTTTAAGTTTGTAATTACAACCTCATGAGCAACTTCAAGCATGATATGTCTATCCAAGAGATTATCATGATAACAAGACAATAAATCATATTTTTCAGTTAGAGCAAGTTTATCATGACTTAACAATTCTACTTGTCTCTCAAGCATGGCATTTTCCATTTTAAGTTGAGCAACACGAGATAAAGCATCATCATTATTTCTTTGCTCAAATAAAATTGAATCATACCGCTGGACCAAATCATCATGAGAGCACTTTAGCTCCTCATGTTCTTTGGTCATCTTCTCCAGGCTGTTGTTTGTTTTGATGAGTGTCTCCTCTAGCTTGAGAAGCGTCTCGCCTTGTTCCTTGTTCCTTCTCAACAGCTTAACCAAGAGCGCTTTGTCCTCTTTATTGAGATGGATGTAGAAATGGCGAATCTCCTCTTCTTCCACATTGTCGGTCTCATTTTCCCTGTCATTAATGTCAGTGGAAGCAATACAAGAGAATGCACCTTGTGGTGATGAAGATTCACCCTCGCTATCATCCTCATATACTTCCTCATCATAGCTTTCGTCTCCACCGTCATTGTTAGCAATAAAACATTTATTACTAGTGGAGAACAAACCTGTCGACAAGGTGGATTCATCGTTTGGTGCCCAACACTTTTCTTCTCCCTTTGAAGGGTTAGTATCACAAGTAATATAGGGAGTAGGAGCATCACAATTTGCCACAAAATATTTTCCTTTAATTCTATTCCATAAATCATGAGCATCAACAAATAAATCACTATCACTACTCATGATGGCAAAATAAGCACTTCTAGAAAGAGAGTCAACTAAGATGTTGCAAGCACGGTGATTGAGAGATAAACATCTTAGTTCAGCATTAGAAGGATTTTTACTAATATCAGAGGGAAAAATACTTCTACTAAAGATCTGTCTCAAATCAGGATCAACATGCATGAAAGCCTTATAAATAGAGATAGACCAAGATTTGTAATTAGAACCATCGCCTAAAAGAAGTTCTACAGTTACCTCTTGTGACGACATCGTTATCTCCGGACGGCTAAGCCCACACTGGAGAGGCCTAGCTTTGATACCAATTGAAAGTTCCCTTTGCCCCGGGAACAGGATCTGGATGTCGCCTAGAGGGGGGGTGAATAGGCGAATAAAAATTATCACTTTAAAACTTAAATTCTTACACTACTCAAAGACTAGAACGCAGTGGAATGAGAAGACCCTTCGAGTAGGTTGCAGCGAAATAGAAGATCCTGTCTCAAAATGTCCTGCACTTCAAATAAAGCTAGTACCACAAGTAAGCAGTGAAGTGCAGATGTAAGAACTGAATAAGACAGAATCAGCACACAACACAGAGCAGAGCACGTGGACACAGGAATTTTTCCCAAGGTTCGGCCAAGCCTGAAATGCTTGCCTAGTCCTCGTTGGAGTTAGCCACACCTGGGCTTGGAGTCTATTTCAACTCCTTCCTCCGTTTGCTCAGATCTGTCAGTCAGACAGATAGAGCCTTCCACTATGTTGAGTTGGTTACAACGAAACTGCGACGGCTTACAATCTTCTTGGCAGCACTTCGGCAGAGTAACGATATGCTCAAGACCTTGCTCTAGCTCTTAGCAGCTCTTCTCCACTCTCTAAAGGCTTATAGCTTTGCCTTCTACACAAACTAGAGAGATACACACAAGAGGGAGAGTGAGAATTGATCAGAGTGATGTCTATACTTGTTGGCTGCACTTATGTCCCTGTTGGAGGCGCCTAGGAGTCCCTTTTATAGGCCCAAGGGGCCTAGGAGCCGTTGGAATCCCATTTGGAAGGCAATACTTGCTTTCTGTCGGGTGGCGCACCGGATAGTCCGGTGCACCACCGGACACTGTCTGGTGCCCGATTTCCTTCCAAAATTGGCGCAGTCGACCGTTGCAGTCTTGGAGCTGTTGGCGCACCGGACACTGTCCGGTGCACACCGGACAGTTCGGTGCCCCCATCTGACCGTTGGCTCGGCCACGTGTCACGCGCGGATTGCGCGGCCGACCATTGGCCCCGCCGACCGTTGGATCACCGGACAGTCCGGTGCACCACCGGACAGTCCGGTGATTTTTAGCCGAACGCTGTCGACTGCTTTCCCGAGAGTGGCAACTTCGCCGCAGACGACTCAACGGACAGTCCGGTGATTTTTAGCCGTACGCCGCCGTCGAGACTCGAGAGCATCCTGTTGACCGGACGCCGGCCTGGCGCACTGGACACTGTCCGGTGTACCACCGGGGAGTCCGGTGCACCCAGACTGCGCATAGTCATGACTCCACCAGCAAGGTCTTTTTCTTTTCTTCTTCTCTCTGTTTCTAACACTTAGGCAAATACGTTAGTACACAAAAACCAATGTACTAAGTCTAGAAATGTACCTTCTCTTGGATTTTCACCTCTCTATCATTTGACATGCTAAAGATTGATGTTGGACTCATAAATCATCAAGTCAGCTTAACTTGATCTAGATTGACATTTCTGAGCTCCAACATCCTGCAAAGGTCACATAGAACATCTCCAAACATAGGAACACCCCAAACTTAAGATCAAGGTGCACTTAGCTCTTTTGGGCTGCTTCCAGTTCTGGTTTTGACATTTGTTCTCCTTCTAGTGACCTTATTCTCCTTCTTAGAGCTTGATCTTGAGCCTTATGACTTACACCACATAACTATAGCTGTTACCTCATTGGTTGTAGGTCATGTCCTTATGTAGTGATCCTTGATGTGCCATAGCTCTTCTCAACTTGATCACCCTTGACTTTGTAAGTCTTCTTCTTCACCCTTGGCTTTGGGTTCCTCAGCCTCTTTGACCTTCTCCCGTGCACTTGGTACCTCGAAGCTCTTCTTGCCTCCATCCTTGGCTTGATCAGTTGTTTCCGAGCTACGCACCCTCACTTTATGCAATGTCCATCTTACTTGTGATGTCCATTATCTATCCATAATCCAGTTCTTGGACCATCACATTTGTTCACTTGTGTTGAAGTTTGTCAGCTTTACATTAATCACCTGTTCAACACTTAACACACTTGTTAGTCCTTTAATTGGGTTGTCATCCAAACACCAAAACTCACAAGAGAGCTTTCAGAAGGTTCTTGCGACTGAGAGCACAAGCGCCCACAGTGCTCAATGAAATTGTCATTGAGGCCATGATCAAGGGTCTTCGGCCAAGACCTACGGCTCAATACTTTGCCAGGAAGCCACCACAGACTCTGGAGAAGCTGCTTCAGAAAATAGATGAGTACATCCGGGTTAACAATGACTTTCGCCAAAGAAGGGAGGAAGCTTACAGATTCTCTGAGATGACCAGGGGCTTTGGAGGAAGAATCCACCCTATGCATGTCAGATCAATCCACAGCTCCAGTCAGAATGATGACAAAGGAAGCCAGCTTCAGAGGCCACAGTACACCTCACAGTCTTCGGTGCAGCAGCAAAGCTCCTTCAGGCTGCCAGCTCCAAGGGGAAGAGGCACCAAGGGCTTCGGAGGAAGCTCGGCAGAATCAGCCGAAGCAGGTCTTGCATACTGCTTCGTGCCACTCTCCTTACATACCAGAATATGTGGGCAATCATCCTGCATCTTCTGTTGCTTCGGCTAGCCATTCACAGGCTTCTTGGCCTCAGCTCCCACCGCCACCACCACTGCAACCTACCTATTCCCGAAGCCAGCAGCTAGAAGGGCGCCAGCACTCCCAACAGCAACGTGAATTCGGGGAGGAATCCAAAGCTCGTACAGTCAACAGTACTATGCTAGAATCAAAGCACATTTATTGAGCGATATCCTGCCTCTGAAATACTTTTATGTTCTATGTCATTTTGTTTTTTAATAAGGAACAAGCAATGTAAATTTAGTTTTAATTTCTTGTAATGATATTGCTTCTATCAGAATGGAATATATCTTCTTCATAGACTTACGAAGCTCAAAAATTGCCAAAACTCAAAAGTCGTTCCTAAGGGAATGCAGAGCTAAAATTGTCGAAGCTCAAAAGTCGTTCCTAAGGGAATGCAGAGCTAAAATTGCCGAAGCTCAAAAGTCGTTCCTAAGGGAATGCAGAGCTAAAATTGTCGAAGCTACAGAAAGTCGTTCCTAAGGGAGCGCAGCGTAAGTTTTCTGCTCAAAAGTCGTTCCAAAGGGAATGCGGAACCAAATACCGCCAAAATATAAGACGAAGAAGTTCCAAAGTCGTTCCTAAGGGGATGCAGAACTTATACCGCCGAAATAGAAGGCGAAGAAGTTCAAAAGACATTCCTAAGGGGATACAGAACTTGTGTGTTCCAGTGTGGGTGTGTGTCTTCGGCATCTTCATCATTTTGCATCATATCATCACATCATTTCGCATAACATCACATCATACATCATATCGCATTAATGACACGAGAATGGAATACGGAGTTGATCTTCGGCGAATACTTCATAAAAATAAAAATGTGCTAAGGCACGAAGTAAGCTTCGGGGAATACAGCTTCATCAGCCTTGTCACAAAAGAAGGAATCCTTTTTTACAAAGCATGGATATTTTTATGAAGCATGGATTCTTTTTCTTTACGAAGCATGAAAAGAAGGGAAGGTGTTTTTTTTGCCGAAGGCTCAAAAACGATATGTATGTAAAGTTTCATGCATCGCAAAGAAATGAACTACAAATAATTTACATATTCGATTTAAAGCTACACACATCAAATATTATAGTCTTGTTACAATAAAAGTACAGTACATTGTCCATTTCAAAATGTTTTTACAATAAGAGCTATTCCTCTTTAAGGATTTTTTCAGCAACTTCGTTCAGTAACTTGTTAACAACTTCGTCAACAATAGATTCAGCCATATTAATGATCTCCAACGCTTCCTTCGTTTCTGGATCAGCTAGGGGATCGAACGGTTCTGGTGGCAGAGATAATTCAGCTGAAGTGGGAAAAATTAATTAGTCCGAAGCCACAAAAACAAATGCTGAAGCTGAACATCAAAAGATATTACCTATACGTTTTTCACGCTCTGCGGCTTCTTCAGCTTGTCTCGCTTCTACTCGGGCGTCATAGGTGTTCTTTTCACTTTTCTTTATAACTTCATGAGCCATTCTCGACCACCATTCACCCAGACATCATTATAGAATTTTTTGCCCATCAAGGTTGCTTCAGCTAAAGGATCCTTCATATCATCTGTGGAGAAGGCAGCTTCGGTCTGGGCCATGGTTTTAATATGGTCACATCCCGCCTTCTCCAAGATGGCTGAAATTCCCCGCGCACCAGAAAACGCGCAAACATCCCCGCGATCACTTAAAATTTCTTTGAAGGTTTCGGCCTCTCCACTTATGCACTCAATAACGCCTTCGGGGTCGCCTCATATGAAGTTTTCTTCGGCAGAGTAGGCACCCACGTTGGCGAAACTAGCTTTTATTTTCTTCACACAGTCCAAGGATTTTTCAAAGCATCTTTCCTTGGATGTGTGAAGTTCTTCAACATTTTTCTCTAAATGATTTTTCCAATATTCGCTGATTTCTTGGTTAGCTTCTGCGAGTGCACATTTTTCTTTAGCTTCGGCCAGTTGCCTCCGAAGGTCTTCAATTTCAATCTTTTGGGCTTCGGCCTGAGCTTTGAAGCTAGCTTCATCTTCTTTGACTTTGTTAACTAGAGAAATTAAGATTTTGTCTTTTTCAAGACCTTCGTTTCTCAATTCAATCACCTCTAAACGAAGGTTGTTCAGGGCCATTGTATAGCCTTCGTCCTCAATGTTTTTCTGTGCCCTAAGGGCATTACTAAGAATCAAGCCCTGCAAATGAAGGAAAGAATTAAGTATGACAAATGAAATACCTCATTTTCAAATTCAAATTTAACTTTTATACCTTTATGCTATTGTATGTTAGGCTGTCAGCAAGTTCATCCTTCGATAAAATCGAAAGGTCGTCTTCTAGCTTCGGGAATCCGATGCTTTTACCTATCTCCCGGCAAACGGATATTTCTTTGTTATCCAGGAGACAGTACAGAAAATCTTCTTCACCACTACCATTGAACACTAACGCCCCCTTCGGATATTTCAATTATTGGGCATAGTGTCGTGCTTCTGACATTTCTTCTTGGGATAGTTCATTTCCAGAAGCATGACAAATAATATAGTCAATATCTTTGTTCGAAGCTTCGGGAGCAGGAGCTTCGATCGTTTCAGATGCAATTTGCTCTGTCGCCTTTTCTTCAGATACGGTAGGTTTTGTCGCGATGGGCACTGAAGGCCCAGCTTCGGTTTCAGCTTGAATTTGTGTAGCTTCGGTTTCTGCTTGCCTAGCTTCGGTTTTAGTTGGAGCAACTTTCTTTGTAAGAATAGGACTCAAGGCCTTCGTCGTTTCCAGCACAATGTCCAGCAATTGCCATCCTCCTCCTCTTGGGAGTTGCGGCAGAGGCCTTTTGTACCTTCGGTAGTGTGGCAGAACCTCCCAAGTTATTGGGCCCACATGCACCTGTCCTTGTCCTAAAGACCTCACGGCCATGCATGTGCACCAGATAACTTAACAGGATCCGTCCGATTGCCCCAAGGACATCGGATAAACCACTTACAACCAGAACCGTGGGATTAAGTAACACAAATCACACACATCAACATTTTTAGCAGCAGAAATCTTATTACCAAATTTTACAAGTTACATAAATTTTACAATATTTTGTCAGAGTGATTACAAAAGTATAAGTTTGAAATATTTGCTAGCTTAAGTGACCATCCTCAATAAGAAGTATAGAAGAGTTACTTAGACTTATAAGAAGGCCGAGCCCACCGGCACTTAACACCATCAATAGCAGCACAAAGTTAAAACCTGAAAAACAACAGGGAATAAAACCCTGAGTATGGAATTACTCAGCAAGACTTACCCGACTAAAGAAAAGACTCTCAAGGATATGCTGGATTTGGGAATCAAGGAAAGGATTTTAGCAAGAATCAAATTAGATACTTTTGCAGAAATAGCTTACTAAAGTGAGTCCTTACTTTCAACATTTTAACGCCCGATTAAATATTAATAGACTCTGTTTGCATCTGGTCTAATTTCACCATCTCATCAATACAACATCATTTTTATTCATGAGGTTCATGTCCTGACTTAGGTTGTAGGTCAGTGACAAGTCTTCATAACCGCGAAGGTACGGCGATTCGAATCGATTATACTCAGCTGAGGATCTCCGATCACACATATGTAGCACTTAACCCTTACATATGTCAACTCGCCACCGGGGTTCTTAAGACTAGATCAGGTTCACACCAACCGAGAGCACAGATACACCACCGTCCAGCCTCTTGCCACGGAGGGTACACGCTACTCTCGCCATCTCTCTACTCCCATTTTGTGGTATCTTATTCTGGTATTAGTCTGCCCGAGGCAAAGCTTACCCATGATGAGGCACGTGACCAGTTAAAGGGTCCTCGGTCAGCAGGCCAACATACGCATCCAATCCTTAATCAACCTGGGTAGAACATCACCTGTTCCTAGCCTAAGTCCCGATTTAAGTACTTCCATCCTTAGTATTGTTTGTATTCCTTAGGATGAAAAGAGCATTATAGGGAACTTTGCAGTAAGATCCCACCATTGCTCCCAATGAAAATAATCTTGCAGGTAGAAGCCAACTCTCCTCATGATAACCCCTGAGCAAGGCCTTATTGCGAAAGACAACTTCTATCCACAAGATCTAAGCAGAGCTAAGCATTTTTATAAATCATATTTTGATACTTCATTAGAAGTATCTATAAAGGTATGGATATCAAGGAAGGCAATGCATCAAAGGGTTCCAAGCAACTCCTATAAACCTAATGCACATTTCACTAGACTTAAAGTGTGCAAAAATTATTTAAAAACACAAGGAAGGGGTTGCATGCACCGGGGCTTGCCTAGGTAACACTAGGTTAATGTTGTTAGGTGACGTCCGCTTGACGACCATCCTTGTTCTGATACTTGTTTCGTACATCCATCTTCAGATTAGTTCATCAGATTCATCCTGCGGATTAGCCCGCGCTTGGGGTCGACTTGGCTTATCTTCTGCATTACGCCATTAATTAACGTACCTGAATGGGATGCATTATGCACATGAATGCATATCGACGGAAATATTACAAACCTAAATAGTGTTACGCCGACAAGAAGTAAACACTTAGTGATGAAGCGTCTTACTATTTTATACGAAAACACTAGCTATCGACTATGACTAAGCGCAATAATTATGCTTCTCGAACCTAACGCAAACATCACGAACAACAAACTATACACATGAAATATAATTAGCCTACACAACTCACCAGCTAATTATTTAAATGCTAATCTTATCTCTTGCTTTATAAATTATACTACATCTTTACAAGTGATTAAAATATTTCTTTACCACACAGGCCTACTAATATTCTACTCAGTACATTAATTCAGCTACTTGACCGGAATAGCGAAATAACGCGCTATAACTGAACCTGGCTCGATAATCGCAAGAACTGCGAAGTCGACGAGAGTTTTGTGACTTACGCAATTTATCGAGCACCTTAATGCGCCTCGCACTAGCATATTAATTTATTCATCGATCAAACTATTCTGAATAATTTATCAGCTTACCGTTTCCACAGCTGACACGAATCCGCGAGATCGGTAGCGGTTTTCTGATCCAGGCAATTTGTCGAGCGCTTGGGGAATATCGCGCTGCTAGCTTCGTCTTCACCCGATTCTTGGGATTTCTTGCTGACGCGCAGAACGACGACGACACAGGAGGGTGACGTATATAGAGCTGCACCCGCGACGCAACGACGAACGACGATAACCGGCGGAATCGACGACGCGATGAGAATTAAGGCCAAGCAAGCCGAGGGGACGCGCTGGCGAGCAGAAAGCCGCGTGAGCACTGGACAGGGAAAACGACGATACTGTCGCACACAGTGCGAACGACACGTCGACGAGGATCTAAGATGTGCGACACACGACACGCAGTCAGCTTGTCGCACGACTGAGCGATGACGACGAATAGATAGCTTGTGCACAAGGACTTCACGACGCGTAGGAGAAGCTCGGTGAGAAAACAGAGCGCGCACAGGGGAGCAGGCCAGGCGCGATAGTAAGCGCGGCTCAATCCGAGCAAGGCGAGCAGGGAACCAGATACGCGTGTGGGGAGCAGGGAGAGCTCACAGCAGAGGAACTCGACGGCAAGGGAGCAGACGCACGCGCAGGGAGGAATAGCTGGGCGCGGCGAGAAACAGAGCCGAACCAAGGCTAGGGCGCGACATAGGAGGAGCGAGCTAAGGAAGAAGAAAGAAATGGCTGGGAAGGGAAACGCGATGCGGCAGAGCCAAGCTGTGCGCGGGAAGAGAAAGACAGGGGCGCTGCCGAGCTGGGACAGGCGAGCAGAGAGCTCCAGCAGCACGCGGCCATGGCAAGGGAAATAAGCGGCCGAGCTGGGGGAACCACGGCTGGAGAGATGGGACGCCAGCCACCAACAGAGATAGGGGAAAACAGAGATGACCAGACTTGGGCAGGGGCGAGCTCCATGGGAGGAGCGAGCAGCCGAGCCAGAGCTGGCGCGTGCCATGGATACAGGGAGCCGAGAGGGAGGGGAAGCAGGGACGGGGTTGAGCGCGCGGCGAGGAAGCACCAGGGAGCAGGCGCGGCGGCCAGGAGATCTAGGGCGCGGCAAGCAGAAGCCTGGGGACATGCGCCAGACGATGAACTGCGGCCGAGCGAGCTCACGGCGGCCATGGCGCGTGCGCAAGGAGGAGCGCGCGCCAGGAAGAACCGAGGGGGCGCCGAGCACAGCCACCGGCGGGGAAGACCGCCGCGCAGAGAAGGGAGCTCGAATGCATTTAAAGAGAACAAGGGCGGCAAGGCGGCGTCGGGATAAGGCAGCGGGATATTTCCATGGCTGGACGATGTGGCTGGAGGATAGAGACGGCGGATAAAAAAAAATCAGAGAAGAAAGAGAATAGCGGGAGAGAGAGGATATTTCCATTTCTATTTTTGTTATTTACTCTCTCGTGCAAAAACGTCTACCAAAATACCACGGTTCTAAAATTAAGATTTTGAAGAGCCAAATTAGATCAAGCAGTATTTAGACAACATTTAAGACAACACTGGTTTAGTCAAAATCAGATAAAAATTCATCCGATAACTAAACACAGTTGATTTTATTAGCTTACAAAGTATGCTGAGGAATAAATTGGGTCGACAGTAATTGTGACATGGTCTTGATTTGATTCGAAATCTGATAATTACCTGCGGTCTAAATGTCTGATTCCATGGTTGCGGGCAATTTATGTGATAATCGGATCTTATTATTTTATTTTATTTTAGCGATAAACAAAGAGTCGATGCACGATACGGCAACCGACTACGCACATTATTTTCTCGGATCCCGAAACGGAGCATCCGAGGTTTATGACATCTGACTAAAATTCGTTTAGATAATTTCCAAGACTATTCCGGCCACGACGAAAACGGACCAGATCGACCCGATTTCGGCTTCGCTATTTTAACCTGCTCTGCGTGATTCGACCGAAATTAGCCAAAACCAGATCCGCAATTGCACACGCAATTTCGTCGCCAAACAGCATGCCGAAGAATAAATTGAATTATATCCTCGCACACTATTTCACTCAGACGACACATGATTCGGATTATTTTGCACCGAGTATTTTAGTCGTCGAGTTCAAATTAATCTGTCCAGGATAAAATGCGTAAAAGCGGATCGAGTTTCCGAATTCGTATTCGCGCGAGCGATGAATATTCACCGAACGCATCGATTTTCGGAACAACTATGTTCCGAATATCACGAAAATTTCGGAAGAGCCTGGATAGATAGAAATAAAAACGATGTCGCACTCGCGACATACGGAACACATGCGATATTAAAATCACGAAAGGCGAAGATGATTAAAATTTAGCATCTGTTTTATCCACTGATATTACGTGTTTAGACCCATACTCGTTGTCGAGTGGAATATAAACACCAGGGGTGTTACAGGTAGTGTTGCCTCTGTTGGATGGCTCAAAATTTTTGGCATTTTTCTATTTCTTCAATTTTTGGCTCTTTAGCCCTACCAATCTTCGTCTCAACTAGCCCGACTGTAAGCACCTTCGGCATTATAGTCGGCTCTTCAGTGATCTGCGCTGTCGGAATAGTTTCTTTTGTTTCGGCAGCTAAAGAGATCCCTTCACCAAATTCAGGTATCGCGGTCGGTTCAATATAGCACGGCCGGTGGGTCAAAACCTTCATCTTCTTGCCCTTCGGCTCGGCTGTGATGACCGGAGCGGCAGTCTTCCTCTTTTTTCCTTGCCCTCACAGTAGGTAGCGTTAATCAGGGTATACGAAGCCAATAGCATCAAATACCCTGTTCAATCTTTTCTTCTTTCGACCCCCAAAAGCTACAGACAATGTATTATCCTCGGCCTTAGAGTATGCCCCAAGTAGCTCGTCGCTAGTAGCTTTAATACACTTCAGCCAGTCATCGTTCGGCTCATCAAACTTCTCCCCGAATCTGAAGGTATATTTTAATCGGACCAAACCACCTTCACTAGAGTCGGCAGTGGTCTCTTTTGGCATCTCCGAGCTATCCACAAGTGGCCATACCCTGAAGGCTATGTGCTCTTGAATTAAATCTCTTGTGGCAATGAAGGAGCAAACAGTGTTGAAGGCCTTCTGACACGCTTCAACGGCGTCATCAATTTTGACCTTCAGAGGCCGAAGCGGGACCAGATGGGGCGCATGATGACTTCTTTTATGTCTTCCCTCGCCTTCAGATCATTCTTCACATAAAACCACTCTTCCATCTAGGCCTCGGGCCATCTCTTCTGAAATGTTGGCACCGGGTGGCTTGCGTTGGGGCGAGCAATAAATCCATAACAACCAAAGTTGTTGTGGTACTGTTCTTTACCAATGGCCTTCATCTCATATAAAAGTTCGTGCATATTGTAGAAGCACTTCGTGCTTGGCTCTAGACCTTGACTCCTTACTGCCCAGACAAAAATCCCCATCCTTATTATGGCTTCGAGGGTGATCTGATGGAGGAAGATCTGGTAGGTTTTGAACACTTCAACTACAAACTTGCTCAAAGGGAAGCGAAGTCCAGCCTTGAAAAAGCTTTGGTAAATTACAACTTCGTTTTCCTCAGGGGCAGGGGTGGTGTTGTCTCCGCCAGCTCTCACGATAGACATATCTCGAAACTACCTTCCTCTCATGTTATCAAGATGACTCTGTTTAATCTTTGATTTTCCGAAGACTGTATGGCTTGGCCGCCAGGGCCGATCTTCATAATCTTCGTCTCCACTTTCCACATCATAGCTATCACTGTCACCAGTATCTTCAGATAAACCTTCCAGTATCTCTTTAGTAACATTCTCTGTGTTTGTCTTTGCCATCGACTCAATGAATCCAGCAATATAAGGATTTGCAGCCTTCTTCTCCTCAAACAGCTTCATCTCCTCAGTCAGCTTCTCCTTCTTAGTCATTTTTTCACCAGACATGGTAAAGCGTCTTTTAACTGAAGCTCAAAAGCTTGAAAATCTAGCAAGCGCTAGTGAGCAAGAGCTAAAAGTTTGAGAAAGTAATGCAAATGGCAGAAACAGTGTATCAAATGCAGGAGGTGTGAGTTCATATTTATACGCCTAGCACGCTGCAACTTGGAGGGCCCCGTCTGTCATTGATTGTTGCTATTCTAGCAAAGGGAAGGTGTTTTTTTCGGACCTTCGGCTAAAGGATTTCGTTCACGTCGTAGTCTGAATTCGTTATTATAAATAAATTAATACTGTGAGGGGCTACTGTTGGGGGCCTTCGTCTTTCGAAGGTCCTCAAAAACATGACTAACAATGTTTCCCAAAGTATAATATATGTGCAGAAACCTTCTAACATGGGATGAAGCTATACACGATATGGAAAGCAGGGTCAGAACAAAGGTTGAACCAATGCTGAAGTTGTGCGTAAGGAAGCTTCGGCTCAATAGCAGAAAAAGGAACCGACTTAAGGAGGAAAAGACTATTTAGTCCTCGATAGATTGTTCTTAAGTTAATACTAAATATGAAGGGCATGAATGTAATTTTACACAGGTTGTGTCCTGTGCCTATAAACAGATGAACAGTACCCCTGTACTGTTCACGCTGATTTGTACCCGCTCGTGCATCACGCTTGTACTTACATCTTCTGTCGAGCCGAAGGTACCAATTTAATTCAATATTGTTCTTATTTCTCCATGATTATATAATAAAGATATGTGAATAATGTTATGTGATTATTCATGTTATTCTTTCATGTTTCATATGCTTCTCCTTTTATCAATGTAAACTGTGATGATGAAGGTATGTCCTTCATGACCTTCGTCCAAAGATCATTATATTCTAAGGGAAATAATGCCTTGGGGGACGAAGAGCATTAACCATTAACTTCTTTTTGTGTTGCCTTGTTCTTTATTCATAGCATTTGAGAACAAGTCCCCAACATTGGGCTTCCCTTAAATCCATAAGCCCAGATTTAGGGTTGAGTACTTTGCACTAGAGTTAACCACACATCAAGTCATATCAGTACAATATATTTGAAATTTTTACCTAGTGAGTGCACTCTAGGTGTGACAAACACATGATATGCTAATGCTCATGATGTTATGCTCAAGTTTTAGTGACAGTAACACCAATGGTGTTACATATATAGTTCTGCCAACACTGGCCTATTATAGATGGTCTTGACTGATATGAAATGGGCCGCCTTTGTCAAGCGGTCCACTACTACCCAGATGGAGCCATAACCAGCACGAGTGCGAGGCAGACCAACTATAAAGTCCATCACAATATCATCCCATTTCCACTGAGGAATCTGCAGCGGCTACATCAAACTTGTGGGTCTCTAATGCTCTGCCTTGATTCTCTGACAACTGTCACATATAGCCACATACTCTGTTATCTCCCTTTTCATTTCATACCACCAGAATCTTTTCTTCAGGTCTTGGTACATCTTTTCGCTGTCAGGTTGTATGGAATATGCTGTCTCATTAGCTTCCTTAAGAATCAGTTTTCGGATCGATTTGATGTCAGGCACACACAGTCTATCCTTCAACCATACCACTCCTTCTACGTCTTCACGGAAGTCTTTGCCTTTCCCTTCTATGATCAACTGTCGGATCTCGTTGATCTTCTCATCGTCTTTCTGACCCTTCCTAATATCTTGCTCTACAGTGGATTCCAGCTCAACTGTCACTCCTTTAATGTTGTTTAGAAAACCCGAGACTCAACCTGTCGAATTCATTGGCTAGCTCATACGGCATCGGGTGAGCGGCCATCATGTTGACTTGGCTCTTTCTGTTCAAAGCATCTGCAAGCACATTAGCTTTGCCACGGTGATAATGTATCTCTAGTTCATAGTCCTTGATTAGTTCTAGCCATCTTTGCTGCCTCATGTTTAGCTCTGACTGGTGAATATGTATTTCAGACTCTTGTGGTTTCTGTACATATCACACTTCTGTCCATACAAATAGTGCCTCCAGGTCTTCAGTGCATGAACCACTGCTGCTAACTCCAGATCATGAGTGGGTTAATTCTTCTCATGAATCTTCAATTGTCGGGATGAGTACGCCACTACTCTTCCTTCATGCATTAACATGCATCCCAGTATGGTGTACGAAGCATCACAATACACTAAGAATGGCTTGTGAACATCTAGCAGAATCAATACCGGTGTTGTTGTCAACTTCTTTTTCAATGTCTCAAAGGACTCTTGGCACGCTGGGGTGCACTTGAACTCAACCTTCTTTGCCAGCAAGGATGTCATTGGCCTGGCAATCTTGGAGAAATCTTCAATGAAACACCGATAGTAGCCGGCCATTCCAATAAAACTCTTGATTCCCTAGACATCTTTTGATGCTCTCCAATCCAGAATAGTTGCTATCTTCTTTGGATCCACAGCTAATCCGTCTTGGTTGATAATATGACCCAAGAACAGGACTTCGCTGATCCAGAACTCACACTTGCTCAGTTTGGCATACAACTAACAATCTCGTAGCCTCTGCAATACTTTCCTCAAATGATTTCCATGCTCTTGCTCATTCTGGGAGTATATGAGATATCATCAATGAACACTACTACAAATTTGTCGAGATAGTCCACGAACACATTGTTCATGAAGTACATGAAATAAGTTGCTGCATTTGTCAAACCAAATGACATGATCGTGAACTCATATAGTCCATACTTGGTGATAAATGTGGTCTTCGGTATGTCCGAAGACCAGATCCTGAGCTGATGGTAACCTGACCTCAGATCTATCTTCGAGAACACATGGATCCTCTCAACTGGTCGAATAGATCTTCAATCCTAGGTAGGGGGTACTTGTTCTTGACAGTGAGTTCATTCAAAGATCTATAATCGATGCACATTCTCTTTGTACCATCTTTCTTCTCCATAAATAACACTGTGGCGGCCTAAGGCGAGGTAATTGGTCTGATGTAGCCTTTCTCTAACAACTCATCAATCTGCTTCTTGAGTTCCACCAATTCTAGTCTGGACACTCAATAGGCTCTCTTGAAAATAGGGGCGGTGCCAGGTATAAGCTCTATGGCAAACTCAACTTTTCTTTTGGGTGGCATGCTTGGTAAATCCTCGGGAAACACATCTGGAAATTCTGATACTATTTTGATAGCTTCTGATGGCTCAATTTCCTCAATGTGGGTGGTGATCTGGTGACAACTTCCTTTACTTGGTCCAGACAAGACCAACTCCACTAACACTTCCTCTCCTGATAAGGACACTAACTTCATAGTCCTCTTGTCATAGCTAAGGCTTGCTTGATATTTGGTTAGCCAATTCATCTCTAAGATGCCATCTATGGTTACATCCCGGGTACCCATTACTATCAAATCAGCGGGGAACTCTATCCCCCTTATTTGAACTCTTGCACTAGGGCAAAATCTATCTGTTTGGGTCCTCCCACCAATTTAACTAACCCTCATAGGTGGATACATGGGTGTTATTGGTACATTGTGTGATTCTATCCATGATGCAGTCACAAAAGAATCTGTTGCTCCAGTATCAAATAACACATTTGCAGAATGATATTCGACTGAGAACGTACCTAGTGCCACTCCTGGGGTTTCCTAGACTGTGTCGGTCTCCAGGTGGTTCTGAAAGTCGCCTAGAGGGGGGTGAATAGGCGAAACCTGAAATTTATGAACTTAAACTTGCACTAAGCCGGGGTTAGCGTTATAATTAAATTAGAGTGAGAAAGATAATTCTCCTTGTTTAGAGTTGCTCAATCAATGCGGATGACCTTTGGGAGCAAACTCAAATCAGTATGAGCAAGGGAACTATTTGAGAGGAAAAACAAATCAAGTGAAGATCAACAAGTGAACACGGTGAATTGTTTTACCGAGGTTCAGTTCCAAAGAACCTAGTCCCTGTTGAGGAGGCCACAAAGGCTGGGTCTATTTCAACCCTTTCCCTCTCTCAAACGATCACTTAGACCGGATGAGCTTTCTCCTTAATCACCTGGGTCACTAAGACCCCGCAAGGATCACCACAAACTTAGGTGTCTCTTCCTAGCTTTACAAAGCACTTATGAGAATAAGAATAGAGAAGGAGAAAGCAATCCAAGCAACAAGAGCAACAAAAGAGCACAAATAATCCTCTCACAAGTCTCTAAGCACTAGAGTTGATTTTGGGAGCTTGGAGTGGATTGAATGCTTTGAATGTGTATTAGAGTGTTTGGCTTTCTCTTGCAATGAATGTGATGTTCAGAATACTTGGATGCCATTGAAGGAGGTGGTTGGGGTATTTATAGCCTCCAACTACTTCCTAGTCGTTGGCTATTTTTGCTAGCAATGGGCGCACCGGACAATCCGGTGGTGCACCGGACAGGTATTGTTTATTGTCCAATGTGTGCCATGTGAGCACGCCTGTTGGGGTTTGGAGCGAGTTGACTGTTGGAACCTTTGTCCTGTAGCTACACCGGACAGTCTGGTGTCACACCGGACATGTCTGGTGAGCTCTGACTACTGTCGCGCACTGTTCACTTTTGCAGTCGATCGTTGACGCCAGGTTGTCGTTGCTCCGTTGGCTCATCGAATATGTCCGGTGCACACCGGGCAGTCTGGTGAATTAAAGCGGAGCACGCCCAGAGAAACCCGAGAGTGGCATGTTCGCTTGGTGCTTGACCTGGTGCACTGGACACTATCTAGTGCGCCACTTGGCAGCATACTCTCAAGTCTCTGCTCCAAATTCATTTGAGTTCCTAACTGAATTTCTTTCTTGGTTTGTGTTGAACCTTATGCACATGAGATAAAAGACATCTTGGCAAACTAATTAATCCACGTGGTTTGTGATGGACGTCAACCACTAAAATCGATTATAGGAAATGATTAAGCCCATTTCCCTTTCAATCTCCAACTTTTTAGTGATTGATGCCAACACAAACCAAAGCAAATATAAAGTGTAAAACTAGAACTAGTTTGCAATTATGATTGATGTGCATAGGTTACTTAGATTAAACCAATTGAAAGACTTTGTACATATGTCTAAGAATAAACGTGATTGCTTTCTTCTATTTAACATTTTGGACCACATTTGCACCACTTGCTTATTTTTGTTTGGAAAAATCTTTTGCAAGTAGCCAAAGGTGTGGCAGAACCTCCCAAGTTATTGGGCCCACAAGCACCTACCCTTGTCTCAAAGACCTCAGACGGCTATGCATGTGCACCAGATAATTTAATAGGATCCGTCCAAGTGTCCCAAGGACCCCGGATAAACCACTTACAACCAGGATCGCAAGATTAAGTAAACACAAATCACACACCAACATTTTGCAGCAGAATTTCTTTATTACAAAAAGTTACAATTTACAACAAATTTACATTATATTTATCAGAGTGATTACAAAGTGATTCAATGAAATAAACTTTGAAATGTTATAAATTATTTATAAGTTTGAAATATATACTAGCTCAAATGACCATCCTCAGTAAGAAGTATAGAAGAACTACATTAACCTATAAGAATGTCGTGCCCACTGGCGCTTAACACCATCCACAGCAGCACAAATCTATTACCTGCAACAACATGGGTTCGAAAACCCTGAGTACGAAATGTACTTTCGCAAGTCTACCCCGTCTAAGGAAGAGACTCTCAAGGATATGCTGGCTTTTTTGCAGAAAAGCTTACTATGAGTGGATCCTTAAGAATTCATTTTACTTGGCAGGTTAAGTAAAGTTACCTGCATCTATAGTTCTTTCTATCCTAGATCAAGCACTTGGCCTACACTAGCCATCTTTTTATCATCCCTTCAGTTCACTGGATTGCTACGCGTAGGGCAGTGACCAAGTCTTCAAAGTCCGAGAAGTAACGGCGATCTGAATCGATTAACACCCAGCTAGGGATCTCCAACCACATGACATATGTAGCACTTAACCCTTGCATATGTCGACTTGCCACTAGGTTTCTCAAGACCAGAACGGGTTCACGCCAACCGAGAGCACAGATACACCATCGTCTAGCCTCTTGCCACGGAGGGTACACGCTACTCTCGCCATCTCTCCACTCCCATTGTGTGGTGGCCATTCTGGTATTGGTCCGACCGAGGCAAAGCTAACCCATGACGAGGCATGTGGCCAGTTAAAAGGTCCTCAATCATCAAGCCTACATCGACACGATCCTTAATCGACTCAGACGGAGACACTACACTGAGACTTCCTTCTCGTGCAAGTCACCCGCCCGGTCTCATCTTTATCATTTACAACCCAAAGTTTGGTACCTGACAGAGGTACATCTTTTCCAATGTTGAACCCATCATGGCCATGATGGATTCACCATCAAGTCTTTTCTTTGAAAACTTCCCATCCCATATGAAGCATCATCTTTGTTTAAAACAAAACATTTTGTTTTCTAAGGCAAGACTAAGCATTAGTAAACTTTTAAATAAAATGGGTGTCAAGGAATGGTAAACAGTTCCAAGGAAGGAAATGCAACAATTGTTTAGCACTCAATTCCTATCACCTAATGCATCATCTCAAGTGATAAAGAGTTTAAAACAACAAGGAAAGGGGTAAATGCACCGGGGCTTGCCTGGATTAACACGAGGTTAATGTTTGTTAGACAATGTCAACTTGGCGACCATCCTTTGTCTTGGCACTCGTTGAGTTTATCCATCTTCAAGTTGATCCACCAGCATCACCTTGTGGAGAAGCCCACGCTTAACATCATCTTGTAGTCGACTTGGCTCGTCTTCCGCATCACGTGATCAATTAACGTACCTCATGGGATGCACGATGCACATGTATGAATATCAAGACAAATATCGCAAGATAATATTACGATTTTACACAGTAAAGAATTAAACACTTAATGGGAAGGCATCACGACATTTAATAAGCAAATGCTAGCTATCTCCATATGACCAAGCGCAATAATCACACTTCTCTAGATTAACCGAATCTTACGCAAACATCATGAAATAGCAAACCATAGACACTAAGTGCAACACTCATGTTCCTGCTTTCTAATCGGATCTAATTCCAAAATCAAGCATGAATAAATTATTTAACCCACACTAATTAAATAGGACATCACACCACTCGATCTAGCAGGTTGAACCTTATCAAGCAATATATACTCCTATGAGAGCATTTTTGTCAACTAAAGATTTAAAACATTGATGCATACTCTTTCATCATGGAATTCTCAAATTTTATCCTAAATGACTATGTCGATGCCATTCACTGTTAATTACTCGAGGTAATTGACACATCCCTTATGACATTGAACTAAACACCAAACTTAGAATAAACTAACTAATTAAGCAGGGCATCGACTACATCAATTAAACAAAATTGACATAATAACACTAGAAAACCTATCAACTAGCTAATAGAAATAGTAAACCTATCTTTTACGTCATCAGCTCGCCCAAACATCACATAAATTAATCTACCTTTCACATTACTAACTCCATCATACTTCACACATATTTAACACTACCACTACGCGCCTGCACTAAACACGAGGATCATCACGACTAATAAATATAGCTAATCCAATTAACATACCAACTATCCGAAGCAACGAGTTCTCTTACCAATATCAAGTCGCTCCACTTACACGGACACGGCGACAAATTATGCTTCAGACTTTTCATCGAGTACTAGGTAGACGTCACCCAGGGGCCTTCTTTTCTCTAGTATCCAACTGCTGAAGATCTTCTCCTAGCGAGTACTGGAGAAGCATTCGACGAAGCGTGAGCGCGAGGGCGAGGATCGCAAGTCGTCGACACGGTGTTGCGACAGAGGGTGATGGCGAGGCGGAGATCGACGATGAGCACATGAAGGGACAACGACGGTGTTGTCGCACACAGCATGAAGGCGAATGGCTACGACATGGATAGTGTTGGGCATGGCCAAATCCGTGCAGAGCTCCAAATCGACGGCCACCAGGACAAGCTAAGACAATCGGACCTGGCGACAACTGTGAGCTGGAGCGTTGGTGAGCTCGGCAGATGCGACCAATGAAATTGGCGAGCGCACGCGGGGGCAAGCTCCGTGCCCAGCAAGACCGACATGGCCACCCGGAAGGAGCCTCTGGAATGCGGCCAAGACTAGAGATGGGGTGTGCGGGATTTGACGAGGCCAGCCATGGCGAGCAGGAGGGCATGCTGATGGGAACTTGACCAGGCCGACGTTGAGGATGACGCAGGACCGACGGTGAGTTCACACCGAGGCGAGCAACTGGGCAGCGCCAAGGCACACACGACACGAACCAGGCAACCAGCTGCCGAGGAAAGAATCTAGCCAAACATTGTGTAGATGACGGCGACGCGCTACTGGTGACGACGGCGATTGGGCACTAGGGACTGGGGCGCAGAGCAGGGGGCAGGTGCTGCGGCAGCCAGCACCATGGCAGGGTCGAGCTCAGCGACGGCGCCCGCGGCCGGAGCGAGCACGACCGAGGGAGATCGAGCTGGGGCCGAGCAAGGGATGGCGGGGAGCTGCCAACGGTCAGCCCTGCTGTCACCAGCGAGCGATGCTAGGGAGGGCAAGCTGGAGCAGGGACCAGGGCGTGGTCCGAGCTGGGGAAGATGGAGCAGAGAAGGAGCGCTCCATGGGAGATGGGACAAGTTGGAGCTGTGGCCATGGAGGGACGTCGAGGGAGGAGCGCGGTGCGATGGAGCTTGAGGCCGGTCCGACAGCGAGCAAGGGCACAAGGGAGCAGCGACGGCCAGCAATGAAGCTCGCGCGCGCGGGATCTTAGCGGCTGGGAGGGCGCTCGGCCATGGATGGAGCTGGAGGGAGCGCCGCGAGGGAGATGGAGCAGAGGGAGCTGCGCGCCATGGGAGAGAGATGAACATGGCGGCGCGCTGGATAGAGACGAAGAGAAGGTAAATAAAGAAAGAGAGGGCGACGTGAGGATAGGATAGAAAAGATATTTTTTTACTCAAGCGATACAGATATCCACAACTCTGAGATTAGGGTTAAAAAGAGACATAAACGAGTTGGATCCAGACAGTACTAGATACAAAATTCGGATAGAATTTGATTTAGCGAACACTCTGGAATTCAAATGAATTTTACCAGTTACTTATATTCGAAGATTTCCGCCCGATTTAATTTTACACAAACTTCTATCGTCGAGTTCTAATAACATTTATTTGGGACAAAAATTGCAAGAGTAAGCAGAGCTCCCAAATTTGTATTTGCTCCATCGATTAATTCTAAATAGCCACAAGACTCGATAATTAGCAGAGCAAATACGTCTAGAACTATGTGAAACTTCTTCAACAGTCTCGATAGATGGAGAAGGATGTGACATCGAAAATCCTAATACTCACTTGATATACTTGCTCAAGTCCAGATATGTTGTTTATCTTAAGGCAAACACATGGGGTGTTACAAAAGGTATAAGAATATGATTTTAAGAAGCATTTTCAAGATTTGAAATTCCTCCCCCTGTTTCAAATGCTTTTCCTTTGACTAATGTTGGGGCGAAGGCGAAGACGCTACCCTCCGCTCCAGCCTTCGTCTATCTCGTTGCGCCGACAGGAAGCAGAAAGACCGGCGAGGTCCACCCTTCGTCTATCTCACTGCGCCGACAGGAAGCAGAAAGATCGGCGAGGTCCACCCTTCGCCTATCTCGCTGCGCCGACGGGAAGCAGAACGACCGGTAAGGTCCACCCTTCGTCTTCTATGCTGCAGGACGAAGGCCTACGGCGATGTCGCCCCGTCCCACGTCCTCACTCCGCCTGGAGGCCCACGTGGGATTCGGCCCATTGTAGCGGGCCCCGCTCGGACAAGTGTGTTACGGGCCCAATTTGTAACAGCTTTTCTGTAATGACAGTCTGTAACCCTCCTTTACAGGAATATTTCGGGGATAGACTGGGCGCCTGAGGGCACATGCGTCCTTACATTGGAACGTTGGGCACTCAGGCACCTATAAATACCCCCGTACAGTGCCCTTGAGAGGCCGAATTAACAGAGCAATTGCTGCCTCAAGTTAAACTGTGTTCACATCCTACTCACCCACCTGTTGGAATAAATCTGCCTGGGAACGCAAGTTCCAACAACTAATTAAAAGCTCCCCTGAAGAAATTCTCCCCTTAGCTTTCAAGAGGGTTTTTTAAATGATTTTCCCTTTTTGAAATAGATACCAAATGAAGTTATACCAATGGAAACTTTTATACTAATTGAGATTTTGAAACCAAATGAGATACCAATTGAAAATTTTGAGATTAACTCAAATACCGATTGAAATAATCTCTTCGTTTGGTTTTTTGAAAATTTTAAAATGGTGGTACGGTCCTTTTGCTTTGTGCTTAATACTTTCTCCCCTTTGGCATTAATCGACAAAAATGGAGAACTTGATAGCCCTTTACCATTCTCCCCCTTTGGGGCCTAATACTTGCTCCATCACAACATGAGTGAAGGGTTATACCAATTTAGATTTGCATGAGTAACGGCAAAGGGTAAATGATACCGTCAGAGTTGGAGTGGAAGCCTTGTCTTTGCCGAATACTCCATTTCCCTTTCAATAATCTAAGACTAATCATAGAGATATACTTGAAAGCACATTAGTCTTAGCCTTGGTACAAGAAGAATAAGAAATATGCATTTGTACCATATGAAAGAGACATGATCAAAGGTATATTATTAAGCTATGTGTGCAATGTTTCAATCAAAGTTCTGAGAATCAAGTATATTTAGTTCATTCCTAAGTTTGCTAAAGGTATTTTCATCTAATGGCTTGGTAAAGATATCGGCTAATTGGTAGTGGGTGTTAACATTAGCAATCTCGATATCCCCCTTTTGTTCATGATCTCTCAGAAAGTGATACCAGATGTCTTTGTGCTTAGTGTGGTTGTGTTCAACGGGATTATCCGCCATGCGGATTGCACTCTCATTATCACATAGGAGAGGGACTTTGCTCAATTTGTAGCCATAGTTCCTAAGGGTTTGCCTCATCCAAAGCAATTGTGCACAACAGTGTCATGCAGCAATATACTCGGCTTCGGCAGTGGAAAGAGCTAGTGAGTTTTGTTTCTTTGAATCCCAAGACACTAGGGATCTCCCCAGAAACTGATAAGTCCCTGATGTGCTCTTCCTGTCTATTTAACATCCAGCATAGTCGGCATCGGAATACCCAATTAAATCAAAGGTAGATCCCTTGGGGTAACAAAGCCCAAACTTAGGAGTGTAAACTAAATATCTCATGATTTTTTCACGACCATAAGGTGAACTTCCTTAGAATTGGCCTAGAACCTTGCACACATGCATACTGAAAGCATAATATCTGGTCGTGAAGCACATAAATAGAGTAAAGAACCTATCATCGACTGATATACCTTTTGATCTATGGATTTACCTCTCGTGTCGAGGTCGAGATGCCCATTTGTTCCCATGGGTGCCTTGATGGGTTTAGCATTCTTCATTCCAAATTTCTTAAGAATGTCTTGAATGTATTTAGTTTGGCAGATGAAGGTGCCTTATTGGAGTTGCTTGATTTGAAATCCAAGGAAATACTTTAACTCCCCCATCATTGACATCTCAATTTTCTGTATCATGATCCTACTAAATTCTTGACAAGTTGACTTGTTAGTAGACCCAAATATAATATCATTAACATAAATTTGGCATATAAACAAGTCTTTTGCAATCGTTTTAGTGAAGAGAGTAGGATCTGTTTTTCCAACTTTGAAGCCATTAGTGATAAGAAAGTCTCTTAGGCATTCATACCATGCTCTTAGGGCTTGCTTGAGCCCATAAAGCGCCTTTGAGAGCTTATAAACATGGTTAGGGTACTCGCTATCTTCAAAGCCGGGAGGTTGCTCAACATATACCTCTTCCTTGATAGGGCCCTTGAGGAAGGCACTCTTTATGACCATTTCATATAGTTTAAAGCCATGGTAAGTAGCATAGGCAAGTAATATACGAATTGACTCAAACCTAGCTACGGGTGCAAATGTCACAAGAAACTTCAACTAATCCAGTGGACTTGTTGAAGACTCTATATGCCCTTGTGTTTGAGTCTAACCAAGTAAAAAACCTTCTACTGTTTTAGGAGCAAATTTAGAATTTCTACCTATTTTAATGAGAATAAAGCATTTGCTCCCAAAAACTCTAAAATAAGAAAAATTGGGCTTTTTACCAGTGAGGAGTTCATATGATGTTTTCTTGAGGATTCGGTGAAGGTAGAGTCGGTTGATGGAGTATCAGGCGGTGTTAATCGCCTCCGCCCAAAATCGATCCGGTGTCTTGTACTCATCAAGCATGGTCCCAGCCATGTCCAATAGAGTTCTATTCTTCCTGTAACACCTCTGGTGTTACTGTCACTAAAACTTGAGCATAACATCATGTGCATGGGCATATCATGTGTTTGTTACACCTAGAGTGCATTCACTAGGTAACAATTTCAAACAAGTTGTACTAATGTGACTTGATGTGTGATTAACCCTAGGGTAGAGTGCTTAACCCTAAATTAGGCTTATGAGTGAAAGTGAAGCCCAAATAAGTTAAAACCTCAAAAGACATGAGAAATGATCATAAGGCATCACATTTGATGGACTTTGGTGGCACCAAAACCCTAATGTGCCCAAAACCCTAAAAACAAAACCCTAGAAACCCTAATTAAAACCCTAGGGGGTTAAGTGTAAATTTTGTGCACTTTTGGACCCAAGTGCAAATACCAAAGTAATAGAACACCACAACTCATGTGTTTCTCACATTTGAGGATTTGCAAGTCAAATTGTGGGATTTGGCCATATTTGCAAAAAGGCACCCCATGCATTTCATATGCCTAAGTCCAAATTCAGTTGAATAGGGCTGACTTTGGAGCTCTATATTTATAAATCTACAAGGAATTTGCCCAGGGTCAATACATCAAATTTGTAGAGCTACTAAAGGAGTATAACTTTGTTTAAGTCATCAGACATAAGTGTTGTACAAAAGTTGGAGTTAAATGGACTCAAAGTATTGCTGTCAGTCACCCATATAGTCTAATACTGGTCTGACAGTGAGTTCTGCTAAACTTTGGACTCAATTCAAGCTCGAAGGAGTAAGTAAATGAGCCACTTCTCTATAGTCGATTTGTAGTTGGTTTATAGAGCTACAACTTTGATACAGATGAATGATCAAGTTGCTACACAAAATTTGGAGCAAATCGCCCCCAAATAAGCTCTGTCAGGTGTTCTGAATGGTGTTCTGATGGTACAGTGAACTGAATGAGATCATAGGTGCAGTGCACCTTGCCGCCGGTGACCCCCACTCCTGGATTTGCGCCGGTGATACGATTCGTGCCCTTTGGTGGTCGGATAACGCTTCAGGGTGAAAAGATCTTCACTGCGGATGAGACCAAGGGCTGGCCGCCGTATCCACTTGCCTCACGGCCAGTCCAGATAGCCTCGCCGGAGTTAGCTGCCTGCCACGCGATGGCCACGTGCCTTGAAGCTTTACCACGTCACAGTAAGCCGCTTTAGATAGCTGGTTCGTTGCGGGTAAGCCTGCCATGGTGAAAGCCACGCATCTCTTGCGCCAGTGCTCTCCCCTCTCTCCGGCCGCCAGCGCGCCATTCCAAATTCAAGAGCCACCACCCTCGGGCCCTATAAATTAAGCGTGACATCAGCTCAGCTAAGTAATTACACACCCAACGCACCAGCCCATGCCTCAAATTGTCCACCAGAGCGCTCCAATTTTGAAATTCCCCCAAATCAGTCAAAACTCCGTCGTGTTTGAGCTCGTCGTGGCCAGCTCTCCACAGGTCCGATCATGCCCTCCTCGCTCTAGTTTCAGCTCTCTTATGTGCTCTTGATGCTTCCCGACCCGGCCAATTGAATTAGACCGTGTTAGATCACCGGGAACGCCTCGGGTTATCCTCAGTTTGCGCCATCACCGTGGACAGAGCAATTTAGAGTTAGAACTCTGCAATTGATGGAAGGGAAATGGTCGTTAGGGGTAGAATTGGGTGTCAGCCACACCGGAGCACCGGTCGTTGCGTTTTCCGGCCGGTACAGGCTCGCCGGAGCCGCTGCTCCACCATCCACGGTCGGGGATCTCGAGTTGTGAAGAAATAGAAAGGGGAGGGACCTTAGTGCGAATGTCAGTGACATGAGTAAATAGTGCGTAGGACTCTTAACCAGTTATTCAAACCATCGGGGTCCTCTGCGCAAAGTGAACACCGCGGGCACACGCGGGCGCGCTTTCGCCTGTGTGTGGGCCGAATTGGGCTAGTTTCAGCCCATCACTATTCATCTTTTTTCTTTTTCTTTTTCTGCCAGAGTTAGGAAATCCATAGAAAATTATAGAAAAATGATAAAAATATGAGACCAATTTTGTTGGGCTCCTAAAAATTTCTCTAGTATTTAATAAAAATAGTTCCAAGATTTTTAGTCCAAACTAGGAATTATGTAGTATTTAAAAAGACCAAAACCTAGTCTCTTGGAATTTTAAGAATTATGTAATGACTCCAAAAATCACCAAACTTTTTGGATAAGCCTAATATGGTATTTAGATCCCATGAGTAAAGTTTGACTTGATTTGGACATTGTTTGATTCCTAAACCCAAAACCCTAGCTCGTTAGGGTAAAAATGTCTAACCCTACTAAGGTACTGACCTAGAAAACCCATAGTTTCTCTCGTGCACCGTGAAGGAAAGTTGTATTCAAGATACAACTTGGTGTATCTTTTATATTATTGCATTTTCATAAGCATTACATGGGCATTCACGATTATATATGGTTATATATAGAAAACTAAGAAGAAGTGACTGTTGAAGAAGAGGAGACTACTCCATCAACAAAAAATCCACCTGCTGGGAAATGTTTTTACTTTGACATCTGTGGAACAGAGCCCGACTCTCCTACAACACAAGGCAAGCCCCGGTGCATTTGCCACCTCCTTGCTGTTTTAAACTCTTTATCACTTGAATGATGCATTAGGTGATAGGAGTTGGGTGTTAAACCAATTGCTGCCTTTCCTTCCTTAGAACTGTTACCATTCCATGATTACCTGTTTTATTAAAAGGTTTTCTGATGCTTAGTCCTGCTTTAGAAAAACAAATGTTTTATTTTAAAACAAAAGGTGATGCTTCACAGTGGATGGGATGTTTTCAAAAATAAAACTTGATGGTGGATCCATCATGGCCGTGATGGGTTCAACATCGGAAAAGATGTACCTCTACGAGGTACCAAACTTTGGGGTTTAAATGATAAAGCTAAGACCGGGTGGGTAACTTGCACAACAAGAGAGTCTCGGTGTAGTGTCTCTGTCTGAGTCGATTAAGGACCGTGTCGATGTAGGCTTGATGATTGAGGACCTTTTAACTGGTCACATGCCTCATCATGGGTAAGCTTTGTCTCGGGCATGCTAATACCCGAAAGGCCAACACGCAATGGGAGTGGAGAGATGGCGAGAGTAGCGTGTACCCTCCATGGCAAGAGGCTGGACAGTGGTGTATCTGTGCTCTCGATTGGCGTGAACCCGGTCTAGTCTTAATAACCCCGGTGGCGAGTTGACATATGCAAGGGTTAAGTGCTACATATGTCGTGTGATTGGAGATCCCCAGCTGGGTATTAATCGATTCGGATCGCCGTTACTTCTCGGACATGAAGACTTGGTCACTGCCCTACACGTAGCATTCCAGTGAACGAAAAGGGGTTGATAAAAGGATGCCTAGTATAGGCCAAGTGCTTGAACTAGGGTAGAAAGAACTCTAGTGACAGGTAATGACTTAACTTGCTAATAAAACTAGATTTTTAAGGATCCACTATCAGTAAGCACTTTTGCAAACAGAGTCTTGATTCTTGATTAAGCCTTACCTTGACTCTCTTAAGCCAGCATATCCTTGAGAGTCTTTTATTTTGACGGGTAAGACTTGCGAAAGTACACTCCGTACTCAGGGTTTTCGAACCCATTTTGTTGTAGGTGAGGAAACAGCAGACTTTTGGTGTTTTTGCACTAAGGTGGTGCCCAAAGAAGAACCTTAGCAGTGAAGCCGCGGGAGTATGTTGGCCTCCCACTTGAAAAACAATATACTTTTATGCGGGAGGGGTTTTTGCCTCCCAAGTTTGTAATAATGATACTTATACAATCATATACCCTGGTTTGTAATAACTATAACACTCTTTCTGTATTTTGAATGTAAATTAAGTTATTGTAATTTGCTTCTGCTTATTCGTTCCTCTGATGTGTTGTAATATCTGTGTGACGGGTGAAACGCTCTTAGGCGAGGAAAAGGATACAGATACCAAACTTGTCGAGTGATTATGTGCATCTACAGGGTTGTCCAAGGTCCGTTGGAATAGCACAACTGTAGGTGGGCCTAAAGACTTGGGAGGTTCCGTCACACTTCCTCTCCACTACACCATTTTGTTGAGGTGTGTAGGGAGAAGAGAACTCATGCTTGATGCCCTCCTCCTCAAGAAATCCTTCAATTTGTGAGTTCTTGAACTCTGTTCCATTGTCGCTTTTAATCTTCCTAATTAGCAATCCAAACTCGTTTTGAGCCCGTCTTAAGAATCACTTTAAGGTCTCTTGGGTTTGAGATTTTTCCTGCAAAAATAATACCCAAGTGAAGCGAGAATAATCATCCACAATAACTAAACAGTACTTACTCGCACTGATGCTTATGTAAGCGATCGGGACGAATAGATCCATGTGGAATAGCTCAAGTGGCCTATCGGTCGTTATGATGTTCTTGTGTGGATGATGAACTCCAACTTGCTTCCCTGCTTGGCATGCGCTACAAATCCTGTCTTTCTCAAAATAAACATTTGTTATTCCTAAAATGTGTTCTCCCTTTAGTTTGTGAAGATTCTTCATCCCAATATGGGCAAGTCGGCGATGCCAGAGCCAACCCATATTAGTCTTAGCAATTAAGCAAGTGTCTAGTTCAGCCTTGCTATCATTAAAATCAACTAAATATAGCTGACCATCTAATACTCCCTTAAATGTTATTGAACCATCACTTCTTATAAAGACAGTAACAACAATATCAGTAAAAAGACAGTTGTAACCCATTTTACATAATTGAGAAAAGGAAATCGAATTGTAACCTAAAGAATCTACAAGAAAAACATTAGAAATGGAATGGTCAGAAGATATAGCAATTTTATCCAAACCTTGATTTCCATCCCCGAATGTGATAGCTCTTTGGGGATCTTCATTTTTCTCATATGAGGAGAACATCCTTTTCTCCCCAGTCATGTGGTTTGTGCACCCGCTATCAATTATCCAACTTGATCCACCGGATGCATAAACCTACAAAACAAATTTAGGCCTTGTTCTTAGGTACCCAAACGATCTTGGGTCCTTTGACATTAGAAACAAGATCCTTGGGTACCCAAACACAAGTCTTTAGACTCTTGTGTTTGCACCCAACATATTTGGCAACTATTTTGACTGATTTGTTAGTTAACACATAAGATGCATCAAAGGTCTTAAATGCTCATTTGATGCATTAGGAATTTTTCTTTTTAGGCATTTTGATGTGAGTTGAATTCCTAGAGCTAGAAGTCTCATTCTTATACATAAAAGCATGATGAGAAACATTGTGAGGTTTTCTAGCATGAATCTTTCTAATCTTATGCTCAGGATAGTTTGCAGGATATAAAATGTAGCCCTCTCTATCCTAAACCAAGGGAGCCTTACCCTTAACAAAATTAGATAGTTTCTTGGGAGCATCAAGTTTGGTGTTACTTTGGTTCCCTTGTTGGAAGCCAATGCCATCCTTGATGCCAGGGTGTCTCCCATTATAGAGCATGCTTCTAGCAAATTAAAAATTTTCATTTTCTAGCTCATGCTCGGCAATTTTAGCATTTAATTTAGCTATGTGATCATTTTGTTCTTTAACCATGGCAAGGTGATCATCAATAGCTTCAACATTAACATCTCTACATCCAGTACAAATAGTGACATGTTCAACAGTAGATGTAGAGGGTTTGCAAACATTCAATTCTTCTATCTTAGCATTTAAACTAGGATTCTCATTTCTAAGACAGGAAATTGAATCATTGCACATGCTAAGCTCCTTAGTTAAGTTTTCACATTTATCTACTTCTAGAGCATAAGCATTTTTCAACTTAACAAATTTTTTATTTTCTTTAACGAGCAAGTCCTCTTGGTATTCCAAGAGATCATCCTTCTCGTTAATGGTTTCTATTAATTCATTTAATTTTTTCTTTTGTTCCATGGTAAGGTTAGCAAAGAGAGAAATTAAATCATCATTATTATCACTAGGGCTACCCTCATCATCAGATGTAGTGTATTTGGGGTATCTCTAGAATGTACCGTCTTCTTCTTACCGTCCTTAGCCATGAGACACTTGTGGTCGATGTTGGAAAAGAGGAGACCTTTGTTGATGGCGATGTTAGCGGCGCCCTTGTCGTAGGAGGAGTCTGTCACGGAACCTCCTAAGGTATTAGGCCCACCTACAGATGTCCTTGTCCTAAGGACCTCGGACAACCATGTAGATGCACATAATCACTCGACAAGTTCGGTCTTCGGTATCGTCATCATATCGCCCAAGAGCGCATCACCCATCACGGAGACATTACACACATAGCCAAAGTATGGAAATAGCGGAAGCGGATTACAATAACATAATTTACATTAATAAAGTATAGAGATAGTATTATTACAGTATCGGGTGTTATGAGTGCATAACTTATTATTACAAAACAGGGAGGTAAAACATCCCCCCACACAAAATCTTAGTGTTTTAAACTGGGAGGCAACACATCCTCCCCAAACAGTTTACTGGTTGGCCTCCTCCTTTGGCACCACCTTTGAGCAGAAACAGCAAAACTCCGCTGTTTCATCACCTACAACAACATGGGTTCGAAAACCCTGAGTACGAAGTGTACTTTCGCAAGTCTTACCCGACAAAGGAAAAGACTCTCAAGGATATGCTGGCTCGTGGGATTCAAGGTAAAGCTGATCAAGAATCAAAGACTCTGTTTGCAGAAATGCTTACTAACAGTGGATCCTTAAAAATCTAGTTTTGTTATCAGCTTAAGTCATTACCTGCATCTAGAGTTCTTTCTAACCTAGTTCAAGCACTTGGCCTACACTAGCCATCTTTTATCATCCCTTCAGTTTACTGGATTGCTACGTGTAAGTTAGTGACCAAGTCTTCATGTCCGAGAAGTAACGGCGATCCAAATTGATTAATACTCAGCTGAGGATCTCCAACCACACAACATTTGTAGCACTTAACCCTTGCATATGTCAACTCGCCACCGGGTTTCTCAAGACCAGAACGGGTTCACGCCAACTGAGAGCACAGATAAACCACCGTCCAGCCTCTTGCCACAGAGGGTACACGCTACTCTCGCCATCTCTCCACTCCCATTGTGTGGTGGCCTTTCTGGTATTGGTCCGACCGAGGCAAAGCTTACCCATGATGAGGCATGTGGCCAGTTAAAGGGTCCTCGGTCAGCAGGCCCACATCGACATGGTCCTTAAGCGACTCAGACGGAGACACTACACTGAGACTTCCTTCTCGTGCAAGTCACCCGCCCGGTCTCATCTTTATCATTTCCAACCCAAAATTTGGTACCTATCAGAGGTACATCTTTTTCGATGTTACAACCAGGATCGCAAGATTAAGTAAACACAAATCACACACCAACATTTTGCAGCGGAATTTCTTTATTACAAAAAGATACAAGTTACAACAAATTTACATTATATTTATCGGAGTGATTACAATGTGATTCAAAGAAATAAACTTTAAAATGTTATAAATTATTTATAAGTTTGAAATATATACTAGCTCAAATGACCATCCTTAGTAAGAAGTATAGAAGAACTACGTTAACCTATAAGAAGGTCATGCCCACTGGCGCTTAACACCATCCACAGCAGCACAAATCTATTACCTGCAACAACATGGGTTCGAAAACCCTGAGTACGAAATGTACTTTCGCAAGTCTTACCCGTCTAAGCAAAAGACTCTCAAGGATATGCTGGCTTTTTTGCAGAAAAGCTTACTATGAGTGGATCCTTAAGAATTCATTTTACTTGTCAGGTTAAGTAAAGTTACCTACATCTATAGTTCTTTCTATCCTAGATCAAGCACTTGGCCTACACTAGCCGTCTTTTTATCATCCCTTTAGTTCACTGGATTGCTACGTATAGGGCAGTGACCAAATCTTCAAAGTTTGAGAAGTAACGGCGATCTGAATCGATTAATACCCAGGTAG
The DNA here is from genome assembly GCA_029449295.1 of Zea luxurians. Lineage (NCBI taxonomy): Eukaryota > Viridiplantae > Streptophyta > Magnoliopsida > Poales > Poaceae > Zea > Zea luxurians. The sequence continues at coordinate 11,604 of JAOPSE010001034.1, read as the reverse complement.
GGATCTCCAACCACACGACATATGTAGCACTTAACCCTTGCATATGTCGACTTGCCACTAGGTTTCTCAAGACCAGAACGGGTTCACGCCAACCGAGAGCACAGATACACCACCATCCAACCTCTTGTCATGGAGGGTACACGCTACTCTCGCCATCTCTCCACTCCCATTGTGTGGTGGCCTTTCTGGTATTGGTCCGACTGAGGCAAAACTTACCCATGACGAGGCATGTGGCCAGTTAAAAGGTCCTCAATCATCAAGCCTACATCGACATGGTCCTTAATCGACTAAGACGGAGACACTACACTGAGACTTCCTTCTCGTGCAAGTCACCCGCCCGGTCTCGTCTTTATCATTTACAACCCAAAGTTTGGTACCTAACAGAGGTACATCTTTTCCAATGTTGAACCCATCATGGCCATGATGGATTCACCATCAAGTCTTTTCTTTGAAAACTTCCCATCCCATATGAAGCATCATCTTTGTTTAAAACAAAACATTTTATTTTCTAAGGCAAGACTAAGCATCAGAAAACTTTTAAATAAAACAGGTATCAAGGAATGGTAATCAGTTCCAAGGAAGGAAATGCAGCAATTGTCTATCACTCAACTCCTATCACCTAATGCATCATGTCAAGTGATAAAGAATTTGAAATAACAAGGAAAGGGTAAATGCACCATGGCTTGCCTTGTGTTGTAGGAGGCTCAGGGTCTGTCCCACAGATATCAAAGTAGAAGTTGTTCTCGACAGGTGGAATTTCAGGTTGTGGTGCAACTTCCTCTTCGACTACCACTTCTTCTTCGTTTTCTATACATAACAATACATATACATGAATGCTTATCTGATGCTATGAATATGCAGTTATAATAGAAGCACACTCTAGTCACTAGAGTTTCCTAGTTTAGTGCTCTATTAGGGTTAGGTATTTAAATCCTAGAAAGCTAGTTTCTTGGGTTTGAGATCAAACAATATCCAAAGCATGCTAAACTTTACCCAAGGGTTTTAATCATCATATTAAGCTCACCCAAAAAGTTTTACTATTTTTTGAGCTACCAACTTAATTCTAAAATTCTAAAAGGCTAGGTTTAGGCATCTTTGAATGCTAAATAATTCATGGTTGGGACTAAAAATCTTGGAACAATTTTTATTAAATACTAGAGGAATTTAGGAGTCTAGCAAAGTTGGTCCCATAATTTTACCATTTTTATAGAATTTCCTATAAATTTCCAAGTCTGGCAGTAAAAAGAAAAAGAAAAAGAAAAAGAAGGAACTCTAGTGAGGGGTTTTGTGGGGGGTTTTGTGCGTGCCCTGCGGCGAACTTGTACCGGCCGGAATACACAACAACCAGTGTCCTAACTCGATCTACACCTAATTCCACCCCTGGCGGTCCTAATCCATCCCTCAATTGCACGAGTCTGGCCTAGAGTTCTTCTACTCACGACGCCGACAAGACCCAAGGGAAAATCGAGGTGTTCCCGACGACTAGGTGTGGTATAGTTTAATTGGCGGGGTCGACGAGTGTCACAAGCATGCTAGAGTGCTGAAACACGAATGAACAGAGCGTGAGCAGACCTGTAGACAGCTGACCACGACGAGGTGACTCGCGGTGGCGTGGAGAGTGGATTTGGGGGAAACGAAATTAGGGCGCTACGGTGGATGATCGGAGGCGAGGGCTGGTGCTCTAGCTTCGTAACAACCTAGCGGAGCAGACTGGGGCATCAATTTATAGAAGACGGTCGTGAGGAGGTTGAATTTGGATGGGGAAGCGCACGCGGTGAGAAGGGGGAAGAGTCACCGGAGGTCGCTAACGTGGCGCTCACTGGCTAACTGTCTACGGCGGTCACTGCTGAGTCCTTGCAGCTTGTGACGACGTGGTGAATTGATTACGGCGTGGCGCAATCACGGTGAATGGCGATCTCCACGGTGAGGACATCCAGCCACGTCGCAGCGCAAGTGGGTATGGCGACTGGGCGCAACAGTGCTCCGACTTCATCCCTGTGCAAGATCTTTTCACCGGCGACCGTTATCCGCACGCCAGAGCGCACGAATCGCAGCACCGGCGAGGATCGCGGCGCCAATTCACCGACGGTGAGATACACTGAACCTGATCTTGTTCAGTCACTGTACCATCGAAATCATTCATCAGAGCGCCTGACAGAGCAACTTGCAATGCTTTGTTATTAAATTTTTATGTAGTAACTCAATAATCTGTCTGTGGCGAAGTTGATCTTCTACAATCTAGCTTGAATTTTGTTATAGTAACCAGAACCAAATACTCACTGGATCCTACTCGAAATTGCTCCCAAAGTCTGTCCCAGTTCACTGTCAGTCCAGATTCAGCTTCATGGCTGACTGACAGCCAGACTTCAAGTTCATTTATCCCTAATTTTTGTACAGCACTAATGCTTAGTCACTTAATCAAAGTTGTACTCCTATCATAGCTCTACAAGTTTGATGTATTGATCCTCATGAATTAAGAAATACAAGGCTCCAAAGTCAGCTTAATCTCACTGAATTTTCAGAGTTTAACACATGGGTGTTCTTGGGACATTTGCAATTAAGTCCAAATTGCTCAACACTACTTGAAAATTCTCCAATGTAAAAGTTGTTTGGTTTTTGATGTTCTACCACTTAGATATATACATTTTGGTCCAAAAGTGTATAGAATTTGAAATCACCCCCCTAGGGAAAAATTAGGGTTTTCTAGGGTTCTTTTTTATGGTTTTGAGCACTATAGAGTTTTTGTGCCACTCAAATCCATCAAACTTGATCTCTTAAGAATATTTCCAATGACTTTTGAGGTATTACTCATTTTGGCTTCCCATTACCCACATGCCCTAATCCCAGGGTTAAGTACACCCTAGGGTTAAGAATACTTCAAGCCACCACATCACACTTGTTTTGAGATTTTACCTAGTGGATGCATTCTAGGTGTAACAAACAAAATGAAATGTCAATGCATATGATGTCATGCTCGAGTTTTAGTTCTGGTAACACCAAGGGTGTTACATCCTTCCCCCATAAAAGAATCTTGTCCCGAGATTTAAGGTCCTAGGGTAAGTAGTGGAAAAGGAAACACGTCACATCTTTATTTCCTTATTTATCTTACAGAGCATGGGTGGTATGGGGGTTGTTCCAACTTTACAATCAGATATACAAACCTTACATGTTACATGAAGCTAAAAACCTAGGAAAATTTTTCTCCAAGAAATCTTGAGTCTCCCAGGTAGCTTCATCTTCAGTGTGCTTGTTCCATTGTACCTTATAGAATTTAAGAGTCCTTTTTCGAGTAGTTTTGTCCTTTTGATCCAGAACTTGAATGGGATATTCCGAATAAGTTAAGTTTGGTTCTAAGGTGACATCCACCACATCAATGGTTCGATCAGGAATGCGAAGGCATTTCTTCAATTGGGACATATGGAACACATTATGTACCGCAGATAATGACTCGTGCAGTTGAAGTATGTACGCCACTGGTCCGCATTGTTCAAGGATGGGAAATGGGTCGATATATCGGGGTGCCAACTTTCCTTTTACCCCGAACCGATTAACACCCTTCATCGGTGATAATTTCAGGTATACATGATTCTTGACTTGAAAGACCAAAGGTCGGCGTCGTTTATCCGCATAGTTTTTCTGCCGAGCTTAAGCTTCTTTCAAGTGGTGTCTTATCTGTTGAACCTTTTCTTCCATTTCTTTAACCAAGTTGGGCCTGAAAACCACCATTCCTCTGGTTCATACCAATTTAAGGGTGTTCGGCATCGTCGCCAGTACTGATAGAAGTTGGAATAATCCGGGCTGTTCCGCCACAGATAGGGTCGGTTTTAGAGATAAGATCTATTTTGTGGATAGGGTTGGTTGTAGAGATAGGATCTGTTTCGTGGATAGGGTCATTTTAGAAATAGGATCTATTTTGTGGATAGGGTCAGTTTTAGAGATAGGATTTGTTTTGTGGATAGGGTCGGTTTTAGAGATAGGATCTGTTTTGTGGATAGGGTCGATTTTAGAGATAGGATCTATTTTGTGGATAGGGTCGATTTTGTAGGATAGAAGCGGATGGAAAGAATCAAACTATACCAAAACAAATCTAAACCAGCAACCAAACTCAACCTAGAGCACGAACTCAAAACTGTGGACTCTAAAACTGAATTGTGCAAAGGCTAAGGCGATGGTTTTAGGTCGGGATAAACTGATCGTAATTATTATTTTTTTGGCTTTTTGTGGACCATGGGACGAATCAAAACTAATCTAAAGGTAGGATTATACCTCACGGGCAACCTTAAACTCTGATACCACTTGATAGAAGATGAGGCCCGATCTTCTGCGAGATACGATAACTTGATTGAGTGGAGATCTCGACGTTGATGATCCAAGGCTCTGAGCGAACGGTTCCTCGCAATCACTACACCACGACTCCGTTGGTTATCACCCATGACACACGAGTGACCTCGCCACGAAGGCTTGTCCCTGCAAGCGCAATCAAGAACACAAGCAAGAACAGGAAAGAAACGCAACCGAAATTGTATTGATTACGGGATGGGGTCTCACAAACCGATGACGGCGACACTGTACGATGACAGATTGATCTAAGCAAAACATGAAACCTAATGTGGCGGCTGCTGCTGAATAAATAGAGTATTAGGGTGTGCGTGACCCCTGGTCTCGCCCCTAATGGGCTCCGACGCGGTACACGGCCCAAGGGCTCAACAGACGGTGACGCAACACCAAAACAGAATCTGAACGCTGGATTGTTTCAACGATTCCCGTTGACTCCGAATGAACTTTAAGGTGGAACCAGTTGGGTTGGTTAGATAATCTCCTTATCTTTCCAACCATATCAAGTTCGTCACAATTAGAGTCCGGATGAGTCTTGGGCGTCCATTTTAGTGCAGACTGGTCCTGGAACACGAGATGGAGTCGCAGTCGAGTCGAACTTGATCTCCTTCCTGTTGTGGGCGCCCTTGCTATTGCTACTCCCTTTCCCAAGTCCTTGCTGGTCCTCTCCAAGGTTCCTAATCATCAAAACATCCATGGCTCCAAGCGTAAGCTCTAAAACACAATTGACTAGGGTAGAACGTACCTAGAGATTTAGCTGTCGTGCACGCGATCGTGTTATCGGTCCATTTATTATATGTATTGAAGTGATATCCTCATCATCCTCCCCCTCTTGAATTGGAGTCATCCTCGACTCGATGTCATCTTCGTCACTCATATATGGCTACAAATCTAAAATGTTAAAGGTGGGACTAACCCCAAAATCTGGAGGCAACTCAAGTGTATATGCATTATCATTAATTTTTGCAAGAACTTTATAAAGACCAGCAGCACGTGGCATGAGTTTAGACTTTCTCAAATCAGGAAACCTATCCTTTCTCAAATGAACCCACACCAAGTCACCAGGTTCCAATTTCATTTCCTTCCTGCCTTTATTAGCAGCAATACGATACTTTTCATTCATCTTTTCAATTTGCAACTTAGTTGTTTCATGTAACTTAAGAATGAATTTAGAACATTGTGTAGCATCCAAGTTCACTATTTCAGAAGTTGGTAAAGGTAGCAAATCAATTGGAGCACGAGAATTAAAACCATATACTACCATAAATGGACTAAGCTTGGTTGTGGAATGAATTGATCTGTTATAAGCAAACTCAATATGTGGCAAACATTCCTCCCACAACCTCAAATTATCCTTCAAAACAGCCCGCAACATGGTAGATAAAGTGCGATTAACAACCTCTGTTTGCCCATCAGGTTGGGATGACAAGTAGTGGAAAACAGCAACTTTGTTCCCAATTTAAACCACAAGGTTCTCCAAAAATGGCTTAAAAACTTAGCATCCCTATTAGAAACAATAGTATTTGGCACACCATGCAAACGCACAATCTCAATGAAGAACAAATCAGCAACATGTGAAGCATTATCAGTTTTGTGACAGGGTATAAAATGTGCCATCTTTGAAAAACGATCGACAACGACAAAAACACTATCACTCCCCCTCTTTGTTCTAGGCAATCCCAAAACAAAATCAATAGAAATGTCCTCCCAAGGTGCACGAGGAACAGGAAGAGACAAATAAAGACCATGGGGGTTAAGTCGGGACTTAGCTTTGTTGCATGTGGTGCAACGAGAGACGTAGCGCTCAACATCACGTCGCATCCGAGACCAATAGAAATGAGTAGACAACTCATCCTCGGTCTTCTTGACACCAAAATGTCCCATCAAGCCACCTCCATGAGCTTCCTACAAGAGTAGAAGACGAACGGAGCTAGCTGGAACACATAGCTTGTTAGCACGGTAGAGAAGGCCTTCATGCAGCACAAATTTTTGCCACGTTCTTCCTTCTCTGCAATTTTCAAAAGCATCTATGAAGTCCAAATCAGCAGCATATAATTCCTTTATAGTCTCCAAACCAAATATTTTATGATTAAGTTGGGACAGCATAGTATAACGTCTAGACAAAGCATCAACAATCACATTATCCTTTCCTTTTTTATGCTTAATAATGTAAGGAAATGATTCTATGAATTCAATCCATTTAGCATGTCGTTTGTTTAGATTAGATTGTCCCTTGAGATACTTCAAAGATTCATGATCCGAATGTATGACAAATTCTTAGACCATAGATAATGTTGCCAAGTTTGTAAAACTTGTACTAAAGCATATAATTCTTTGTCATATGTAAAATAATTCAGAATTGGACCATGCAATTTTTCACTAAAGAAAGCAACAGGTTTACCTCCTTGAATGAGCACTCCTCCAATCCCAATGCCGCTCGCATCACACTCGAGCTCGAATGTCTTGTCAAAATCAGGAAGTTGCAGCAGTGGTGCTTGTGTGAGCTTCGACTTGAGGGCATCAAAAGCTTGTTGTTGTGTTGGTCCCCAACGAAATGGCACTCCATTCTTTGTCAACTCGTGGAAAGGTGCTGCAATGGTGCTGAAATCCCACACAAATCGCCTGTAAAATCCTGCAAGACCAAGAAAACTTCGAACCTGCGTGACCGTGGTCGAAAGTGGTCAGCTCTTGATGGCAACAATTTTTGCCTCATCCATCTCAATGCCCTGCGATGTCACAACATATTCATGAAAAGACACACGATCGGTGCTGAAGGTGCACTTCTCAAGGTTACCAAATAAACGTGCATCACGCAAAACATCATAAACAGCACGTAAGTGTTCAATATGAACATCATGAGACTTACTATAGATAAGAATATCATCGAAATATACCACCACAAATTTACCAATGAAAGCATGTAAAACCTCGTTCATCAATCTAATGAAAGTGCTAGGCGCATTAGTTAACCCAAAAGGAATGACTAACCACTCATAAAGATCGAACTTAGTTTTAAATGCAGTTTTCCATTCATCACCTAAAGATATACGAATCTGGTGGTATCCACTATGCAAGTCAATTTTAGAGAAAACAATAGAACCACTTAATTCATCAAGCATGTCATCCAATTGTGATGTTATTAATGGCTCTACAATCAACACACATGCGCCAAGTGCTATCTTTCTTAGGAACCAAAAGAACAGGAACAGAATAAGGACTAAGGCTCTCACGAATGTACCCACGGTCCAGAAGGTCCTGGACCTGGCGCTGAATCTCCTTAGTCTCCTCGGGGTTGGTCCTATAGGCAGCACGGTTGGGCAAGCTCGCCCCTAGAATTAAATCAATCTTGTGCTCAATGCCTCGCACAGGTGGTAATCCAGGGGGTATCTCAGAGGGAAACACATCCATATACTCTTGCAAAAGGTTAGCAACAGCCGGTGGCAAAGTAATAGACGTATCATCAATGGAATAGAAAGCATTTTTGCACACTAAGGCATAGCAAAGTCCAACAGAGGCATGTAACTCATCAAGATCAGATTTAGTAGCTAGCAAAGTAGGAGTTTTTAACTTAATAGGTTGCTGATTTTTTAGAGTTCAAAACACCTTTTTACTTAGCATTAGTCTTTTTCTCATGTTCAAAGTGGACAATTTCAGTGAGAGTCGTAGGAAGCAACACAATTTTCTTTCCCTTATGCATGAAAGTATATTTATTAGATCTACCATTGTGAATAGCATCAGTATCAAACTCCCAAGGACGTCCCAATAAAAGAGAGCAAGCATCCATACTCACCACATCGAAATCAGCAAAGTCATGGTAAGAGCCAATAGAAAAATGCACCCTTGTTGTTTTTGTTACCTTGAACTTACCGCTGTTATTAAACTATTGAATGTGATAAGGGTGGGATGCTCTCATGTGGTCAAGCCAAGCTTCTTGACCACCTCAACGTTCACCAAGTTGTTGCAGCTACCACCGTCAATGATGGTATGTACATGGCAGTCCTTGATGATCAGGAACATGTTGAAGAGGTTGTGGCGCTGTGTGTTGTCGTCATCACCAGCCGTGGCACTCAAAGCTCGATGCACAATCAAAGCCTTATATGTCTTGGTCGCTGTTGTACCAAGAACCTCTTCATCACCATCAAAAGTCTCTGCAATGTTAGCTCCAACAATATCTTCATCTTCAACATCAGAAGCACTAACATACCCACCATCACCAGTAGCAATGTATGCCCGTTTGCTGGGGCAGTCTCGCTACATATGGCCAAGTCCCTGGCAGCCGTGGCACTTGATGTCGAAGGAGCGGCCTATGGAAGAGGTGGTCATAGCAGGTTTTGCTACAACACCTGAAGGCACCAAGAACTTGCTGTTGTCGTGTCCCTATGATGTCGAAGGTGCGGTGCTGCGTGTGCCGCTGGTGGAGGTAGGTGTGGACGTCCGTACGCCCGATGAGGATGACGCCTTGGCTGGCGCCGGTGGCTGTCGTGGCGCGAAGATGCTGCTCCTCCGCTATTGACGACCCTGCAATTCTTTTTCTGCCAACATAGAAAGATGGAACAAGCATTGCATAGAATGATATTCTTTATAATCAACAATATCTTGAATCTCCCGCCTCAATCCCCCATAAAACCTAACCATTTGATCCTCCGGATCCTCAACTACCCCACATCGTAGCATACCTTTCTGAAGCTCTTGGTAGTATTCCTGTACCGACATGTCTCCCTGATCTAAACGTTGCAATATTTCAAAGATCACGTCTATAAGAAGGGGGAACAAAGCGAGCTCGCGTCTCCTCTTTTAACACATTCCATGTTTCTGGTGCAGCACGTGTGTTAACAAGTTCATTCTACCAAATGATAGCAAAATCTTTAAATTCACTAGTGGCTTGTCTAACCCTATGCTGCTCAGGAACACGATGGGAATTAAATTTTTGTTCTACTGTCATCTCCCAGTCTAAATAAGCTTCAGCATCATAAGAACCCATGAACGGTGGAATAGAGAACTTAATCTTAGCAAATGGATCATGGTCTGGTTCGGGATTATGATGACGACGTCTACCATTACCTCCCATACCTTGTCGATTACGTGTGAGGCGTCATCACAGCGGTGCATAAACATCGCCGTTGTCATCGTCGTCCATAGGAGAGTGAGCTGGGGCTGGAGTTGGTGGGGGGATGAGCCTCCAGTACATCCATGCGTGTAACAAGTTCAGCAACTCGTCGATCAAGCTACTCATAGGATGTCGCCGCAGAGTCCTGGTATTTTTTTAAAAAGCTTCAATCATCGCGCGCATCATCTCCTTCAATTCCAGATGAGAGACACACTCATCGTCGTTAAGCTTAGGCCCCTTCTCCTTGTCCATTTGGTTCTTTGGTCCTGTCATTGTTAGCACAAAACAAAGACAAAAGGCAACAAACAATGTGAACCCTACAACTATCTCTCAGGGTGGTGGTGGTGGTGGAACACAAGTTATGAAGCATCTTACCCCGCTCTTACAAGGTTCTTACCAGCACTGCAGGTGGCAAACGGTGACCGGTGTGACTGCCCAACGAGCGTGGGTGTGATTGCAAAGGAGTACTTGTTCTGCTCGAGAGAAAGCTGGAGCTCTGGGAAGGCTGACTAAATATATATAAGTGGCACACAAGTCAATTTAACAGATAGCAATGCTGAATAAGTGTTCCAAGTACTCATCCTAGTTGCTGGCCTAGAAAATGTAATAGAACAGTTGGACCAAGGCACAAGAAAGGAGGTACAAGTATCTAGATGCAGCAAGAAAACAGGCTTGGGGCAAAATAATCACAGAGGTGCATAGAACACTGGTGTTTCTGCTTATGTGCTACTCTTTTATCTCTTTTTCTTGCGATTTTTTTCAAATATTTTTTATATTTTTCTCTTTTGCAGCAGCACATAAGAAGGAAACACACCAAGTTCCAGATTTTTTTTGTGCAAAGACGCGTCCTCCGGAATTTCTGCAAGTTTGCCCTAAAATCAGAATAAATGTTTGGAAAATGAGAAGTCCTATTTCCAAGCCAAATTTGGAGATTCTAAAAACGGCGAATCTGACGAAGATGGAAAGAATCAGATTCGAAATTTAATTCTGTGCGATTTGAAAAAAAAAATGGGCCCGATTCGAGTTTCGGGGCGAAAGTTATGGTCATTTTAAGTTTGGACTCCGAATCAGGGTTTCTGACAAGGTGTTGAAAGGGTGGGGGTTCGGTTTTGTGGATAGTGTAACACCCCAGGTGTTACTTAGGGTTTTCACTCAAGCCTACACATTTGAACCCATCATCACATGTGGTTTAGTTTGAGCAAAAGACACCAAACTTGGGGGTCAAGATCCTAAGTAGGTGTAACCCATCTTAAAAAGTCATGCTTTGGCCTTATCATGCACCTAAAGAGGAGAGAAATGCTCAAACCCTAATTCAAATCCATTTAGGCAAATGGAGCCCTAGAGGGGAGTATAGCAAAAGGCTATGTAAACCACATTATCATGACTTGGGCTAATTGTAAAAGTTGTGGTACACTTAATACCCTACAAAAAATAGTAAGAGAGTGACCCCAAAAAGGCTTCATAAAAACCCCAAAAAGGTCACCAAAGAGAAGAGCATAAAAGCAAAATCAGATTTTTTTCTCAAATTCAAAACCGACCCTCTTTCAAAGATCAAGCATGTTCACCTTCTTCCAAACCTCAAAACCAAAGGGCCCAATTAACAAAATGGCGCCTAAAGACCCTACACCCTAGAAAAATTTGAACCTAACCCTAAGTCGTTTGACACGACTTGACACGGTTTTTGTCTCGGGCTGGACAGCTCGGACAGAGCCAACTTCACACCACGATATCTCTCAACCCCGACCATATCTTTGCTTGGAACTCACATGGAAAATAGGATATGGTGCAGAGAAGAGATCGTACACGGGATTTTTGCTGAGATCTACATGCTAAGGTGACCAAACAAGTCGTTGAACACTGGCAGAAGCAAACCACCACGTGTTCGACGTGAGCAGGCACTCGGGAACGCGCCCAGAGCACGCCTTCGCGCACCCTCGGCCACCCCCGTGCCCACACCTGTGTCCTGTCCGCGCGTGGCTATAAAGCCTGCCCTCGTGCTCGGCCACCTTCCCGGTCACCCCCTCCATGTCGCGCCTACCTTTCCCGAGCCAGCCCGCAGCTCCGGCGACCTCCCCGCAACCCGCCAAGCCGCCCGAGGACGCCCGCCGTGGCCAAACCCTTTCCCGCCCACCTCCACTCGATCCGAGCCCTCGGATAGCTTC
>JAOPSE010001033.1:0-205243 GCA_029449295.1 Zea luxurians | reverse complement strand
TGTGGAATGGAATCAAGGGTAAAGATTATGGTGGAAGGAAAAAGAAAAAGAGAGCTCAGATGGGTTTAAAGAAAGTGGGTTAGCTCAAAATTTTAATTCCTCTTTGTGTTTTATAATGCATGCATGCTGGAAGTAACGTTGCCTCTCAAAAGAAAATAGGGTGCTTTTTAGGGCATCTTTAAAATATAAGTACTGGCCCACAGGGCCCAGTTAATTAGCCACCTATTTCTCCCTCTATGCCTAAGGCCTTTCGTCCTAGGTCTAGCGATCTAGTCCTTACGATCCATAGCAGTTTCTAGGCAAGTTTTAGATTTTGAAAATTGGTATTCATGGTTTATTGTTTTTCTCTGTGGTGGAATTTGCTCCGATACCAGCTCTGGCGGAACCGCCGAATTATTCTAGCTTAAGTGCCTAAGTCACGCCTCAGGGGCCGTAACACACTTAAATCGGAATAACCCGTCAGTCCCTAAGATCTAGTTTGATAGAGCCACTTAACCAGGATCAAATTCCACAATCTCACTCGAAGGTGAGTCACAGAAGAAATACAATAAAACAGGAAACCTCAAATTAAGTGCTGAATTATTACATAGATCGGAGTTTTTGAGTAGCAAATAAGAGTTCACAAAATAATGTGCAGCGGATAATAGATGTCGTCGGTATCGAGGAATTGGGCAAGGCCTAGCCCACTACTCCTAGTGCTCCTCTCCTGCCGGAGCAACATCCCACTCGACCGTCCAACCCGGTGGCAGGGTGGTAGGCCAAGTCACACCATCAACCATTTCCTAAATGGTACCTACAAAAATTGTGCCACAAGCAAGGCTGAGTATACTAATACTCAGCTAGACTTAACCGGTGTGAGGAGTCTCCTCTACCTCTAGACTATGCACCTGTTTAGTTGAGGGGTTTGGTTTGCCAAAAGCACTAGCTGTTTCTAAAATCAATTTTTTTTAGCTTTTCAAATTCTATCATCATTTACTTAGCTAGATTTGCTCCTTCTAAGCATACATGGTGACAAGCATTTAGTTCAATCAACAAGTTATCTCATGTAACCTCATTTCACTTCTTACTCGATGCAGTACAAAGGGTCAAGCAGTCTCATTAGCTGCGAGAAGCAGACGATTCGAATCGAGTTTTAACCTTGCAAGGTAAACCTAAACACACGACATGTCAGGGTACTCCGACCCCACACATGACAACCGTCCCCATTGATTCCCCGTTCGCGTCTAGGCCTCACCGCCTTGGCATACAATGCTCCACTGACCCCGGCTGCCGCCGTGCAGTGACCGCACTTGTACCCACCATAGCTAGCATGGGAGACCCAGTCTCAGGTCGCATGAGGGATAAAGTCCGCGCCCGGCTTCACTCAGGTACTAGGTTACCGGTTACCATTTTCCCGGCATGTGCTTAGTACGTTCAAAAGCTTGACTCAGGTATCCACACATTAATCCTTAATTCCTTTTCCCGTCTCATGGACAAGGCATCCTCCCTGGATCCAAGTCCATAGACTAACATATATCCCGTTATCAAGATGAATACAATCAATTCCTGACCTCGCGCGAGTGCTAGAAAAATCACTCGACTTCTACCGAGATCCTGATTAGCAAGCAGCTACTCGACCTAGCATACTAGTATTCATCTCAAAAAGGAATCCTAAGTTCATGCAACTAGAGGTTTCAAGCAACTCCTACACTTAAGTGCACATTACAATCCTACAAGCATTAAGTGTAGTAAAATAGCATAATTAACAGGTTATGCATAAAACCGGGGCTTGCCTTCAATTGGTGGGCTACGGTAGAGATGGCAACGGGTAAAAACCCGCTGGGTATTACTTGCCCAAACCATACCCGCGAAGAAAAAATACGCCCGCTAAAAAACCCATACCCATGACGGGTATAAAATTTTGCCCAAACCCATACCCATGCGGGTCTCGGGTACCCAACGGGTTTCCATACCCACTAACATCAACATAAAAAATAATTCATCATGTAAATAACAATCGATACATTAATAAGCTAGGATAAAAGGAACAAGTGATGAATAATTTTAGCTTAAAATTTGTTACATAAAGTTTATTTCAATTAGAACATATTCAATTAATAATATTATGAGACATATTTATAAGGAATGATGATTTTAAGGCAGGTTTTAAAAACCCATGGGTTTGCGGGTATGGGTAGTGGAAGAACAAACCCATGCCCACGTACCCGTTGGGTTTCCATTTGAACCCATTAACAAACCCATGGGTAGAGAAATTGACCCAAACCCATACCCTAATAGAGCAAAAACCCACCGGGTTTTGGGTAGCGGGTACTCATTGCCATCTCTAGGCTGCGGGGAGATCCTCAATAGCAGCCTCTGAAGCCTGCTCCTGGTCCTCCTCTTTGATAGGTCCTTGCTCGGGGATGAGCACGTACTCTCCGTCGGCAAGATTACAATCTAATGAATGCAATGCGTAAGATATATGCATGATATGATAGGTGTTTTTAGAAATTGCAACTTTGACAGTGTATGATCTACTTGAGTTAAACAAGGTTAACTTTACTTATGTAAGACCTTTGGGTGGTATACTTGGTAAATTTTATCTAAGGTAATTGGAAGGTTTATTTTTGGGGTTCCACTGAATTCTTTTTAAATCTTAGGGAGAATTGATAAGTATTCAAGATAGGCTTGTTGGGGTGAGGTTTATTTCTTCTTTTCCCTTTCTTTTATTCTCTTAAAGGTTTTGGAGTAGGTTTGAACTACAAGTTGCTTTTATAAAATTCTAAGAATTCTTCAAAATTACAGTGGCTTGGTACTGGTGTATGTTTTTCTGTCTCAAAAATTGGGGATCAGAAAGTGAGTAGTTTTCTCTGGACAAAATTATCAAATTTTAGGGCAGAAGGGGTGCTTTGAACTACAACTCTTATTTAACAGTGGGTAATTCTCTAAAACTTATTTTAGCTGGCTTTTAGGTGTTATATAACATGACTTGATACAAATTCTAGCCATTAATACCTTTTAGTTATTTTACTATAGTTTTCTCAAGTTCTAGCCAAATAGGTGCTTTTCTACTACCACTATATTTGAAAAATATCAAACAACAGAGTTCTTATTTTTCTTAGTTATTGTTTTGCGCAAGAGCAATCATTTTGAAGTTTGGCATCTTTTTGCTTAAGGGAAAGGGGTGGTATGCATTATTGAATTAAGTTGGCCTTTCTCATAAATCCTTAGCAATAGGTATCAGTAGTTTGCTTCTTTTCATGGGTTTGCTTTTTTTCTCTGGTGGTTTATTTCATTATGGACTTAGCAAATTTTTGGTTGCCCATTATTGCATCATTAGGGGTTGTTCATGATTTATTTGGAAAATACCTCATTATCACTTTATATTTATTTTCCTTACTTAAAATGTTGGGCTGAGGTGTTCTTTATTTTTGTAGTGGGGCTCTAGTGGTTGTAAGTCCACTGGATTTTTATTATCCATTTTGGGTATAGTTTTTGTAACTCTAATAATTGATTTTCAGTTCAAATAAGGCTAAATAAAGCATTCTAATTTAAAACTAATCTGGACTAATGGTCTCTCTATTTTTCCTAGGTTCTCTGTTACATAAGTAAACTAGGAAAAATAATTTTAATCACTGTTCATTAATTTATAATGCCTTTCTGATTTTTTTCTAAGTTTTGGGCAAAATAGCTTTAAATGAATATTTACATCATATTTTCCAATGCTGGGTTCCTACTATTTTAAACAGTGTCTAAATGAGGTTTGAATACGTACAAATTTTCTTAGGTTCAGTACAGAAGAAAAACTAATTTTCCTTAATTAAACAAGGTTTGGTAGGTTTCTGTTTTTAATTTTAAACTCAAAAATTCAGAACAGAAAGCATAGGGTTTATCATTTTTAAATGATAGTTCATAATATTCAGGAGCTCGCAAAATTAGTTTGACAACTTTTTATTAAGAATTCATCAAGTTATGGGTTTTCTAAGTTCTCTGGTCATTTTAAAAAGATTAACAGAATTGATTAAATGGAAAACCACTTTGCACTGGGGTCCCCTGGCGGGTAATTTAAGTTTTCTTCGTGGGATCAGTCCTTAGGCTACTATTCACATGGGTCACTGACGTTACAGAAAGCCCCTCGGGTTATACAAATCCTAACTCGAGGTCCTTCTCCAAACTCAAACAGTAACCGCGGCGGAAGAAAAGGGCGGAGGGGCTTACCGGCGGCGAGAAGGCGTCGAGGACGTAGGGGAGGTCTCGGGGATCACAACGTGTGCGGGGTCGCCGTCGGGGATGGCCGGAGTTGGTCGGGTCCACGTGCGCAGGCGGGGGATGCTCGTCGGCGGCGAGGAGTCCGGCCTGCTCACGGCGAGATAGTTCAATTGGACGGGTCAGAGAGGTTCACGGGATGCTAGAGAAGATACGGGTGCAAGGAATTGGGCGGAAACTCACCGGTTAGCTCTGTCCACGCGCGGCAGCGGAAGACCGAAGTCCGGTGAGTCGATCTCGGGCCTCTAGTGAAGTCCGGCCTGGTTCCGAGGGCTTGGGAAGCTTCACGGGCCAGTGGCGGAGCTAGCCGAAGCACTGGCTCGACTCGGGGGTGGCTGGAGTGGGCTGGCCACGGTGGCCGAAGCTCTGGCGGCAATGGCGGGCGGAATTGAGCTCGCCGTAGCTAAGGAGAGGGGCTGGCCGGTGAAGGTGAGCACGGGGTGAAGTGGGCCGCGCTTGGGGAGGCTTTATAGGCACGGCGCGGTGCACGGGCGGCCGTGGACCGGCGAGCGCGCGCGGGCGTGCACTGGGAGGCGCGGTGCGCGAACGGGCGTGAACCGGAGGTGTCAGCCACGGTCGAACACGTGTGCCCGTTGCCTCTGCCCCAGTTCAAGCGCTGGTTGGGGTGCAAATCTTCGCGAATTTGGGCAAGATCGCTGTGAAGGATTTGTTCACCTGACCTTGCTTTGTCTTTTGTGTATGTACGTCGCGCGGTTTTAGGCTAGGGACAAGAAGTTGTAGCGTCACCAAGGTGCCAGTGTTAGAATGTCTGGTCCCGAGGTCAAACTGCGCCAAAACCGTCTCAAATGAATTTGGTTTGAGTTCAAACTTTTCCAGGACGTGTTCAAGGGAATTTGGCACAACTTTGATATTTGGATCTTCTAGTTTTGAGTTTTGAAAAACAGAGAACGCAGTTGATCTTTGGAAAGAGGTCTGAATTTCAGAAATTCAGAAATCTGAATTTCTCCAAGGGTTGATAGTTCAAGGGCTGATTTGGGAATTTTAAAAAGACCAAAAGGCCAAACTCTCTTACTATGTTTTGTTAGTTATTTGGTGAACTAAAGTTTTTGTAATTTGATCGTATCTTAAATTTTTGCATTTTCCCTCATGACTTCTCCTAATTCCCTTTTATGCTTAACTTGGCTTACTTAGGGTTTATTAGGGTTGCAACATTATTACCTTTTGGAAGGACCCACTTGCATTGATCATGACACTTTTAAGTATATGCTTGGTGAATTCTTTATTCTTAAGTTAATTTGATGCTCATGCTTACTTTGGTTCACATAAAATGATGGTTCTTGGTTTGGCATTTTAAGAGAAAACCCTACGTGACACTGGGGGTGTCACAACCACACTGGGTCTCCTCATCAGGATTCGCCCCGCGCGAATGGTTTTGTCCATAGCTCTATCACATTGGGCCCTCAGAGTAGTGGAAGTGTCTTCAGCAGCTTTGACAGCCAACCGAGCAGCTTCTAGCTCCTGGACGACTGATCTCTTGGAAGCACGCAGATCCTTGATGATAGTATCCTTGCTCGACACCAATTGCCTAAGGCGAATCATATCATCCAGGGACTCTTGCAGCTTATAACGATGATTATCCAAGTCTTACATGGTGAAACGATGGCTCCTCTCCAAGATAGTCAATGAATTGCTGGCGTCGCGATATAACTTGTCAAGGTTATAGTGGAATGTTGCAAGGGCACGTCTTTCCTCCTGCAGACAAGATTCAGTCTCTCCAACGTCAAGCAAGCACTAAGAACACAGCAGATAAAGCCAAGTAAAGTTTAATTCATTGGCCACCTTTTCAGAGTCGAGCTGAGCATGGAGAGTGGAATTCAGCGTGTTGGCATCATTCAAAGAAGCAAAAACCCAGGCCAAGTCCGTCTGACCTTGAGAATATTTCTCCTCAAGATCAGAATACCGTCTGGCCATATCTATCAAGAAAACAGTCATACAAGGGTGTTCAGCTAAAGAGCAGATCAGTCAAGGAGCCAAAGAAGAAACAAAGGGCACTAACCAGCATTCGCCATCTCCAAATCAGATACCCGCTGCCGAAGCAGCACTGGATTCCAATGTGTCAGAGACAAAGCCCCTTCTGTGACAAAGGCACCCTGCAATCTCAGCTAACCAGCCATTTCGTCAACCAATGCCTGACATTAAAAACAGATGAGTATTAGAACAGTAGTCTACCTGGAGTAAAGTCAGACCAGAAGAAACCAAATTACCTGAAGGTTGGAGAAAAACGAAGGAACCCCCAAACCATGGGAAGTCAGTTGATAGCTCGATGAAGGATCACCAACTGGAGCAATCCGTAATACATCAGTGGGGACCAATTCAGCGTCATCAGCAGAAATCAAAACCGTGTCATCAGGAGCGCTGGCCTCTAAGGCGACTTCCTGACCCGAAGCTCGTGCTGCTGCCATGCAACCAGAATGCGGAGGAGAAGATCCTACATGAACATCCATGGAAGTATGAGAGGGAGAACCCACTCGGACACCCTCGGGGGCTAGGCCATAGCTCGCGCTACCCATCCGAGCCGGATCATCTCCGGTAACACCCTCGGGAGTTGGGCAAACGCTAGCACCATCCTTGAGGACCGAGATCTTTGTGGCAGCCACCTCTAAGGCTGAGGGACCTTCAACAACTTCCATGGGAATGGAGCAATCCAGATCAGCCTCTCGACTCTTAAGACCGCGCTCCAAGGTCGACGAGGCACGAGATGCTGCTCGGGATAACTCTAACCCGGCATCAGGCACATCAGCACAAACTTCCATCATTCCACCATCTGTCGGCTCTAACAACAAATCTTCTAGGACCATGTCTTCAAGAGTTTGATCAAAGTTTGCCAGAGACAATTCTTGCAGACCAATGAGAGCAGACAAAGCTGGAGAAGGAACACCACTACTCTCCCCGCTGGCTATGTAGCGCCGGCTGTTCTTCCGAATCAAGAGAATTTCCTCTTCCTCTTCCTCATCTTCATCAATAATGCGTACGGTACACCCATTGGGATCAGCTTTGGCCGGATTACACCCATTGGGCTCAACATCATCAAGGTGACACCCATTGGGCTCAACATCAGTAGGGTCACACCCATTGGGATCAGCTTCAGCAAAAACCGGCACTGGCACTTCCTCAGCAGCAGGAGCAGAAGGGCCGGCACCTGATTCAAGCATGACACTGACGAAGACGTCTCTTTTTTCTTTTTCTTCCCCTCAGCAGGAGAAGTTGGATGATTGGTTCGGCGAGGACGCTTCGGGCGAATACTATCAGATCTATGAGTATCCACAGCTTTGCCAGACTCGGGGATGGGTGCCATAGCCAGTGTTTCAGCAGGGGCTGCATCAGAGGAATCTTCAGCCAACATGTCTAGCATGGCACTTATTTCTGCATCACTCGAATTCAAAGGCACCTTGAAATGAACCTGCCTCTCGTCGTCGGGGATTCCACCAAGTGAAGCAACCAAAGCCTCAACCTCCTCGGGAGAAGGTCGCACTCTAAGACCCAAACCACTATCACCAGTAGGAGGATTTGACACAAAACTGATGAAGGCCTTGGAAGGAGGCAAATTCCAGGCTGAGTATGCAACAGGAGCACCGACATTAGACACCTTTCCTATGAGTATCATCTCAAGCCGGCTCACCAAATCCACAGCAGGAATCCTTCTGTTGTAACCCGGGTTGAATCAGCATGGCCTCGATACAGATAAGTTGGATACGCTCTGTCTTTTAGTGGCTGAATGTTCTTGAAAACAAAATCGACAACCACAACCTCGGTAGTTAGGCCCCTCTCCTTCAACAATCCAATCTCAGCAAGCAGAGCCACGGCCTTAGCTACCTCCAGGTCTGTGGGGGATTCAGTCCAACTTGGAGTGCGAACATCTGGCTGTCCCCCTGACCGAGGGGGGAGGGAGTTCCCGTGATTCTCCACGATAAACCATTCCAGGCGCCATCCTTTGATGCTGTCCTTGAGTGGGATGTCGAGATACTCGATTTTCCTCCCACGACGCATCTCCAAACTCGCACCCCCACGAGCTGGTGCTGCCCCCCGGCCATCCCAGGCCGACAGTGATACAAATACTTCCATAATCCAAAGTGTGGCAGAATACCAAGGAAGACTTCGCACAAATGAACAAAAACGGAAACTTGCAGAATGGAATTGGGATTCAGATGGGTTAGATTCAAGTGATAGAAATCAAGGAGACCGCGGAAGAAAGAAGAAATGGGAAGAGCAAGGCCGCAGATGAGAAAAGGAATGTAAATAACGGATTCGTGAGTGTCCTCTATCGGAACAGTGACCCCACGACAGATCCGCCAAGAACAGAGTTCCTTCGGAGGAAGGACTCTGATAAACACGAGATGGAGAAGATAGGATTCAGAAACAATAGACATGTGGTTACCCGCGAAAGGCAACCGGCTGTTGGGATCGATGGGAGGAATGATTGCAACAGACGAACTTTGAGTCTTCTGCTTGGGCGCCATCTCAATCTTGCCGGCGAGCGGAGCGGAAGCAATATCGCAGGAGAGCAGAGAAATTCTGGATGCAGAAAAGCAAACTAGGGCTCAGAACGTAGAGGCATGCGACAGTGCAGTACATATGGGGTTTTCCCAGGCCGGACGCCATTTCTAAAAAGTGCCCAGTCATCACCCAGTTGTTATTTCTAAAACGGTGGCGTGCCATATCATCACTCGGCCGTTATTTCCAAAACGGCCGACACGGCCCAATATAACTCAGCTGCTATTTCTAAAAACGCTGACGTTATCAGACTTCACTCGATCGCCGTTTCCAAGGCGACCGACGTGGTTTGTTGTAACTCGGCTGTTACTTCTAAAACGCCGACATTGATAGTAGTCACTCGGCTGTTACTTCTAAAACGCCGACATTGCTAGTAGTCACTCGGGTATTGTTTCTAAAAGCGGCGACGTGGCTCCAAAAGGCTTGGTCGTTACTTCTAAAACTTTGACATCGCCGTAAGCATAAATATGATCGACGATCAATGGAAAAGCAGAAGGATGCACATAGAATGGGGCAAAATTCTTCTTCATTAATAAGGGAAGCATTACCAAACTTAAAAATCAACTCATTATGAGCTGATTTTTCCCCATTGTTCAATACCTTACACTACTACATTACATTTCGCTACGCTATACTACTAACTACTACTACATTATTTCACTAATACTACTTCTACTACTAATCTATACTAACATCTAAAACCAGTGGCATCTAGCCACTGGCCTTGTTGCTGCCCCTGCTACTGCCCTTGCTGCCATCGCCGCCGTCGCCGCTGCCACCCTTGCCGCCGCCGTCACCGCCCTTGCCGTTGCCTTCGCCGCCATCACCATCGCCTCCGTCATCGTTGCCGTCACCGCCATCGCCATCGCCGCTGCCCTCCTCGGATGAATCCAAGGAGTTCTTGTCCGAGGAGTACTCCAACTCATCCGAGCCCTCGAGCCCGGCGCGCTCGACGGCCCAGATGTAGGTCCACACCTCTGCGGCGATCCCCTGGGAGTCGTCTGAGTCATTAGACGACGCCGGGGGAGAGGCATGGACCGAAGAGCCCTCTGACTCGGAGGAGAACTCCTCCTCCGAGTACTCCGAATCACCGAAGTCCTCCGAGGGAGGAGACGGCTCACGCTTCCGCTTATCGCCGGAGTGATGCGAAGAACTACCACCCTTCTTGCTCTTGCCCATGGCGGAGTAGAAGGAAAGTGAAGAGAGTAAGCAACAAGCAGCGGTAAGAGATGTGAAGATGCCGGAGAAGCAAGAACACTATTTATAGAAGAAGAATGCAACCGCTTACCTCCTACCACGGCCACCGAACAGTCGCAAAAATTCAATATGCAATTCAAACCGTCTGGAGACATGTCAGGCGGCTGATGCTGTTCCACATAACACGACACCCATTGGGACTCCAGTCAACCGCTCGGGCGACATGATTACACTCGCGGTCACGTCAAGATACTACTCAGAAGCAGTTTGCTAAACGCTCAGCGCACCAAGCCGTCCCTTGCCTACACCCATTGGGGGGGACGTCCAGAAATTTTCAATAGATTTTCCCAAGTAGTCACATTCATACAGTATACGCAATGAATACCTCAAGACAGAAGGAAGATATCAACAGGGATCAAAGGAAAGCCAAATATAGCTGATGAGGTACAAGTCTAATCAACAGAAGCATTGAAGCAAGAAGTGATATGAAGACTAGCCAAAGGCCATCCATCGAACGTCCAATCAGTCGCAGACCAAATAAATTACAAGACCTAGCAAGATATGGACAGATCTGGTGCCCGATTTTGAAGACAAAAACGAATGCTGACCTCTAAAGCATAATGTTGATGATATAATGCTGATCTCTAAAGCATTATGTGAATTCCAATGTGACAGTGAAGACCTTCGAGAGGATTATTTTCAAAAATCCACTCAAAGCTCGGGGGCTACACCCATTGGGTGCACCTTTGGTGCACCCAATGAATCATCTACCCCGAGAGGCCGAATGCTAACCTCTAAAGAATAGGGCGAAACTAAGACAAGGCCGACTTCTGAAAAAGCACAAAGGGTGGATAAAAGTGATTTCTGAGAAGACATAAAATGATGAACTTCGAGTGGATTATTTACAAAAATCCACTCGAAGCTCGGGGGCTACACCCATTGGGTGCACCTTCGGTGCACCCAATGAAATTCGAGTCCTAAAAAATCAAAATGGTGACCTCCAAAGCATAAACTCAAGGCAGAGCACCAAGTTTTAAAGAGTAATAACGGAAGAAGACAGTAAAAGATCGTTCTTACTGGGTCACTCAGAGTTCAAGAGCAATGGCCCGGCAGACTTACTTTTGAATTATTCCTTTTCAAAATTAAAAAACTGCACACTGGACCTTGGATCTTTGGTCCGGTTATTTCAAAATCAACACAAAGATCGGGGCTTGTGGGGGATGGATATCCCTCGGGTCCATCAGAAGGATAAAAGACCTCACGAAAGACCCATGGACCCAATAATTCACGAGGTCATCCCTTCGTGGTCCTGGGGAAGAGCACCTAGTGAAGCGGATCGACGCAAGCCCAGACGACCCGATGAATTAGAGCAGTGATCACAATAGTGACCCGACCTTCCCGCGCAGGAGCCTCGTACATCGGAACCGAGCGAGGATGAGTCGGCTGAATTATAGGAAGATAAACTAAGTCAGTTCACTATTACTTAGGCACACATTGTTATCATATCCACATGTAATGCCCCACGGTCGAGTATATAAGGCCTAGGGGGCACCCCTTCAAAGACATCTACCTCACTCCTTATCCACCCACCCGGTTCTCTACGTCTACAACACTAGAGAACTTCCTTGTAACCCACCACATAAAGTACTCATGCTAGGACATAGGGTGTTACGCATCTCAAAGCGGCCCGAACCTATACACAACTGTCCAATGTCTCTCATGCATCTAGCACGAACCATCGAGCTACAATCGGTAACACCGTCCTACTCCAGAAAGCACCTTGAGGGGCAACCCCGGGTGCGCGGTCGGACCCAAAACATCGACAGCGGCTAAGGGTGGCCAGTGACCCCATAAGCTTCTGGACGTCCTTGATGCGGGCTAGAGGCCTCATTATCTCAATTGCCTTGATCTTCTCTGGGTTTGCTTCAATGCCCCGGTGCGAAACCAGGAATCCCAGCAACTTCCTTGCAGAGACACCAAAGACGCACTTGTCCGGGTTCAGCTTCGTGCGGGTTGCCCGCAGCTTATCAAAGACTAGGGTTAAGTCTTCCACTAGGGTCGACCCTCTCTTAGTCTTGACCACGATGTCATCAACGTATACCTCCACCCTGTCCCTAATCAGGTCACCAAAACTCTTACTCATCGCTCGTACAAATGTTGGCAAGGCGTTTTTCAGACCGTAAGGCATTACAACATAACAGTAGAGCCCATCCATGGTTACAAAAGCGGTATGCTTCCTATCTTGCCTAGACATCTGGATTTGACGGAAACCAGAGTAAGCATCTAGGAAGGACAAGAGGTCGCACCCGAAGGTAGAATCCATGATTTGATCTATTCGTGGAAGTGGATATGGGTCATTAGGACAAGCCTTATTGAGGCTGGTGTAGTCGATGCACATCCGAAGCTTCTCGTTAGCCTTGGGAACGATGACCGGATTGGCCAGCCATACTGGGTAATGGACCTCTTCGATGAAATCTTGCCGCTCAATGGACTGTCTCCAAGGCTTCTGACTCACCGGTTTGGCATCAGGGTGGATCTTCATATGGTGCTCGATCACCTCCCTAGGGATCCTAGGAATTTGCGACAGTTCCCATGAGAATACGTTAGCATTTGCCTGGAGGAAGGTGATGAGCGTGATTTCCTATTTTTCCTCTAGATCACCCGCGATGCGAGTGGTCTGGGAGGAATCCCCGCTGAGCCGGATGGTCTTGATGGGGACGCCGTCTGCACTAGATGGTTGCACCTTAGGCACCTTGGTAGGTGCCTTGGTACATGAAGTCGAGGGGTCCCACCCCCGTCATCCGGGCGAGCGGCTTCTGTCGCTAGGGCGTGCAACTTCTCGACAGCTGCAAGCGCAGAGGGGCGGTTGCCCTGCACGGTGAGGACCCCAGCAGGGGATGGCATCTTGAGGACCAAATACCCGTAATGGGCAATGGCCATGAACAGGTACAGGGCCGGCCTGCCAATGATGGCATTAAAAGGGAGGTTAACCTCCGCAACGTTGAACTGGACGTTCTCAGTGTTGAAGTTTTCCTCAGTCCTGAATGTAACCGGGAGTGCGATGCTCCCAAGGGGATACACTGGTTTAGGGCCCACTCTAGAGAATGGGCGAGAGGGTCCCAGTCGGGATCCCGGGATCTGCAACTGCTTGAAAGCAGCATGGCTGATGACGTTGAGCCTAGCCCCACCATCAATCAGCACACGATGCAACTTCATGTTGGCGATGACAGGGGCGGTGATGAGTGGTAGTATACCAGCCCCTGCCATGTTTTCGGGGTAGTCGGATGCCCTGAAGGAGATAGTGGTGCTCCACCACCGTTGATGTGGGGCTACCTTCGGGACCCCCGGGGTCGCCGAAAGGACCTCACGGTGCATGGACATCACGTTCCTACGGGAGGTGAGCTCCCAACTTCCGCCATACATAACGTACAGCTTCTTGCGGCGGTTGTTGTCATCACCAGAGTCGGAGTCTCCAGTGAGGATGTCCTTGAGGACTTTCTCGGGGGCCTGATACCCAACGTCCCATTCTCCCACGGCCAGGTCACCTTCGTTTACCTTCTCCTTGCCAGGCCGGCGCCGAGGCGGTGAGCCATCCCTGGAGGCCTGCTCGCGCCACTCGCTAATGCGCTTCACGAGCTTCTGGATGTCTCGGCATTCTAAGGCAGTGTGGCGACTGTTGGGGTGGATAGGGCATGATCCACTGTCACTTCCCTGTTGCCGTGGGTGCTTGACGCGCTTGTCCCGGCCCCCAGCCGCAGCTGCAGCGACCGGAGCACCAGACTGCGTCACCAATTTCTCCAACATCTTCTTATCACGCACCCCCTGTCGGAAAGCAGTGATAATGGAGGCATTGGAGACGCGAGGTATAGTCCCCCATACCTTGGTGAAGCGGGAGACGAAAGACCAGAGAGTCTCCATAGGTTCCTGCCTCACTACATGGAGGTGAGCCTCCATGCCATGCTGCTGGTAAGCAATGGCGAAGTTTGCTGTGAACCGTGCACAGAGCTCTTCCCAGGAGTAGATCGACCCTGGGGAGAGGTTCATGAGGCAGGTCCGGGCCAGCCCGGTCAAGGCTACATGGAAGTAGCTTGCCATTACGGTAGTGTTCCCACCAGCTGTCGTAATGGCGGTGACGTAGACCTGCAGGAATTCCGACGGGTTCGATGTCCCGTCGTACTTCTCCGGTAGGTGTGGTCGGAACTTGGGTGGCCAAGTCGTCGCGCGGAGTTGATCCGCTAGTGCGGCGCAGCCTACGCCGACCATTGGGACACCCGTCTGGATTCGGGCGTCCCTTGCAGTGAAGTCTTGGTCGAGGTTGCGACCCTCGAAGTTTTGTCGGCGCTCACACGCCCTCTCCAGAGAGATTCGATCATCCTCACCTGCACGCCTGCGGTTGAGTTCTGCCCGCAGGTCATCAGTCTGTGCCCCACTCACTAAGGGTGAATGCATAGACGCCGATGCCTCGCGCTGACGCCAGAATGATCGAGGCCTAGACCTGGTCGAGCCAGGATGGGCGATGCCGAGGAGACGGTCGACATCTTCATGCCACTTCCTCATGGCCCCCGGCGAGGCCGTGAACTTGGTGGGTTACGCAGCAACTCCCTAGCTGCAGACAATGTCCCACCATGGGCAGCCCTCGACAGAGTCCTAGAGGTCTGCTCGGGCGTGTGCTGCTGCGAAGCGTGCATAGCAGCAACACCAGGCGCAGGGCGCTTGGAGCCTCGTGGCATAGAAGATGCCGCACCTTCCTCCATCAGGAAGTCCTCGGACACAAGTCGCGGTGTTCGATGATCTGAACCATCGTGTCGAGCAAGAAAACAGGCGAAAAACCTATAGCCAGACCCCCTACCTGGCGAGCCAAATGTTGGAGGGATTTCCTTCGGCCGGGTGGCGGAATGCACCCGCCCTAATCCTAAGATGAGGAGGGGGCCTAAGCGGTTGCCTGTTTGGTGAATTCAGGATGAACACGAGAGGACTCGAGGGATTATAGTGTTTCAGGCCGCCGGAGCGTAATACCCTACCTCCACTGTGTGTAAGTTGTATTGAGTGTGATTGAGCGTGTCCCTTGTAATGTTGTGTGCCTTCCCTTTTATAGTTTAAGGGAGGCACATACAAGGATGCTGAACCCCGACATGTGGGCCCAGGAGCATAATGGAAGAAATACATTATGTGAATAACTAATGTTGATAGAGTAACACATGAGTAATCAGCGGGAGTCATGATGACCGCAGTCCTTGCAGCATTGATAGGCAGTAAACCGTACGAGTAATGGTGAGTCATTGCCCTCGATATGGTAACGTGTGAGTAACTGCATGGCCCATGTATTATGGACTGAGCACACCGTCTGTCAGTGGAATGGATAGGCGCACGTCTTATCCATAATGAATGTGAAGGCGCGCGTAGCCCAGAGGCGTCATGCCAGGTTCCGCCCGTTGGCTTATGCCGCGTGTAGTATGCCACGTGGAAGCATCGGGTCTCCGCCTGAGCGGGGAGCAGGTATGTATGTGGATAGGTCCGGACCCCACCAGACCAGGTCTGGACACGTGTCAGCTCCGGACCCCCACCTGGGTCCTGATTTAGGCCTGGGTATGTTCTGTTCTGGAACCCTGGGACCCCACTGTGGGCGGCCCGGACCCCATACGGGGGGTCCGGATCCCATTCTAGGGGTCCGGTTCGCACACGTGGAGGTCCTAGGCCAAACTTGGAGGCCTGTACCGTATATACAGTGGTCCGGCATGGGTCCGACACTCTCCCATGGGGTCCGGACTCACTGTTGGTGCCTTGGAGTATATCACTTTCTCTGGACATGTGGCGGCCCCGGACCCACCCATGTGGTGGGGTCAGGCGCTGTTGCTGGCCCAGAGTAGTCGCCCGAGGCTTGGGCGAGTCATGGCCTGGTCCCACATACAACTCTTTTACCACGCGACTAAAGATAGCCACGTGGGTACAACGTCTTTATACAGTAGTAAGGGGTACCCTAGTTTCAGGGTACCGACAAGCTCGGTCTAGTTCACCAAAGTAGGTCCCTGTGTCGCCCCTGCCTCTACTGAAGTTAGGCAAGGCCTTAGCGTGCCTTAGGACCCATCCTCGTGGCCGGAATGGCTCACTGGAGTTACTCCAGCCCGCCCGAGGCTTTCTCACCGCCGTTCTCCTCTCTCTGCCCATGGATTCATGGTCCCTTCCCCGCCATTGAGTTCACAGTGGCACCCTCTTCCTCTCTACCCAACTCTGGCGACCCCGGACCCCCCCTATGTCATGCCTGCCTCAACTCTGGTGACCTCACCGCCGCGGAGAGGAGCAGCGCCGCCCGCAGCCATTCAACCCCCTCGGTCTGGACCTCTACGTCTGATTCAGATCGAACGACCCGGATCACGGGTACCGCTTCGCGCACGCACGCCCCGACTCCTTCGCCCGCCTGTTAGCGCCCAAATCCTCTAGCGCTGGGCCCGCTCGGTCAGCGCGCTCTCCCCCTCTGTCGCTGACACTCCCTGGCCCGCCTATCAGCGCTCACCCGCTCGCGTGTGTGCCCTCGGCCGCAGATCTAATCTCAACCGTCGGTTTTAGATCTAACGGTTAGATTCACCCGATACTCCTTCACGTGGTAGTTTTCATAAAGAGACCCTCGGTTTACTAGAAATCAACACGTCATCCCTGGTTTTCGCGTGCAGGCCCCAGTATTTTTGCAGATTTAGCTTTGGACTTTTAAATATTCACAGAATTGGCCCTAATTTCATATTTTGAATTCCTAAACTTGTTTATTTCATAACTTTTGCATATGAACTCCAAATTTAGTGATTCAAATTGCAAAATGTTCATAGAACTATTTTCTGTTTAAATAAAATAGGTTCACTTACTAACTACACACTCTAATTTTTAGGATTGAATATGAACTAATGTAGATGTATGTTTTATTTAATTAATTAAATAAATAAAAGGAAAACCTTAGAGATTTAAACTTGTTTAAGCTTGTGAGATTAATAATATGTATTACATAAGTTCATCTCTTCCAAATTTTAGGTCACCATAAAATAAATTAACCTATGATTATGTACTTGTAAATAACACTTAGAGAAATAATAATCTATTTTCAAATAAAGTTAATGTATGCCATAGTTTATGTTATACTCTGAATTCATTATCCCTTATGTAGTATTGTGTCTTTTTAAGATGTGTTCTAATGTTTGTACATGTTTGGTGTTATGTTCATTTGTACTTTCCAAATGTATTGAATGCATGCTCGCTTTATTTAGACAACGAGCAGTCTGAGGTTCTTGAGTGTGTTGTTGGAGACCTCCCTGAGCAACAACCTGGTGAAGGCAAGTGTCCTCTGACCTATTACTTGTGGGTAAAGTGTAGAACCTTTGCAGAGTGTTAAAAACTGGTATATCAGCCGAGCTCACGGTTAAGAGCAGCCTTGGGATCCTCTTTGATTAGGAGAACTTTGGATACATTTATGATGATGGTTAATAATGATGTTATAAAATCTGATCTCTGGTATTTCCTCTTTTGAGGGAGTACTTCTCGGTAATAACTGGGTTGATTACTAAAACTTGGCTCTACTAATAATAATAAATACTTGACCAACTAAAAGCAACTGCTTGACCTCGACTCCATATACAACTAGTCCACTTTAGCCAAACGGGACATTTGCTGAGTACGTTGATGTGTACTCACCCTTGCTTGACACACCACCCCCACCCCAGGTTGTCCCCAGTGTACCCAATGCTCAGGAGGTGATGCTGGCAACATGGATGACTTCGAGGAGTTCCAGGAATATGACGAGTTCTAGTTCTTTCTTAGTGGCAAACCCCCAGTCAGCTGCCGGTGTAGGCTTAGCTTCTGCATTTCGTAATTCCGCACTTTGATAATTATGTTGAACAATGGTTATGTAATAGACTCTGTGGATGTCTTGGACATCTTGATGTAATCAATTACCTTTCCGCTATTTATTTCGAGCATCGTGTGATGATGTCCGATTATGTAATCGCTGTGTACGTGAGTTTCTGATCCTGGCATGTACATGGTTCGCATTCCGTTTACCTTCTAAAACCAGGTGTGACATAAGTGGTATCAAAGCCTTGCTGACTGTAGGACCGCTAACCTAGACTAGAATGGTCGCCCTAAGGACTATAGACCCTACTCTTACCTTGACCTTTGAGTTCTTTCAAAAGTTGGTCATCTTGACCAACTCTATGTTATCTACTTATCTCAAAAGTTTTGTCTCACTTTTCTTTCTGTTTACTTTCTGGTCTAATAGTTCTACTCTTACTCTTGTGCTTATGATGTCTTCTGTAGATGGCTCATCTTAGGTGCACTACACGTAAGTCTGTGATCCCCTTTTTACCTTCTCGCGTGGCGAAGCATCCACTGCGTCGCACGGTGCCAGGTCAGTCCAGTCACCTGGAGAGACTGCATCGTCTCCTGCACAAGGAGCAAGAGCACCAATGCTAGGACCAGGAGCAAGAGCAGCAGGACTCTTCCCCCTCGCCTCAGCGGGAGGTGGAGTCTGAGAGGCCGCCTTCCCCTGCACCTCAGCCAGAGATGCCCCCTGCACCATCTCAAGGCATCCCGGCTACTAGAGGAGACCCTGACAGAGACGAAGACGACGACGAGATGGATCGCTAGACCCATCACTCGTGACGCTGCTCGTGGGTGTCACTTCCATGACGCTCTCGATAACCTGCTGCATCGGGCCTTCGACCAACACACTTGGTCCATCGAGTATTGTTGTGTAGTCTACCAGCATTGTCGCTGGTTATACCCGGACCAGTGGGAGGCTACTTGCTTGGTGCGCCGTCCGGACGATGATCTCCGAGGTGTAGAAGCCTTCTCAGAGCACTATTCTATTACTAAGAGGGATACTGTCGAGGCAGCCATGCAAGATGCAGCACGACGGGCACTTTCTCAGTATTGCTCGTTGTTCAGCGGGGTAGCTGATGGCCTCGACCTGAAGTACTACCCTCGCCGTTCGACCGGTAGTGCTAGAGGTGTGATTGCCTCGCCAGTTGGTGTGGGCAATCCTAGGCTGAACAGCATGGTCAACTTGGCTGTCGTGCTTAACACAGAGTTGGACCACACCCTCGACGAGTTGGGCAAGGTTCGGGCGGAGGTTGCGGAATTGCGTGCTGAGTGCACAGTACGCCACTATCTGGATGGTGGTTCTCCCGCCCCTGTCAGGATTCAGCACCCTCACCGTTCACCGCCCTGTGGTCGCTTCGACTATGGTACCCCAGACTGCAGGACCCGGATAGATTTGGATCCCTAGATCGATAGAGTCTGAGTCTGTAATAATGCTTAGTTGAGTGTCTCAGTCTAGTCAATCTAGTTAGAGTTAGTTTGCTTACTTTATGTTGGATGCTTGTTATGATGGACATGTACTGAAGTTTGATCTTTGTAATGATTGTCACCAAGGTGTGGGTATCCCCTGCAACTTGATATAGTTATTAATAAAGTCAGTTATTTAGTTGGGTAATCCATTTATTTCCACTTTCCTCTTTATCTGGGAAGCTGTCAGCGAAGATGGTCAATTGTTCAGTGCTATGAAGAGTTTCTATACATCTTTTCTTATTCTGAAAGACTGCAGAGTCAGATTTGAAATATGTGTGTGATTTCTACAGATGTCTGAGAACAAGCATAGAGGTGCGAGGCGTGCTCAGCCAGAGCAGCAGGCACCTCAAGAGGAGGGAGCCCCGCAACAGCATTTGCCACCGCCACCACCGATGACCATTGATCAGATGTTCTTGATGCAGACCCAAGCAGTCCAGGCAATTGGTCAGACATTAGCAGCCATGCAGTAGGTGCAGCAGCAGCCACCACCGCCTCAGCCTCCAGTGCAAGTCCAGATGCCTCAAGTTCCAAGAGACAAGCGGGCAGAGTTCATGAGGGGCCATCCCCCAGTCTTTGCCAACTCTGCTGATCCCATGGACGCTGAAGATTGGCTACGTACCGTGGAGCGTGAGTTGCACACTGCCCACTGCAATGATCGTGAGAAGGTGTTGTATGGTCCCCAACAGCTGAGGGGAGTAGCACAGTCTTGGTGGGAGTCCTACCTCGCCACCCATGCCAACCCTGAAGCCATCACTTGGGAGGAGTTCAGGGGTAACTTCCGTCGCTACCATGTGCCCGTGGGACTGATGATAGTGAGGAAGGAGGAGTCTCTCGCCCTGAAGAAAGGTCCCTAGTCCATTAGTGAGTACATGGACAAGTTTCTGCAGCTGTCGCGTTATGCCCCAGAGGATGTCAACACGGATGCCAAGAGGCAGTACCGCTTCTTGAGAGGATTGGTCGATCCCCTCCATTATCAGCTGATGAACCACACCTTCCCTACCTTCCAACATCTAATCGACAGAGCAATCATGACAGAAAGGAAGCGTCAGGAGATGGAGGACAGGAAACGTAAGATTGGTGGACCTCAGGTTGGGAGTAGCAGCCGTCCTCGCTACTCAGGCAACCCACCTCAGCAATTCAAACAAGGTCACCAGCACCAGCACCAACATCAGCGTCAGAACCAGCCGCAGCAGTACCACAGGTGGTTTCCTTAGTAGCAGCAGTACCATTAGAACAACTAGCAAGGAGGAAATCAATACCAGTGTCAGAGCAGCCAGGCAACCAGTCTTCCTACCCCAGCAACCAACCAGAACAATCAAGCAGCGCCAGCTCAAGGAGGAAGTCATGCATGTTTCCACTATGGTGAACAAGGGCATTGGGCGAATCATTGCCCAAAGAAAGCAGCTCAGCAGTAGCCAGCTCCCAATGCCCCAGTCAGGCAGAATGCAATGCAGCCAGGAGGCAACAACCATGGGCAACCTTGTGCCTAGTATGGAAAGGTCAACCACCTAGAGGCCGACATAGTCCAAGAGACTCCAGGAGTGGCACTAGGTACGTTTTTAGTCGAGTACCATTCTGCAAATGTCTTATTTGATACTGGAGCAACACATTCTTTTGTGACTGCATCATGGGTAGAATCACATAATATACCAGTAGCACCCATGTACCCACCTATGAGAGTTAGTTCAGTTGGTGGAAGGACCCAAACTGATAGATTTTGCCCTAGTGCAAAGGTTCAAATAAGGGGGATAGAGTTCCCCGCAGATTTAATAGTTATGGGTAACCAGGATACAACTATAGATGTCATCCTAGAGATGAATTGGCTAACCAAGTATCAAGCCAGTCTTAGTTGTGACAAGAGAACAGTGAAGTTAGTGTCTCTATCACGAGAAGAAGTGTTAGTGGAATTGGATTGTCTGGATCAAGGAAAGGGAGTTGTCACCAAGTCATCGCTCATATTGAGGAGATTAAACTGTCAGAGGCTATCAATGTAATATTAGAATTCCCAGATGTGTTTCCCGAGGAATTACTAGGTATGACACCTGAAAGGAAGGTTGAATTTGCCATAGAGCTTATACGAGGCACCGCCCCTATTTCCAAGAGAGCCTATCAAGTGTCCGGACCAGAGTTAGTGGAACTCAAGAAGCAGATTGATGAGTTATTAGAGAAAGGTTCATCAGACCGAGTACCTCGCCTTGGGCAGCCCCAGTGCTATTTGTGGAGAAGAAATATGGAACAAAGAGGATGTGCATTGACTACAGATCCTTGAATGAGGTTACTATCAAGAATAAGTACCCCCTGCCCAGAATTGAAGATTTATTCGATCAATTGAGAGGAGCCAGTGTGTTCTCGAAGATAGATCTGAAGTCAGGCTACCATCAGCTCAGAATCCGACCCTCAGACATACCAAAGACAACCTTCATCACCAAGTATGGACTATATGAGTTCTAGGTCATGTCATTCGGTTTAACGGATGTGTCACCTTACTTCATGTACCTGATGAATAGTGTGTTCATGGACTACCTCGACAAGTTTGTAGTAGTGTTCATTGATGACATTCTTATATATTCCTAGAATGAACAAGAACATGAGGAGCATTTGAGGAAAGTACTTCAAAGGCTACGAGATTGTCAGCTGTATGCCAAGCTTAGCAAGTGCGAGTTCTGGATCAGTGAAGTCCTATTCTTGGGTCACATTATAAATCGAGAAGGATTGACTGTAGATCCGAAGAAGGTAACAACTATCTTGGACTGGAAAGCACCAAAAGATGTCCGAGGAATCAAGAGTTTCATCGGAATGGCCGGTTATTATCGGCGTTTCATTGAAGGTTTCTCCAAGATTGCCAGGCCAATGACAGCCTTGCTTGCAAAGAAGGTTGAGTTCAAGTGGACCCCATCATGCCAGAAGTCCTTTGAGACATTGAAGGAGAAGTTGACAACGACATCAGTAAAGATTTTGCCAGATGTTCACAAGCCATTCTTAGTGTATTGCGATGCTTCGTATACCGGGCTAGGATGTTTGTTGATGCAGGAAGGGAGAGTAGTGGCATACTCGTCCCGATAGTTGAAGATTCATGAGAAGAATTATCCTACTCATGATCTAGAATTAGCAGCCATGGTTCATGCATTGAAGACCTAGAGACATTATCTTTATGGGCAGAAGTGTGATATCTACACGGATCACAAGAGTCTCAAATACATATTCACTCAGTCAGAGTTAAACATGAGACAACGAAGATGGCTAGAATTGATCAAAGATTATGAGCTGGAGAATCATTACCACCCAGGCAAAGCAAATGTGGTTGTAGATGCTCTAAGTAGAAAGAGTCAAGTTAATATGTTGGCCGCTCACCCGATGCCGTATGACCTAGCAAGGAGTTCGACAGATTGAACCTCAGATTTCTGAACAACACCCAAGGAGTGGCAATTGAGTTGGAACCCACTCTAGAGCAAGATATCAGGAAAGGTCAGAAAGATGATGAGAAAATCAACGAGATCCGGCAGTTGATCAAAGATGGAAAAGGCAAGGATTTCCGTGAAGATGCAGAAGGAGTGGTATGGTTCAAGGACAGACTGTGTGTTCTGATATCAAATCGATTCGGGAATTGATTCTCAAGGAAGCTCATGAGACAGCATACTCTATACACCCTGGTAGTGAGAAGATGTACCAAGACCTGAAGAAAAGATTCTGGTGGTACGGTATGAAAAGGCAAATAGCAGAGTATGTGGCTGTGTGTGACAGTTGTTAGAGGATTAAAGTAGAACATCTGAGACCTGCAGGTTTGTTGCAACCGTTGCAGATTCCTCAGTGGATGTGGGATGAGATTGGAACGGACTTTATAGTCGGTTTGCCCCGCACTCGTACTGGTTACGACTCCATCTGGGTAGTAGTGGACCGTTTGACAAAGGCGGCCCATTTCATACCAGTCAAGACCACCTACAACAGTGCGGTGTTAGCCGAACTATATATGGCTCGGATTGTGTGCTTGCATGGTGTTCCGAAGAAGATAGTATCAGGCAGAGGTTCCCAGTTCACCTCTCATTTTTGGCAGCAGTTGCATGAAGCTTTGGGCACACACTTGAAGTTTAGCTCAGCTTATCACCCGCAGATAGATGGTCAAACAGAGAGAACCAATCAAATTCTGGAGGATATGTTGAGGGCTTGTGCTTTGCAAGACAAGATAGGTTGGGACAAGAGATTACCATATGCAGAATTCTCTTACAACAACATCTACCAAGCCAGCCTGAAGATGTCACCATTCGAAGCGCTCTATGGGAGGAATTGCAGAACTCCATTGCATTGGGATCAACCTGGTGAAAGACAGGTGTTCGGACCAGATATTTTACTTGAAGCCGAAGAGAACATCAGGATGGTCCGAGAGAATTTAAATGCAGCGCAGTCCAGACAGCGAAGCTATGCTGACACCAGAAGAAGGGAACTCAGTTTTGAAGTGGGAGACTATGTCTACTTAAAAGTGTCACCCATCAGAGGAACCAAAAGGTTTGGAGTCAAAGTCAAGCTAGCACCTCGTTATATCGGGCCGTATTAGATTCAAGCCAGACGTGGAGAAGTGGCTTATCAACTTATCTTACCGGAGAATCTGTCCGCTATGCACGATGTGTTCCATGTGTCTCAGTTGAAGAAATGCTTGAGAGTGCCAGAAGAGCAGTTGGCAGCTGAGGATCTTAAAGTTCAAGAAGATCTAACTTATATTGAGAAGCCAACTCAAATTCTGGAGACAGCTGATCGAGTCACTCGGAGAAGTCAAATGGGGTCACCACTCAGAAGAAGAAGCAACCTGGGAAAGAGAGGATGAAGTGAAAGCCAAGTACCCTGAGCTCTTTTGTAGCCAGCCCTGAATCTCGAGGGCGAGATTCTTTTATGGGGGATAGGTCTGTAACACCCTGATTTTGGCGGTATAAAATTTCTTTCTAATTACCATCCAAAATCATGTGTTACTCTTCTTTTTCTCACTCTAGGCTTTCTTTCTCTAGTTTCTTTTTCTCTTTTTCCTTTTGATTAGAAATAGCTTAAACTAGTGGAGATCAATTATTTATTTTTGTCAAAACCTTATGGGTCATGACATGTTGCATCATGCTAAGCTAAAAATATTCTTTGAAGTGTGGCACAAGTTTGAATTTATTTGAATTTGAAACCTAGTTTGAATTTGGATTTGAAAACCCTATAGAAAAAAGAAATAGAAAAGTAATTAGTAAATCCAGAGAAAAAGAAAAGGGAAAGCAGCCCAGTCGGCCCACTAAGCCTAGCCAGGACGCGCGCCTGTGCCGCCTGACAGGAGGACCCCGCCTGTCAGCGGCAATTCTCCCTCGCACGCGCCCTCCCTCTCTCGCTCACTGCCCAGTGGGGCCGATATGTCGGCGCCAGTTTCCTTCGCCCGCACGCTCCCTCTCTTTCTGTCTCATGGGCCCGGATCGCCAGCCACCGAGCTGTTGCCCCGCGCACCCCTTTCTTCTCACTCTGCACCGTGGGCCTGCCCTGTCAGTTCCACCCCCTCCGCGCTCGCCGTGGACCGGCGCGTGTGCACTCGCGCACGTTGCCGGGTTTCTCGGCCATGACGCCCGCCCACGCTCCCAGCTCCCTTTTTAGAGCCCCGCCAGTGCCCCGCGCACACCCCTCACCTCATTTTGCTCAGCTTCACCCACTCTCACACTCTGCTCACGCCGCCAGCTGCCACGAGCCGCCGACGAAGACCCGCGCCCGCGTTCCCGGCCATCCAGCTCACTAGAGACCGCTCCAAGCCTCCCCGAGCTCCGCCCCGAGGTGAGACACTCGTCCCCGTGCCTAATTTCCCCTATTGCATCCTGTGTTCGGCCAATTTCGCCTTCGCCGGTGCTCGGCCGCGGCGGTCCGCCATGCTCTCGCGGTGGTCGGCCGATTTAGCCTGGTCTAGTTCACCGGAGTAGGTCCCTGTGTCACCCCTGCCTCTGCTGAAGTTAGCCAAGGCCTTAGCGCGCCTTAGGACCCCTCCTCATGGCCGGAATGGTTCACCGGAGTTACTCCGGCCCGCCCGAGGCTTTCTCACCATCGTTCTCCCCTCTCTGCCCGTGGATTCATGGTCCCTTCCCAGCCATTGAGTTCGTCGTGGCGCCCTCTTCCTCTCTGCCCAACTCCGGCGACCCCGGACCCCCCTAGCTCACATCAGCCTCAACTCCGGCGACCTCACTGCGGCGTAGAGGAGCAGCACCGCCCGCAGCCATTCAACCCCCTTGGTCCGGTCCCCTCCGTCCGATTCAGATCGAACGGCCCGGATCGCGGGTACCGCTTCGAGCACGCGTGCCATGACTCCTTGGCCCGCCTGTCAGCACCCAAACCCTCTGGCGCTGGGTCCGCTCGGTCAGCGCGCTCTTCCCCTCTATCGCGGACACTCCCTGGCCCACCTGTCAGCGCTCGCCCGCTCGCACACACGCCCTCGGCCGCAGATCTAATCTCAACTATCGGTTTTAGATCTAACGGTTAGATTCACCCGATACCCCTTCACGCGGTAGTTTTCTTAAAGAGACTCTCGATTCACTAGAAATCAACCCGCCGTCCCTGGTTTTCGCGCGCAAGCCCCTGTATTCTTGCAGATTTAGCCCTGGACTTTTAAATATTCACAGAATTGGCCCTAATTTCATATTTTGAATTCCCAAACTTGTTTATTTCATAACTTTTGCCTATGAACTCCAAATTTAGTGATTCAAATTGCAAAATGTTCTAGAATTATTCTTTGTTTAAATAAAATAGGTTCACTTAGTGACTGCACACTCTAACTTTTAGGATTGAATATGAACTAATGTAGATGTATGTTTTATTTATTTAATAAAATAAATAAAAGGAGAACCTTATAGATTTAAACTTGTTTAAGCTTGTGAGATTAATAATATGTATTACATAAGTTCATCTCTGTTCTAAATTTTAGGTCACCATAAAATAAATTGACCTATGATTATGTACTTGTAAATAACACTTAGGGAAATAATAATCTATTTTCAAATAAAGTTAATGTATGCCATAGTTTATGTTATACTCTGAATTCATTATCCCTTATGTAGTATTGTGTCTTTTTAAGATGTGTTCCAATGTTTGTACATGTTTGGTGTGATGTTCATTTGTACTTTCCAAATGTATTAAATGCATGCTCGCTTTATTTACACAGCGAGCACTCCGAGGTTCCTGAGTGTGTTGTTGGAGACCTCCCTGAGCAACAACCTGGTGAAGGCAAGTGTCCTCTGACCTATTATGTCCTACATACTTTATAATTCACTATCCCGCATTACTTTATGAAACCTCAGGATTGACTAGTTTGTATTTACCTTATCCTTGTTTACCTTTTGGGTTATCATGGTTAGCATGTTGCTATTGCCTTAACTTAATCAATGTACATGATGTGAACATTTATGATACGATACTGTTATCCTGATTATGTGGATGATCTTGTGATACCTTAGGGGGCTCAGGCCTTTTTCCTGAGTACCTCTCCGTAAGGACCTGCTCAGGCCTTTTTCGAGCATTGTGTGATGATGTCCAATTATGTAATCGCTGTGTACGTGAGTTTCTGATCCTGGCACGTACATGGTTCACTTTCGGTTTACCTTCTAAAACCGGGTGTGACACCCGGCGCGGCTTGGACAGCGCGGCGCGGCCAACCCCGGTGCGACTCGCGGTCCGGCGCGGTTAGCCCCTAGCGGCTCGGTCTGCGCGGCCCGCGGCACGCAGCCTGCACGGCTCGCGGCCAGCCCTATGTGCCGCACCTGTGCCTCTAGCGTGCGTCCCCCTGCTGGCGCGGCCTCTGTCCGGCGAGCCCTGGCGAGGCCAGTCCCACCCCTCTCCCAGCGTTGTTGAGGTTGAAGAAGAACCACCAAATTAGGGTGCGCGTGAGTGAGAAGTTGGAGGCGATGCTAGCCACACTAGATCCCACTCGTTTTCATCCTACGTGGTTGTATTCCGTGTGGCCCTTCGTGTGGCTTCGCTTCGACCAATAGAATCGCGCCACATAGTTTAAATTCGAGAAATGCTATTTATTCAATATAATTTGTGTCGTAAACCCGTCACGACTAGTTCCAGTTGTGTTAACTTTGTAACAACATCAATTTCGTATTAGTAACATTATTTTGGTATGTAGTAGGTCTTAAGTAATTAATTATTTGTTCATTCCATAGTGGTTAAAAGAATGACTTTCCAATTAAATCTAATTTATAGTTCTAACTTGCGCTTTACAAATATGCGTTAATTTGTTTAATGCCAACTCAAACATTTTAAATTAATACTCGCTTAGTGTATGCGTGACATCTATTTAAGTATTTCTCGTATGTCGTGCATGTTGTTCCGCTCGCGATGACGTGCTGGATCGCGCGTGCTGTTTTGCGCGCGTCACCACGTTGTCTTCGCGTGTTGCACATGCGGATTGTGCGCATCGCCGCACGTTGTCCACGCACTAAGTCGCGTGTGTCCATGCGTCATCGCGCATTA
This sequence comes from Zea luxurians, assembly GCA_029449295.1. NCBI lineage: Eukaryota > Viridiplantae > Streptophyta > Magnoliopsida > Poales > Poaceae > Zea > Zea luxurians. The sequence continues at coordinate 177,493 of JAOPSE010001033.1, read as the reverse complement.
TTCGCGCACTATCGTACTGCTCGCACGTTGTCACGCGCGTGTTCGCTTGTCATTCGCGCGTCGTCGATATTCTTTCGCGCGTTCGTGCCGCACGTCTGGTTCGCGTGTCGCGCGTATCTCGCGTGTCGATCACGTGTGTCGTGCGACGTCGGCGCGTGATAATAAATTGTTTTCACTTATAAACACTCATGTTAATAACGTGAATTCGTCAGGTCACATATTTTAGATAATTAACTTAAGATTTGCTCGACTAATATTTATTAGGCTAACATCCCAATTAGATTAAATGTGTAGTGCTCAAATTGCGTTTTTATAATAAACATTGACATGGTTAATATTAACTTAACTACTTTTTATTTATTTAATAATTGTTTAGTACAAACGTGTCACCTATTTAGTTTTCTCGCCTGTCGCGCGGCTGTTGCGCACGTGGTAGCGTGCTGGTTCGCGTGTCGTTCGCGCTTGTCGCGCGTACTATTTTCATGTGTCGTCAGCGTGCTATGTCGTGTGTATCCGCATGTCATTCGCACGCTGCCATGCTGTTACGCGCATCGTAAACTCGCCTCGCTTAGAATCTCTCGAACTAATTATATTACTTTTTTATTTAGCAGCTGTTAGTGTAGTAGATTTAATCAAAACTAAATAGCAGTTATAATTTATATTTGATAATGTCAAATTAAATGTCCTAACTATTACTTGTGTAGCGTACGTGTTAGACTTCTCGACCGTAGCTTCGACCATCACATTTCTTATCCCTGCGTAACCGTAGAAGCGCTCTTTATTTTTATATTGCTCGTTTTGATAATATTTTACCTTGTATGGTGTAATGTTCTTATGCAAGTATATGTTTGCTTGTGTCTATTTGTATTCGTTGCGCGTCGCAAATAGATTGCGATCTATTCCTATGCTTCGAGGAATCGATGATCAAGATTTGGTGAACCACTGGTCCTGAGATCAAACTCTTCAAGTTCTACGATATTGAGGACCCTGAGCATCTATTTGGTGAATACAAGTGTCCTCTGACCCATTATGTCCTATTTACTTTATAAATCACTACCCCGCATTACTCAATTGAAACCTAAGGATTGAATAGCTTTGTATTTACCTTGTCCTTGATCACCTTTTGGGTTACTATGGTTAGCTTCATGCTATTGTTTTACTTTAATCAATGAACATGCTGTGAATATTTACGATACGATGATGTTATCTTGATTATGATGATGAATTGTGATACTTTAGGGGACTCAGGCTGTTTTCCTGAGTACCTCTTCGTAAGGACCTATTTGTTGAGAGACCACAGGGAACACAGTGCAACCATGAGGGTGGTATGGGATGCCCTTGGCCAAGTAATTAGGGAAGTCTTATGTTGGGTGCTAGTTTTGGTCATTGGGGAACGGAGGAATCTGTTATGGATCCTATATTCTCGCTCAGGGATCTGGGTACGAGCATCGTCCCATGGCTTTTTCCTGAGGGCAGAGGTATAGGTTTTGGGAAGTTAGATAGACTTTATGCAATGGTCATTTCCAACATTCGCATAGTGAGGACCCTAGGAAAAAGCCATGTAGTGAGACCCTACCAGTTCACCTTGGATGTGATAAATGGAGAGTCACGATCCTCGGGCACAAAAGGAATCACGGCTCATGGATAAAGTGTGCAACCTTTGCAGAGTGTTATGAAACTGATATATCAGCCGTGCTCATGGTTAAGAACGGCCTTGGGATCCTCTTTGATTAGAGATATAGATGGTTCGATATTCAATGGTTCTATTAATGGTTTTTGGTTCGATGATGATAATGATGTTCCTCGATGAGGAAATGATTCACGGGTTGGTTATTGCTAAAACTTGGCTTCTACTAATAATAAATACCTAACGAACTAGAAGGAACTGCTTTGATCCTAACCCCACATAAAGCTAGTCCACTTCAGCCAAACGAGACATTTGCTGAGTACGTTGATGTGTATTCACCCTTGCTTTCACAAAACACCAAGTTGCCTTTGGTGCAATATATGCTCAGGTAAAGAAGAAGCCGTCGAGGCGGATCTCCAGGAGTTCTAGGACTTCAACGAGTTCGAGTATTAGGCTAGCAACCTCCCCCAGTCAGCTGCCTGTGGTGGGTTTATTTACGTTGGCTACGTTTATATTCTGTGTACTTTGATTTATATTATGTAAATGACTCTAGTCTTTAGTATTATTACTTACTCTTTATTGTTATTCGAAGCATTGTGCTATGATGAGTCATTTATGTAATCGCTGTGTACGTGAATTTTTTATCCTAGCACGTACATGGTTCGCATTCGGTTTACCTTCCAAAATTGAGTCTACACATAAGTGGTATCAAAGCCCTTGCTGACTATAGTACCGCTAGCCTAGAGTAGCATTGGTCGTTTAAAGGACTTATTGACTATTACTACACCTCATCCTTGATGCTGCTTCAAAATATTAGTCACCTTGACTAATTCTATGTTGTGCTTCTATATGCCCCCTTGCCAAAAGTGTTTTATTCCATTACGGTCTATACTTTTCTCAATCTACTAGATCTGATCTCACTCTTGTGCTTGCGACACCCTTGTAGATGCCCCTGACCATAACCTTCTTGCCTTTTTGGATTTATTCCTCTTCCATCATTAAATTTCTACCATTTGGCAATTCTTATTCCTTTGTTATTGACATACTCGTATCCCTGAATTCTTTAACACACTTGTTTCAAATACTTACATCTGAATTTCTACTGCCCATTTAAACATTCCAGTTTATATGTTTACAATCTTCTTGTCTTTTGAGACCTCTTCCTATTCCATTGTTAAGTCATTATCTTTCGGCAATTTCTATTCCCTTGTTCATAGTATGCTCATGTTGGGGCGAAGGCGAACACACTACCCTTCACTCTACGACTTCGTCTTCTCATCGCGCTTGATGGCCACATCCACGGAACACATCAGTACAAGCCAAAGGCGCCGACCGGATGGAGACCTGTGCGGTCCCCTTCGCCCTCGCGTTGCAAGACGAAGGTTTTTGCCGAAGTCTACGGGCCTCCCACGTCGTCACCGCCCTGGGAGGCCCATGTGGGATTCGGCCCATGGTGTCTATAATAAGAGTAATCGTAATTACTACTTGTAACTTCCCCTCGTGGGAATATTCTAGGGATAAACCGGGTACTCGAGGGTATAAACTTCTTTGACAGGGACAAACATCCACTCGAGTACCTATAAATACCCCCGTACAGTGCCCGCAATAGGGAGTAAAAAAGCTTTTGGCATTCCGTGCTAAACCTTACAAACACATTTTCCACTCCCCCGTTGGATTAACCTGCCTAGGAGGACATGTTCTCAACATTTGGCGCCCACCGTTCGTGCTACGAAAAACAACCCGCGATGGCCCCCAAGTGAGCTAATTTGATGGCTGCCCCATCCATCGACGACGCGGCGAAGGCAGCACTTCTGGCGGATAAGAAAGGCAAGGCCCTCGCGGATACCACCCCCTAAGAGGACTGTTGGGGGCCTTTGTCTTCCGAAGGTCCTCAAAAACATGATTTAACAATGCTTTCCAAGTGTAACACGTGAACAGGTACCTTCGGACTTGGGTCAAAACCATATACGATGTGAAAAGCATGACCGAGATGAAGACTGATACTACTCCGAAGCTACGCGCAAGGGAGCTTCGGCGCAACGGCGGAAAAAGGAACCGACTTAAAGAGGAAAAGGCTATCTAGTCCCCATTGGGTTGTCCATAAGTCAATAGAAACTATGAAGGACATGAATGTAAATTTACACAGGCTGCGCCCTATGCCTATAAATAGATGAACAGTACCCCCGTACTATTCATGCTATACTTGTACTCGCTCGTGCGTCACGCTTGTACTTTCATCTTCTATCAAGCCGAAGGTACAAATGTAATTCAATATTGTTTCTATTTATCCATGATAATATAATAAAGATGAATTAATAATGTTATATGATTATTCATATTGTCTCTTATATTTCATATGCTTCTTCTTTCATTAACGTATACCGCAATAATGAAGGTACGTCCTTCATGACCTTCGTCTGTAGATCATTATATCCTAAGGGAAATAATGCTTTGAAGGACGAAGGGCATTAACATTTAACATTTTGTGTTGCCTTGTTCTTAATTTATAGCATTTGAGAACAAGTCCCCATCATTGGCGCCCACCTCCGGTGTACTCACTTCCACAACCTTTGGCAAAGCACTGACCTTCGTCATGCCACCGAAGAAGATAATAGTGCCAGGGGCTGCTGCATTGCAGCCACTGGACACAAACCAGGAGACTCTCTCTCTCCGAGAGGCTCGAAGCCAGAAGAGAAAGGCCACCAGTCCAACACTCCAGGAGGAGGAGTTGGACCAAGAGATCAGGGACATGGAAATCATCCATCAACAAGTGCAAAGGAAAAAGGAGAAGATGGCTCGACTGGCCGATCTTCAATGGAAGATCGATGAAGCTACTGAGGAAGTGCGTCAGCTTGCTCAAAATGACCAAGACCGAAGGCCCTAACATAGGGAGCTTCGTCAAGAGGGCCTATTCAACAAAGATGGATGGTATGATGATTTTAGTCATGATACCTTTACTTTTGATGATGCTTCTCCCTTGGCAGCAGAACTGCAGGCTACCCCATGGCCTCCATCGTACAAGCCACCTCAGCTCCCCATGTATGATGGGCACTTAGATCCAAAGCAGTTTCTGATGAGCTACGAAGCAACTATATCTTCGTTCGGGGGCAATACCGTGGTCATGGCGAAGTCCTTCGTCATGGCAGTCCGGAACGTAGCCCAGACATGGTATTCTTCTCTTCGGCCAAGGACAATCACGTTGTGGCAGAAGCTCAAGGATATGCTGGTTACCAGTTTCCAGGGCTTTCAAACGAAGCCAGTCATAGCTTAGGCCCTATTCTAGTGCACGCAAGACCATGAGGAATACCTTCAGGCGTATGTCTAAAGGTTCTTGCGAATGAGGGCACAAGCGCCCACAGTGCCCAATGAAATTGTCATTGAGGCCATGATCAAGGGTCTTTGACCAGGACCTACTGCTCAATACTTCGCCAGAAAGCCCCCACAGACTCTAGAGAAGCTGCTTCAGAAGATGGATGAGTACATCTGGACTGACAACGACTTCCGCCAAAGAAGGGAGGAAGCTTACAGATTCTCTGAGATGACCAGAGGCTTTGGAGGAAGGATCCACCCGAGGCATGTTAGGTCGATCCACAGCTCCAGTTAGAACGACGACAAAGGAAGCCAACCTCAGAGGTCACAATACACCTCACAATCTTCGGGGCAACAGTAAAGCTCTTTCAGGCCGCCAGCTCCAAGGGGCAGAGGCGCCAGGGGCTTCGGAGGAAGATATGAGGATCAGCCTAGGAAGATCTATTGCTTATTCTGTGGTGAGGACAAGGGCCATACTACAAGAATGTGCCAAATCACCATTCAGAAGCAAAAGGAGATCGCAGAAGCTGAAGCTCAGCAGAATCAGCCGAAGCAGGTCTTGCACACTGCTTCGTGCCACTCTCCCTACATACCAGAATATGTGGGCAATCATCCTGCAGCTTCTGTTGCTTCGGCTAGCCATTCACAGGCTTCCTGGCCAAAGCTCCCACCCCCACCACTACTACAACTAACCTATTCCCGAAGTCAGCAGCCAGAAGGGCGCCAACACTCCCAACAGCAACATGAATTCAGGGAGGAATCCGAAGCTCGCACAGTCAATAGTACTGTGCCAGAATCAAAGCACATTTATTGAGCGATATCCTACCTCTGAAATACTTTTACGTTCTATGTCATTTTGTTTTTCAATAAGGAACAAGCAATGTAAATCTAGTTTTAAATTCTTGTAATGATTTTGTTTCTATTGAGATGGAATATACATTCTTCACAGAATTACGAAGCTCAAAAATTGCCGAAGCTCAAAAGTCGTTCCTAAGGAATGCAGAACTAAAAATTGCCAAAGCTACCAAAAAGTCGTTCCTAAGGGGGCGCAGCATAAGTTTTGTCGAAGCTACAAAAAAAGTCATTCCTAAGGTAGTGCAGTGTAAGTTTTCTTCTCAAAAGTCGTTCCAAAAGGAATGCAGAGCCAAATACTGCCGAAATATAAGGCGAAGAAGTTCAAAAGACGTTCCTAAGGGGATGCAGAATTTATACCGCCGAAATAGAAGGCAAAGATGTTCAAAATACGTTCCTAAGGGGATGCAGAACTTACACCGAAAAATAAACGGTGAAGCCGAAAAATAAACGGCAAAGAGATTCCAATCATTCCTAAGGGGACGCAGAGATTGTGTGTTTCAGTGTGGGCGTGTGGGTGTGGGTCTTCGACATTAGCATCATTTTTTGCATCATATCATCACATCATCCCGCATAGCATCACATCATACATCATATCGCACCAATGACACGAATTGAATACGAAGTCGATCTTCGGAGAATGCTTTGTAAAAATCAAAATGTGCTAAGGCACAAAGTAAACTGAGAAATACAGTTTCATCAGCTCTGTTGCAAAAGAAGGGATAACTTGTTTACGAAGCATGGATATTTTTATGAAGCATGGATGTTTTTACGAAGCTTGGATATTTTCACGAAGCCAAGATCTTTTTCTTTACGAATCATGAAAAGAAGGGAAGGTGTTTTTTTCGCTGAAGGCTCAAAAATGGTATTCATATAAAGTTTCATGCATCGCAAAGAAGTGAATTACAAATAATTTACATATTAGATTCAAAGATATACACATCAAATATTACAGTCTTGTTACAATAAAGCTACATTGACCATTTAAAAATGTTTTTACAAAAAGTGATAGTCTTTCAGGATCTTCTCCGCAACTTCATTTAGCAATTTATTGACGACTTTGTCAACAATAGATTCAGCCATATTAATCATCTCCAGTGCTTCCTTCATTTCTGGATCGGCCAGGGGATCGAACGGTTCCGGTGGCGGAGATAATTCAACTACAGTGGAAAAAATTAATCAGTCCGAAGCCACAAAAACAAATTCCGAAGCTGAACATCAAAGATAGTACCTATACGTTTTTCGCGCTCTGCAGCTTCTTCAGCTTGCCTTGCTTCTACTCGAGCATCATGGTTGTCCTTTTCACTTTTCTTCATAATTTCATGAGCCATCTCTTGGCCACCATTCACCGAGACATCATTATAGAATTTTCCGCCCATCAAGGTTGCTTCAGCTGAAGGATCCTTCGTGACATCTATGGAGAAGGCATGTGGCGAAACTGCCCGAATTATTCCAACTTAAGTGCCTGAGTCCCACCTCAAAGGCTAGACCACACTTAAATGGGAATAACCCGTCAATCCCTCGGATCTAGTCCCACGAGGCCACTGACAGGATCAAGTACCACAATCTCACTTGATGGTGAGTCACAGAGAAAATACAATAAAGCATAAAACCATACATAAAGGAGTATTAAATTTATTACATCATCATCGGAGTTTTTGCAAAAGTAGTCATCATTGCTCGAAGTGCAGCGGAATGAAACTAACGATAAATAAACAGAGAGATGGGGAAGTCTGTCCCATCACTCCTCATGCTCCTCCTTAGCCGAGGCGGGGTCCCACTCGACAGTCCAACCCGGTGGCAAGATGGACGGCCAAGTCACTCCAGCTACCATGTCCTCCAGAGAACCTGTAAAATTATGCCACAAGCAAGGCTGAGTATACTAATACTCAGCTAGACTTACCCGGTGTGAGGAGTCTACTCCTCTACCTCTAGACATGCAGTTGTTTGGCTATGGGGTTTGGTTGCCAAACTCACTAGCTGAGTTTCTAAGTCAAGTTTTAGCTTTGTCAAGTTTAAGTGTGACTCTCTTAAGGCTAAATATGTACTATCTACTCATACATAGTAGCAAACATTTTTAGCAATCAACATCTTGTATCAACTCATCATATTTCCACTTGTTACTCAATGTAGCAGCATGGATCAAGCAGTCTCATTACCTGGGAGAAGCAGACGATTCAAATCGAGTTTTTATCCTTGCAAGGTAAACCTAAACACATGACGTGGTGAGGCACTCTATCCCCACACACATCAACCGTCCCCATCGATTCCCCGTCAGGAGAGAGGGGCACACCGCCTTGGCGTACAATGCCTCACCGACCCCGACTGTCGTCGTGCAGTGACCGCACTTGTACCCACCATAACCGGAATGGGAGACCACGTCTTAGGTCGCGTGAGGAGGGCAATCTGCTGCCAGATTCAATCAGGTACTAGGCTTACCGATTTACCATATTTCTCGGTATATGTTTAGTACGTTCAAACGCTTGACTCACGGTACCACACCATAATCCTTATTCAAATTTTTATCCTGTAGACAACCAATCCCCATGGATTGTTGCCCACAAACCAACCTCGTTATGGTATGAAAGTGAGTACAACAAATTCCTGACCACGCGCGAGTGCTAGAAAAATCACTCGACTTCTACCGAGATCCTAATTAATAAAGCAGCTACTTGACCTAGCATACTAGTATTCATTTCAACAGGATTCCTGAGATCATGCAACTAGGGTTTCAACCAACTCCTACACTTAAGTGCACATTCAATCCTACAACCAATAAGTGTAGTAAAATAGCATAAATAACAGGTTATGCATAAACCGGGGCTTGCCTTCTAAAACAGTGGCAGGCAGATCCTCTGGTGCAGGCTCTGGTGCTGGATCCGGGGCTACCTCCTGAGCAGCTCCTTGCTCCGGCACGAGGACGTACTCTCCGTCAGCGAGGTTGCAGTCTATCGAAATGCAATGAATATGTATGTCATGATTATGCAGGATTAAACAACATTATGCTAAAGGAAGGAAAACTAAGTTAGTTAGTAACTTAGGGTTTCTTGGTCATACGTGGCCTTTAGTGGTTGATGCTTATCATTCTAGGTTTAGGTTTGGTTGAGAATAAGCATAGTGTATTTGTATTTTTCCCCTTACATATTTCAGTGGGCAAATTTAAAAAGGGTTTTGCTAGTTGGGCTACGGTGACATAAGTTTCCATTATCAATCCCCCCCTTTTTTCATTTTTCTAATTATGATTTCGAGTGTAGGTTTGAACTATAACAGTGGGTTAAGTTTTCCCAAAAAAAATTTGGTAAAAATTACAGTGGGTTACTATTGGTCACTATAGTTTGTCATATGAATTTGAGGTCCAGAATAAAAACACTATGCCTTGGACAAAAATAACAAAAGTTGGGCAAAGGGGGTCACTTTGCACTACAACTCTTAACTAGGGGTGGGTTCTGTCCTAAGGGTCATTTTTGTTGGCCTCTAACAGGAATAACAAGCTTCTGTGCCAAAAATCACAGAAAGTTAATTGATGGTTATTTAGTTGTGATTTTCTAAAGTTTAATGCCAAAAAGAAACTTTCTACTGCCTTGTTATTTGAAAAATGTCAAACAGCATATTTCATATTTTTCCTATGTTTTGCATAACAAAACATTAATTATCCCAAAGGTTGGGGTGTTTTCACCTTGGGGTTAATTTTGTAGGGTTTTTCTAAGTTTCCCTTGTTTTCTTAAAATAAAAGGTATCCTATTTATTTTATACTAAACCAGGGTATAATAAATTTTTCTAGTGAACTTTACTGAATAAGTAGACTAACAAAAATAGGGGTGCTCCCTGGTTCCTTATTTAAATCACCTTTCCTATTTTCTTTAACTTTAAGCACAATGTGAAATAAATGGCAAACTCTACCTTAATGGGGTGTACAGAGGGGTTTATCATTTTTGAGTAGGTCAGTAGGTGATCAAGTACTTCTCTAAATTTTCTTAACCTCAGTTAAATAGTGCAACTATTTTTCCTCCTATTACTTAGCTTTTGGCAAAATCAGTATTTAAATCAGAACCCTAAAGTTTTATGTAGCACTTAGGGGTTTTATATTTTTCTTAAGTAGTTTACATTATTTAAGATTTGGCAAAATTGGTTTGACTTGATTTTGGTGAATAAAACAAAAGATATGAATTATTCAAGTTCTGTTTGAATTTAAATCAGATTTAATAACAGTTTTCCTAGAAAAACCACTTTGCACCGAAGTCCTCGGGCTCTTTCCAAACTACCTTTCTCAGTTATACCCCTGCGCTACTATTCCTCTGGGTCACTGACAATGCGCAAAACCCCCTAGCCTTTTCTTCTTCTCCCCCGCGGTCCCTCCCTAGGTTTAAACAGTACCCGCAAAAAAGAAAAGGGCGGCGCGGCTTACCGGCGGCAAGAGAGGTCCGGCGAGGGGCGAGGTTGGCTCTGGGAGGTCCTGGCGGTCACAACGGTGTACGGCTCGATGGTGGGGGTGGCCGGAATCGTCCGGTCCACGTGCGCAGGCGGGTGCTCTCGTTGGTGGCGGGTGCTCCGGCGAAACCACGACGATCTAGTTCAATCCAATGGCACGGTGAGCTTTACGAGGTGACGTAGAGGCTATCTGCACAAGGAATCGAAGAATGGAGTAGAGGAATACCCGGTCTACGCTCACCGGTGGTCGCGTGGACTCCGGCGACCGTGGACTGGCTTCTCCGACGAAGCAAACTTCGATTCCTCGCTCGGGGAGCTTCACCGAGGTGTGCACAGTCCTCTCCGAGGGTTGGACGGGGTTGGTAAGGGTTCTGTTGGCCGGTCTACGGTGGCGGGGGATTGGGCGGCCGCGGGCACGCCGTGCACGGGCAAACGCCGGTGGTTTTGGGCTTCGGTGAGGTCGAGCGCGTGCGGAGGGGTACGATCGAAGTCCCTGAGTGCTTTATAGGCGCGGGCGCGAGCCATGGCGCCTGCTTGGCTTTGGCGCGACGCGGGGCACGCGGGGCCGTGCGTCGGGCGTGCTCTCGCGAGCTCAGAGCGCGTCGAACACGTGGCTCTTTGCTTCTGCCCCTGTTCTTCCCTCTGCTGAGCGGCCAAAACGTACGAATCTTGCCCTAGAGCCTGTGAGAGATCTCTTCCCTGCACCTAGAGCTACCTAGTTCATTTGAGTTCCAAGGGTAGATGTGGTCGGCTTAGAGAGATACGGGGGTGGGAAGTCGGCTATGTTAGAGATGTCCATACCGAGACAAAACTTGTGCCAAGTCGTGTCAAACGTCTTAGGGTAGGTGTCAACTTTCTCTAGGGCATTCTAGAGGAAATTTGGCGCCACTTTGTCAATTGGGTCGAAATGTTTTGAAGTTTGAATGAGGGTGAACATGTGTGATCTTTGGCCAAGGGTTGGTTTTGAACTTAGAAAAATCCTGATTTTTCTTTTGTGCTCAATCCTTGGGTGAACCTTTTGGGGCTTTTCTGAATTCTTTTTGGGATTACTTTCTTACTATTATTTGTAGGTTATTAAGTGTACTACAACTTTTATATTTGGCCCAAGCCATGATCATAAGATTTTCATGACCATTTGGTCATACTTACTTCTAGGGTTCCCATTGTCCAAAGGGGTTTGCATTAGGGTTTTGGGCAATTCTCCCCTTTATACTTGCATAACCAACCAAGGTAAGACATCTAAGATGGGTTACACTTACTTAGGATTTGGATTTCCAAGTTTGTGTACTTTGCTCAAACTAAACCACATGTGATAGTAGGTTAAAAGGTGTGGCCTTGATGAACACTCAAAGTAACACCTGGGGTGTTACAAGGCAGCTTCGGCCTGGGCCATGGTCTTGATGTGATCGCATCCCGCATTCTCTAAGATAGCTGAAATCCCCCGCGCACCGGAAAATGCACAGACATCCCCACGATCACTTAAGATTTCTTCGAAGCTCTCGGCCTCCCCACTTATCCATTCAATAACACCTTTGGGGTCGCCTCGTATGAAGTTTTCTTCGGTAGAATAGGCGCCCACGTTGGCGAAGCTAGCTTTTATTTTCTCCACGTAGCCCAAGGATTTTTCAAAGCATCTTTCCTTGGATGCACGAAGTTCTTCAACAGTTTTCTCTAAATGATTTTTCCAATATTCGCTAATCTCTCGGTTAGCTTCTGCGAGTGTGCATTTTTCTTTGGCTTCTGCCAACTATTTCCGAAGGTCTTCAATTTCATTCTTTTAGATTTTGGCCTGAGCCTTGAAACTAGCTTCATCTTCTTTCACTTTGTTTACCAATGAAATTAAGATTTTGTCTTTTTCAAGACCTTCGTTTCTTAATTTGATTACCTCTGAACGAAGGTTGTTCAGAGCCATCGTATATCCTTCATCTTCAATGTTTTTCTCAGCCCTAAGCGCATTGCTAAGAATTAAGCCATGCAAGAGGAGCACATAATTAAGTATAGCAAATAAAATATTTTGTTTTCAAATACAAAATTAACTTTTATACCTTTATGCTATTGTAAGCTAGGCTGTCGGCAAGTTCGTCCTTCGAAAGAATCGAAAGACCGTCTTCCAGCTTCGGGAATCTGATGCTTCTACCTATCTCCTGGCAAACAAATATTTCTTTATTATCCAGGAGACAGTACAAAAAATCTTCTTCGCCACTGCCATTAAACACTAATGCCCCCTTCAGATATTTTAATTTTTGGGCATAGTGTCGTGCTTCTAGCTTTTCTTTTTGAGATTGTCCCTTTCCCGAAGCATGACGAATGATGTACATAGTGCTTTCTTTTGAAGCTTCGGGAGCAAGAGTTTCAACCTTTTCAGATGCAATTTGCTCTGTCGCCTTTTCTTCAACTATGGTAGGCTCTGTCTCAGTGGGCACTGAAGGCCCAGCTTCGGCTTCAGCTTGAACTTGTGCAGCCTCGGCTTACCTAGTTTTGGTTTCGGCATACGATTTAGTTTTGGCTGGAACGACTTTCTTTACGAGAACATGACTTAAGACTTTTATCGTTTCTAGCACAACATCTAGCACGTTTGCCATCCTTCTCCTCTTAGGAGTGGCAGCAGAAGTCTTTTGTATCTTCGGTAAATCTGCCTCTACTGGAAGGCTCAAAATCTCTGGCATCTTCATTGTTTCTTCAATTTTTGGCTTTTCAGCCTTATCAACCCTCGTTTCAACCAGCTTGACTATAAGCGCCTTCAGCGTTACAGGCGGCTCTTCAGTGCTCTGTGTAGTCGGGATAGTTTCTTTAATTTCGGTAGCAGAAGAGGTCTCCACGCCAAACTCAGGCACCACGGCCGGTTCAATGTAACGCGGCCGGTGCGTAAGAACCTTCACCTTTTTGCCCTTCGACACAGGTTCAACAGGGGTGGCTAAAGCAGCAGTTTTCCTCTTTTTCCCCTATCCCCGCAGCGGGTAGCGGTAATCGGGGTAAACAAAGCCAATGGCGTCAAAAACTCTGTTCAGTCTCTTTTTTCCCCGACCTCCGAAGGCTGTGGACAGTGCATTATCTTCCGCCTTGGAATACGCTCCAAGCAGTTCATCACTTGTAGCTTCGATACACTTCAGCCAGTCGTCGTTTGGCTGATCAAACTTCTCTCTGAATTTGAAGGTATACTTCAGCCGGACCAGACCACCTTCGCTAGAGTCGGTGATGGTCTTCTTCGGCATTTCTCAGCTGTCTATAAGCGGCCATACCATAAAGGCTATATGTTCTTGAATCAAATCTCTTGTCCCAATAAAGGAGCAAACAGTGCTGAAGGCCCTTTGACATGCTTCAATTGTCTCATCAATTTCTATCTTTGGCCTTCGGAGGCCGTAGCGGGACCAAATGGGGCGCATAATGACTTCCTTAATGTCTTCCCTCGCTTTCAAATCATTCTTCACATAAAACCATTCTTCCATCCAAGCTCCGGGCCATCTTTTCCGAAATGTCGGCACCGAGTGGCTCGCGTTAGGGCGAGCGATAAATCCATAACAACCAAAGTTGTTGTGATACTGTTCTTTACCCATGACCTTCATCTCATATTGAAGTTCGTGCATACTGCAGAAGCACTTCGCGCTTGGCTCTAGCCCTTGACTCCTTACTGCCCAGACAAAAATCCCCATCCTTATTATAGCTTCGGGGGTAATCTGATGGAGGAAGATCTGCTAGGTTTTTAACACTTCAACTACAAACTTGCTCAAAGGGAACCGAAGCCTAGCCTTGAAGAAGCTTCGGTAAATTACAACTTTGTTTTGCTCAGGGGCAGGGATGTTGTTGTCTCCCCCAGCCCTCACAATAGACATGTTCCGAAAGTACCTTCCTCTCATGTTCTCAAGATGACTCTGTTTGATGGTTGATTTTCCGAAGATTGAATGACTTGGCCGCCAAGGGCGATCCTCAGAATCCTCATCCCCACTTTCCACATCATAGCTATCGTTGTCACCAGTATCTTCAGATAAGCCTTCCAGTATCTCTTTAGTAATTTTCTCTGTGTTTGTTTTTGCCATCAACTCAACAAATCCAGCAATATAAGGATCCACAACCTTCTTCTCCTCAAACAGCTTCGCCTCTTCAGTCAGCTTCATCTCCGCAGCAACCTTCTTTTCTGGAGACATTTTTTCTCCAGACATGGTGAAAACGTGTCTTTTGAACCGAAGCTCAGAGAGCTTGAAAATCTAGAAAGCGCTAGTGAGCAAGAGCTATAAAATTGAAAAAATAATGCAAATGGCACAAACAGCGTATCAAATGCAGCTGGTGTGAGTTCCTATTTATATGCCCAGTGCGCTGCAAAAAGGAGGGCCCCATCTGTCATTGTTTATTGCTATTCTAGCAAAGGGAAGATGTTTTTTCAGACCTTCAGCTTAAGGCCTTCGTCCATGTTGCAGTCTAAATTCGTTATCTTAACAAATTAATACTGCGAGGGGCTACTGTTGGGGGCCTTCATCTTCCGAAGGTCCTCAAAAACATGATTTAACAATGCTTTCCAAGTGTAACACATGAACAGGTACCTTCGGACTTGGGTCAAAACCATATACGATGTGAAAAGCGTGACCGAGATGAAGACTGATACTGCTCCAAAGCTACACGCAAGGGAGCTTCAGCACAACGACAGAAAAAGGAACTGACTTAAAGAGGAAAAGGCTATCTAGTCCCCATTGGGTTGTCCGTAAGTCAATAGAAAATATGAAGGGCATGAATGTAAATTTTCACAGGCTGCGCCCTGTGCCTATAAATAGATGAACAGTACCCCCGTACTATTCACGCTGACTTGTACTCGCTCGTGCGTCACACTTGTACTTTCATCTTCTATCAAGCCGAAGGTACAAATGTAATTTAATATTATTTCTGTTTATCCATGATAATATAATAAAGATTCATATTGTCTCTTATATTCATATGCTTCTTCTTTCATTAACATATACCGCAATGACGAAGGTATGTCCTTCATGACCTTCGTTTGTAGATCATTATATCCTAAGGGAAATAATGCTTTGAAGGATGAAGGGCATTAACCTTTAACATTTTGTGTTGCCTTGTTCTTAATTCATAGCATTTGAGAACAAGTCCCCAACAAGGCCTTCAAAGACGACGCTGTCAACAGCAAAAGACAGCGCCAAGACCACCCCACCCCCGACGCCACTGTACGCACTTGCAGTTCTGAAGACACACCCCAAGCACCACCGCCAGGCTTCGCTTCACCAGAGGGCGAAGACACCATAGAGGACAGAGAAGTGATCGGCATCTCAGCCGAAGACCAGCTAAAGCTACGAGCTCTGCGCATCAAAAACCACCACCTCCAGAAGCAGAAAGAAATACTCGAAGCCAAGCGCCAATGAGTCACCATGCAAACCAAGGTGCGCCAGATGATACAAGATGAGGAGCAGAGAGCTCGGAAGCTCGAACAAGAGATCACGCTCATGCAAGTTGAAGGCCAGCACAACCAACAGTGCAGCCTGCCCGCACCACCAGCACCTCTCCAGTAGTACGTCAAGGCCGGAGACCCATTCATACCAAAGCACGTCCCTTTCATTCCACCAGTAGCAGCTTTCTAGGGGATCAACTACCTCGACGAGCGAAGCCCCCTAGCTCCACAACTCCAAGCATCACCCTGGCCCGCCAACTTCAGGGCCGACACCTACCCCAAATACAACGGCAGTACCGACCCGGCTCAGTACATCATGAGTTACCAGGTAGCCATCGCATCATCAGGAGGGGACGACGCCACAATGGTCAAATCCTTCATCATCGCACTTGAAGGCCCGGCCTTGACATGGTACACCAGGTTACCGCCACTGTGATTTGATTCCTGGAAATGGCTTCGCGACAAGTTCCTGCTCAATTTCCAAGGGTGTCGACCTGACACACATGCCCTGGCCAAGTTATCTCTCTGCAAGCAGCAAGAGAAGGAAACCCTTCGCGAGTACTACAGGAAATTCCTGATGCTCAACTCGCAACTGCCATCAGTTGATGACCACATCGCAATCCATTCCGCCATCAGCGGTCTTCGAGCTAGTGTCATGTACAATCATTGCATCAGGGACCCACCCAAGAATATACAAGAGCTATACCAATTATTTGAGAAGTATGCCAGGTCCGAAGAGCTCCATCAACGCAAGGTTGAGTCTTAGAGGAAGCCCAAGGACCCTCCGCAGTCCAGCAGAACCTGGACCAGGCCATCGTAGCCAGACTCCGCCCGAGACAACCGCAATCATCATCAAGTGCACAACATTGCCAACTAGCAGCCAGCCGGAGAGACCACCCGTCATCAGGAATACCACCCTCAAGGCCACGACAACGACACAAGAGGGAGAGGCCACGAACGGACA
This sequence comes from Zea luxurians, assembly GCA_029449295.1. Classification (NCBI taxonomy): domain Eukaryota; kingdom Viridiplantae; phylum Streptophyta; class Magnoliopsida; order Poales; family Poaceae; genus Zea; species Zea luxurians. Next base: position 160,924 of record JAOPSE010001033.1, on the reverse strand, counting down.
CAACAGCCATGTAGATTCTACTGTTTGTTTCACGGCGAGGACTGCACACACCCAACAAGAGATTGTTTGGAGACCAAGGCCACCAGGGACAAAATGTCCAGAGCACAACCAGCCGACAACCATAGGGTCGTCTCGCACACATACCATCAACAGCAACCCTACCACAACGAGCAAATCCAGCATCCACCCAACCACGCTTACCAGCACCAAGAGGTGCAGGTTCTACCACCACCGCCTCCACATCACCAAAATCCACCACCCACCACCACCCACAGGCACCCAAACAGGAAGACTTTGCCGAACCACCATATCGTGGAGTCATCCACATGATCACTGGGGGATCGAGCATGGACTTCGACACAAAGCGGCAGAAAAGGGACCACTACCGAAGCGTGAACCATGTCGCCCTCACTGACCCAGTAGTGCAAATGAAGTGGTCCCATGTACCGCTCACCTTCGACGCTAGAGACGTTGACTTACACAGCGCTCCTCATGTAGACGCCATGGTGATCAACTGCAGTGTAGCAGGCTGGGATCTACACAAAGTGATGGTCGACAATGGCAGTCAAGCTGACATTATTTTTCTGCACGCCTTCAATCGCATGGGAATAAGCCATGGCCTACTCAAACCTGCAGACAATCCCCTATACAGCTTCGGCGGCAAGGGAACCTTCCCCGTCGGCAAGATCGAGCTCCCCCTATCATTTGGTGTAGCACCCAATGCACCAAGTGAGCAGGTCACTTTCGACATTGTCGATATGGTCTATCCATACAATGTCATAATGGGTCGAGGCTCGATCAACAAGTTTGAGGCAGCCATTCACGGACTCTACCTCTGCATGAAAATCCCAGGCCCACAAGGCGTGATCACTATCTATGGCAACCAGCAGACAGCGCAAAACATTGAAAGGGACTTTGTTTAAGGGCAGCGGAACGTATACTGCCTCACGGCAAAGTGCGAAGACTTCAGAAGTAGACGCCCGATCGCAGATGAAAAAGTCAAAGCACAACTCCAAAGCAACAACGGAATGAAGGTGGCACCCCTTGACCCGGCAATGCTTAGACAAACGGTTATAATAAGCGAAGACCTGACCTCGCGAGATGAGGAAAAACTCATTTCATGTCTCTCCCGAAACAAGCATGTCTTCGCTTGTTCTGCCCTCGATCTGGTCGGGGTCAGCCGCTCCATCATCGAGCATAGCCTGCGCATCGACCCTTCGGTGCTCCAAAAAAAGCCGCGACTGTGAAAAATGTCTGATGAGAAAACTGAAGCAGCCAAGGCCGAGGTGCATAACCTATTAGAAGCCAAATTCATTGAGACAATCGCTTATCCTACATGGCTCGCCAAGTGGTCATGGTGCAAAAGAAGAGCGGCATGTGGCGCATGTGCATAGATTTCACAAGCCTCAATAAGGCTTGTCCCAAGGATAACTTCCCCATGCCACGGATCGACAAAATAGTCGATGGCGCAGTAGGCTGCGAAGTCATGTCCCTCCTTGATCGCTTCTCTGGGTACCACCAGATTTACATGAAAGAGGAGGACAAGGCAAGCACAAGCTTCATTACACCCTTTGGCACATACTGCTTCGTACGAATGCCAGAGGGACTCAAGAATGCCGGATCCACCTTTTCTTGCCTCACCAAGAGGGTCCTCAAAAGCCAAGTCGGCCACAACATTTTCACCTACGTGGACGACATTGTTGTTGCAAGCAAAAGCAAAGAGGATCACCTGGCCGATCTCACAGAAACATTCACCAACATGCGCAACGCACGACTCCGGCTCAACCCTGAGAAGTGTGTCTTCGGAGTTCGCCAGGGGAAAAACATGGTTACCTAGTATCGCACCGAGGGATCGAAGCCAACCCAACAAAAATATAGGCGATCATAAACATGGCACCTCCACAGTCCACAAGGGATGTCCAGCGACTGACAGGCAGATTAGCCGCCCTGAACAGATTCATCTCTAAATCCGCAGAGCAGAGTCTACCCTTCCTCAAAACATTGCATGGTGCAAAAGACTTTGCTTGGGGACCAGAGCAAGTGGCAGCCTTCGAGTCACTCAAACAACACTTGTCCGACCTAGCCACTATCACAAGTCCCAACCCTTCGGTACCACTGCTTATCTACATTGCGGCTTCACCATGTGCAGTAAGCGCAGCACTAGTCCAAGAGCGGGACAGCGAGGGCAAAAGTAGGCACTGCCCAGTGTACTATGTCTCTGAAGTCCTCACGTCTTCTAAGTGCAACATGACTGAACTCAAAAAAATATCATACACAGTTGTCATGGCTTCGCGCAAGCTCCGACACTACTTCGAGGCATTCAAAGTACGGGTCACCTCGGACAGGGGTCTGGGAGAATTGTTCAGGAACCTGGAGGCATCTGTCAGAATTGCCAAATGGGCAGCCGAATTATCCGGATACCACATAACCTTCGAACCTAGAATGACGATCAAATCACAGGTCCTGGCCGACTTCATCGTCGACTGGACAGGACCTATCCGGCATCAAGAGGAGCCTTCGGAAAGAGTCTGGACCATCCAGTGCGATGGCGCATGGTGCCATGCGGGGGCAGGCACCACAGCGATTATTACATCACCCACTAGCGTCAAGTACAGATACATAGCGTGCCTCAGCTTTGCTTTAGAGTCCGACAGGTCCACCAACAACATAGCAGAGTATGAAGCCATCATCCTGGGATTTCGCAAGTTACGAGCCCTCGGTGTCACCACGTGCATAATCAGGACAGACTCCAAGGTCGTCGCTGGCCAGATCGAAAAGGAGTACTCAGCAAAGGAGCCTGTGCTCATGCAATATCTCACCGCCGTCCGCAGCCTCGAGAAACAATTCAAGGGTTTCACCCTGTAGCATGTCGACCGCAACAAGAACGAAGAGGCCGACGCGTTGGCCAAAGCAGCGGCCAAGGGTGAGGCCCTACCTTCCGACGTGTTCTACCATGTCATCGGCACGCCATCCATCCGCAACCCCGAAGGTTTGCAAATAACTCAGGACGCCGAGGGCCACCGAATTGTCAACCTCATCATGGCCGAAGACTGGCGAGCCCCAATAACACTATACCTGCAAGGCCACTACCATCCAACCAACCGCAATGAGGCCAAGCGACTGAAGCACATGAGCAGGGACTTCACAATAGTCGAGGGTCAGTTGTACACAAAGGGAATCAGCCAGCCTATGCTGAAATGCATAACTGAAACCAAAGGCATAGAAATCATCCGCGAAGTCCACAGTGGAACATGCAGCTCACACTTAGGACCAAGGGCCCTCGCAGCCAAAGTGATCCGTTAGGTATTTTACTGGCCTGCGATAATCTGCACAGCCAACCGAGTCACTAGGTCATGCGAAGCATGCAAGAAGTTCTCTCCTCGCTTAGGAAACCCTTCGCAATTCAACAAGCTCATCACACACACATGGCCACTTCAACGCTGGGGGCTGGACATCGTTGGACCACTTCCTACAGCTCAAGGGAACCTCAAATTCACCTTTGTCGCTGTTGAATATTTCACAAAGTGGATTGAGGCCAGGGCAGTCTCCACAATAACATCGAAGACCGCCCAAAAATTCTTCTGGCAAAACATTGTCTGCCGCTTCGGAGTCCCGTCCGAACTCGTTGTCGACAATGGCAAACAGTTCGACAACCAAGACTTCAGGGAATCCTGTAGTTCCATCGGCACCAAGCCTGTCTTCGCCTCTGTATACCAGCCACAGTCCAACGGTGTTGTCGAACGTGCCAATGGCAAGATCTTAAGCGCCATCAAAAAAGGCTCCTTGATGACAAAAAGGGCAAATGGGCCGACCAATTACCTGAAGTCATATGGGCCCTCAATACGACAGAGTGCCGAGCAACCGGGTTCACACCCTTTCGCTTGATGTATGGATCCGAAGCAAAGATGTCGCAAGAATTAAAGCATGGGTCCCCCTAAACAAACTAGTTAGCCATCCCCAAAGTCGACAAACCAACATCTAAAGATGTCATCGATGGAGACCGCGTTCTCGCCCTGCAGGCCCTCAATAAGTACCAGGTCCAGACGAAAGCATGGCATGACAACACAGCCGTCCTAAGAGAATTCAGTGAAGGGGACCTCGTACTTGTAAGGACCACCGGACAGAGTCCCGGGGCAATCTCGAGCCGAAGTGGGAAGGGCCATACATAGTCAAGACAAAGGCGTCCCCCAGTGCTTACAGGCTAGCAACATCATCTGGCAAAGACCTAGAACATTCATGGAACATCGATAGTCTTCACAAATTGTTTATTTAAGATCCAAGGCCCAAGTGCCTTTGTAATTCTCCAAACTATGTTATTCGGGCCCGCACTCTTTACCTCTTGGGGGGTGAGGTTTTTAACGAGGCGGTGCCATGTAATATACGAACGAAAAGCCCCCGCAAAAAACTCCATGCATCATTACCAGAAGTGTTGAAAAAGACCGCTACGACGGTCTTCGACATTCGACATATATGAGGTCACCGTGATAGGCAGCATAGACTACCCTCGCGTGTGACAAATCCGTGCAAAAGATGCCTAAGGGTGCAACCGGACGAGCACAAGTGCATAATACAAAGTCTTTACTAAAAGACATCCGTGCAAAAGCTGCCTAAGGGTGCAGCTGGACAAGCACAACAAGTGCATAGTACGATGTCTTTACTAACAGACATCCGCGCAAAAGCCGCCCAAGGGTGCAGCCGGATACACACTACATGTGCGACGTACGAAGTCTTTACAACAACACATCTATGCAAAGGCCCCCCAAGGGTGCAGCCGAACATGCCAGCACCACCCTAATGGCGCAAGGCACGTTACGATCGCTGGAATCTGACAGTCGAACAAAACCACCTATGGATACAACCAAGTACGTGTCTTCGACACCCACACATTGTCGCGGCAAGGGAAGTCCCCATCTCATTTCACAACAAACAATGTCATAGTTTACATACACAGAGCAAAGGGCCACCAACCACATTGCATAAATAAATACCTACCACATTTTGTTGCCCTCCCTCTTTATCGTGAGCCAGGGGAGGGCAGCGTTTTCACTCACTACCGCAATACAAGAGCGAGGGCAGCATAAACGCTACATTGGCTAAGCCTTTGGGATAAGGCCCGCCTCACAAAAATTAAACAACATCATCCTCAATTCCTCACCCTCAAAAAGACTCTGCAGATCCCCCTCCCCAATACATGTCCCGGACGACGAAGACAGCAAATCTCGTTGGCCATCCCGATCTACCCGAAGGCGTGTTCGTCCCATCCCCATCCGACGACTCCTACCACTTTGCAACATACCACCAACATTATGCTTCGCCACCACCCTTCGCCGGCGGTACTCCCCAGTCCTTGCCCCTGCCAGGGGATCGGATGCTTCACGCGCTTCCAGTCGCGGCACGGATTCCACCGCGGCCACATCCAGCGTAGCAAAATAATCCAAATACTCATCCGAAGAATCTTCCATCCACAAAAACGGGCTCCCAAACTCACCCCCATCAGATGACCAAGACCCAGTTTCCGTACCAGACAAATTTTCATTAATAGGCATTGCACTCACAGCCGCCACAAAATTACTATCATCAGTAGGGTTTGCTTACGCAGGCCCAGACATCGGAACCTACACAGCAACCGACTTTCAGTATCACAAAAATAAGGTCCTACACCCAACACCCCTAACTCGACCCCGCCACCTGAGAAGGGGCAGCCGGCGCTGCAGGGTCTTCGGCAGCCGGCGCAGCTGCCACTGAAGTGTCTTCACCAGCTGGCGCAGCGGCTACCACAGGGTCCTCGCTAGGGCTAGTCAGTGGCGCTAGTTGTTCCCCAACCCCCGCCCTCGCATCTTCTGCCTGAGGCACCGAGCTTTCCAGGCCTCCAAAGTCATCGACTTCTTCATCGTTCGCCATCTACAAAAATAACACAAAATATAAATACATATTATTAAAAAAAGCGGTCACACACCTGCTCCATCGCCCGGTCAGACCTTTCCCGGACAGTATCATGACCGTGAGGGCCCCACATCATGTCGTAAAGCGCCCCAGCGGACCGCTTTAGCACCTCGTCTTCGACCTAGAAAATTCTGCGATCGATGTCTTCGTCGGATCGGTTAAAGTCTTCGAATTGCCTGCACCCTTCACAGGACAAGGCATTCGCAGCCCCTTCATAGGTAATAAGCGAGGCAAAGGACATGAGAACCATCGCGATAGCCAGGAGTAGCTCAAGTTCCTCATGTAGCCATCCAAGAAAGCGGAGGCCCACCTCCTCGCCGGATGTATCAAAGGGGGTGGTACGCGCACCAAGCTGTCTGTACGCGTCCATGAGCAATGCGTGTGCTCGGTCGACCCCTGTGTGGGTGGAGGCCTCTGCTTTTTCCAGATAGCCTCGTAGGCTCCTGTGGCTCGATTCTGCATCAGTAGCAAGTTGGAGAGCGAGGTTGGCCTCGGCACGGGCGAGGTTGGCCTCAGTACGGGCAGCCTGCTTCGCGCGAGCCCTGTTTGCATCCTCCTTTTCCGCCACCAGCCGGTGGCCGAGGTCCTCTTTTTCAGCCTCCGCCGCTGACAGCTTCTCCATCAGGTTGCGGCTCTTGTTTTCCGCGGCTGATTTGTCTCGCAAAGCCTCAGTGTGCTCCGTCTGGAGGCGCTCAATCCTCCCCTCGAGTCATCGCCTCTCGGCAGCAAACTCCAAGGTCAGGGCCCCCGACGCAATGTGCTCGGCGAAGGCGACCGCTTGGCACAAAAGACTGTTAAATTCATAGTCATAAAAGAAAAGCAAACTCCCGAAGGCAAAGATCACTCGCATGCTTCAGCTGCTACGCAATTGAGCCAGCCACGTCCTTAGCAGCGATGTTCGAAGCAATTTCACCGCTAGCGCAAAACCTAGACCATGGGTCCTGCGAGGACCCCTTCGCCCCTGTTGCCACGGCCACCGACACAGCCGCCGCCGGCACCGGGACAACAGCTAGTTGCCCAGTCTCCGACCCTGCACCATAGACACATCAGACACCCAGACCCCGTTTAAGGGAAAAAAATAAAAATAAATAAACAACTCACCGACAGGTCCTCGCCCTGTGTGGGCGTTGAAAATCGCGACCCCGCTCAGAAGGTAGTCCTCCACGGAAATATCCATGGAGACTTTGGCCCCACCCACCACCGTATCAGCAGTACGCGGTGGCGACGGAGGCCTTCGCTCCTGTGTGGGCACGGCAGGGAGTAGCATGCTGGCGCTGGGTGCGCCAGGCAAAGGTTTGCTGGAGCCAGGGGCGGCAGGCTTCACGCTCCCCCGTGCCATTTTAACCTCGCGGTGCGGGTCCCTGACCCTCACGAATGCCCAACGTTTCCTCGACGCGTCTTGACGATCCTTCTCCATCACTGTTGATACAACAGCAGCAACATTCCGTCCGTAAGGAAAAAATTTCATCTCACGAGCTAATCGAGATGTAAACATGTCGTCACCGGTCGCCCAGGGAATCGGAACATTCCTAGGCCAGCGACCCCTGGTAACCTTCAGCATTCGTGCGGAAGATTCCCAGAGCTCGGGCGAAGACATCGTCTCCCAGGGAGCCGCGCAGGTCTCCAATAAATCCGTAGCAAAACATTCGGAAGCCCCCAACCCCTCAGCTCTTGTACCTAATTTCCTCTTCTTAGCGGCCGCAGCCGGCGCTGCTCCCCGCGAAGGGCCTTCATCAACCGTTGTCACCACCTTTTTTCCCCGGCTGTCAGCATCGTCGGCATCGTTGTCCCCCAGGTAGCCAGCATACAGCAGACGTTTCAACTCAAAAACGCGGTTCAACCGAACATTCGTACTGTGAATATCCCAACTCCACAGGGTCTCAGTCCTCGGTACATATCTTCCTACAATCTTCGCGGCCTCGGCCTCTACTTCACGCACAAATGCAGCCGGGTTCCGACCCCATAAATCCACAACAAAGGCAGGACTTCGCACCAACCGGTCGCCCTGGGTCGGCATCCGACGGGGGCACACTTCGCCCAGTACCCAGCCGTGTGCCAAGGGCCACACTCCATAGCCGATAAATTCCTCAACCAAATCGCGCCCACTACTCAAGCAGGCAGCGAATCGAAGGGCCCCTTCGTCCTCGTCATCCTTCGCCACCTCGAATCGAGGGAACGCCACACAACAGTGTGAGCATAGAATGGCCGGAGGGAGGCCAGACAGGTCTTAGACATCACCAGAAGACACATAGAACCAAAAATCCCATCAGTTGCCCCACTTGTTCCTAGCACAAGGGACTATCTCCACGACTTTCGCCGAAGTCTTTCCAGTCCTCGGCTTGAAGGTGCACAATCCAAATTGTGCAATCTTATTTCCTATTTTTCTTTTTTGCCAATGCAGGCAATAATTCTTGGCGAAGACCTCCATAGATGACCGCCCACCGTAAGAAGTAACCGCCCAAACATACTTCGCCAGCACAACCATAGCGTTAGGCGTTAACTGGTGGACCTGCACTTCAAACCTCCGCAACGAAGCGATGCGCCAGGAGACGAAGGCCGGCGATAAAAAAGGCCTCAAAGACAACCAATTCGCCCTCAGGCTCGGGGATCTCCTCTGCACCTGGAACCCACCCGACGCCATCACCAAAGTATCCGAGCCGCTGCATCTCCAACACACGAACCGAGGAAATCCTCGAAGTGCGGAACTCCACGGTATGGCCCGGCTACAACTCCATCACTGCCAAATCGCTCAAAGTTTCCTCCGACGATGGGACGGCCGACGACGCACTTGCAGCAGACAAAGAAAGACATTGCTACATACTGTCGGCGGCGGCGCACGGTCTGCTTGATGCGGGCCAGATTTCCGAAGCGGGAGAGCAAGGAGGGCAGGCGAGCAGTTTGTAAAAGCTAAGGTTTTCTACGGCGCAAACAAAAGCTAAAAACATACCCAGCCATGGTCGGCACGACGCGACGCCTCGGGAAACATGCGGTCAATCAGTAACACGTCCATCAACAGTCACATTTCAAAAACCCCTGCAGGACCAATTCGAGCGAGGGCAGCGTCTTCACCATCTAGTGGCGGTCTTCGGCACCAGCTGACTTGGTCGAACTGGTCCCTTGGAGGGCAAATGTTGGGGCAAAGGCGAACATGCTACCCTTCTCTCTATGACTTTGTCTTCTCATCGCGCTTGATGGCCACATCCACGGAACGCGTCAGTACAAGTCGAAGGCGCCGACCGGACGGAGACCTGTGCGGTTCCCTTTGCCATCACATTGCAAGACGAAGGTTTTTGCCAAAGTCTATGGGCTTCCCCCGTCATCATCGCCCTGGGAGGCCCATGTGGGATTCGGCCCATGGTGATGGGCCCCGCGAGGACAAGCACGATAAGGCCATGTCTTTAATAAGAGTAACCGTAATGACTGCCTGTAACCTCCCCTCGTGGGAATATTCTGGGGATAAACCAGGTACTCGAGGGTATAAACGTCTTGGATAGGGTCAAACGACCACTCGAGTACCTATAAATACCCCCGTACAGTGCCCACAATAGGGATGAACAAAGCTTTTGGCATTCCGTGCTAATCCTTGCAAACACATTTTCCACTCCCCCGTTGGATTAACCTGCCCAGGCGGACAGATTCTCAACAGCTCGTATCCTTGGCGTCTTGTATACTCCTATATCTTTATATATGCTTATCTTCATACCCTAATGTTTGTTTAAGACATTTTAGTTAACATGCCCTTGACCACCCTTGTTTCTTAATGTTCCAGGAGTGGTCATTTTATTTTGCACATCCTTGGTGATCTCGTCAATTCCTTATAATTTCCTTTAGTAATAAATTCTTACTTCAACTCTTCTGTCGGAACATCACTTATCTTATCCTTGATTGTTTTCTCCACTTTGTCACTTCGCGAGTCTTGCCTTAACTCTGTCCATGGATTATGTTTTTCATCATTAGCACCTTTATCTTTATCACCTCTATATCTTACCTTGATGTTTATCTTATATCGGCCTTTAAAATATCCTCTTTTCCATCTCAATCTGAGCATTGTATTTTACCTACTTTTCCCTTGGTCGTATCCTCTTCTTTGTCGCTTGCGAGTTTTCAACTCCATCCTTGGTTGTGCTTCTGTTTAGTGTTGCCTTTACCTTTCCCATCTCTCGACCATACCTTGTGATTACATTATGTTTGTTATCTAAAGTCTCCAATTTCTTATCTCAATTTGAGAGCAGTATTTTACTTATCTCACCCTTGACAACATCCTCTTCTCTACCGCGTGTAAGCTAGGACACAACTCCATTCTTTGTTGTACTCATACCATTGGCTCTCTAATGTCTTCATCTTTTCTCTTATACCCTTGTTTGTTATCGCCTTTGACCTTGTGATATTTATGTCTTCTACCTAAATACTTACCTTAAACTTATCCTTTAAAAGCCTCCCCTTTCTTTCAACCCAGATTGAGGGCTATGAGTTACCTATCTCTCCCTTGATTTCTTTTCACTCTTTGCCGCCTTACAAGTTTTGTCTTAATTCCATTCTTTGCTTTGCTTTTATTTGCTATCATCCTCACCTTGTTGTCCGTGGATCTTGCCTTGATACTCATCTTTATTCCTACTCTTTAAAAATCCCCTCTCTTTCACCTCAACTTAAGAATGGCAATTTAACTATCTGGCCCTTGGACACACCCTCTCCTTTTCCACTTGAAGGTCATGTATTAACTCCATCCTTTATGGTAATTATATCCTTTGTCTTATGTCTATTTACCTCCTCTCCTACATCCTTGTCCGTTGTTACCTTTAAAACCCTCGTGATATCTATGCCCTTGCCTTCCTGCTTACCTTGAACCTACCCTTTGAAGCCTCCTCTTTTCCATCCCTGTTCAGGGATAATGCCTCCTCTACTTCCTCATTGACTGCTCCCCCTTCTTTGACACCTTGCCAGTTTTGTCTCAAATACATCCTTTGTTTGTGCTTGTCTGTTATCACCTTAACCCATACCATCACTGAATCTTTAACTTGATGCTTATCATGTTCTTGTATTTTTATGCCGCCTCTTCCATTTCAGTTCAAGAGTGTTGTCTTATCCCTCCCCGCTCTTGTTTGTTCCCTTTTCCTCTATCGCGTTGCTAGTCTTGTCTTAACTTGATCTTTTGGTGTGCTTTCGCCTGTTACCTCCTTTACCTTTGTAATCACTAGATCTTTCCATGACTCTTATCTTATGCCTACTTTTTGAATTATCATCTTTCCCATCTCGATTTGAGAATGTGTTTTCCTACCCTACCCTTGGTTGCATTTTCTCCCTTGTAGATTACATTCCTTGCTTTAACTCCATCCTTTATTGTGCATGTGTCCCTATCCTACACGTCTTGTTCTTCTCCTTGTCCTTCAACAACTTTAGAGAGTAGTTATTTCCTTTTTTAAGAAAGACCACCATTTAATTAAAAGGAATGTATAGCAATGAGATGTTTGTTGTTGTATGCTTGTGTTGTTTGTCTTTGTGTGATGACTCATTTGCTTCTTTGGGATGAGTGTTGTTGTGTTGTGGCCCTTGGTCCGTAATGACATCAGTTTACTAGATGAGTGCCATATAGTTGGGTAGTTGGGTTATCTTTTCCTTCTATCTCCCTTTAATCCGTCTATGCTTACCTCTTTTCTCTGTCTACCCCTTTTCCTCTTGTACCTGCTCAGTTGGCAGAGTCCGAGTCGAATCAAAGAATCTATGTGCCAACCTTGTTTTCTTGCTAGTCTTCCCTTGAAACACAATACCATCAACCTATCCCTGTCAAAATACCACACCATCCTTGTTTCACGCTAGCTATCATTTCCTTTCTGTTATAAATGTCTAAATGTCCTTGTTTCATATTTTCCCTTTGTATATATCATGAACCTTGTGAAACCTTGTCTCACTCTCCCTTTTCCCCCTACCTAGATGATGAATCCCAATGAAGATAAAGTGGATGATGTCAACGACAAGATTCCAACTCCAGCAGTGGTGAAAAGGAAGGATGAGTCACATGGATATCTACTGAATGGAATGAAGAACAACAAGAGGACCAGAAAAATGTTTGGGTACAAGATTAAACCACCTCAATCGCAAGCAAAAGCGCCAGAACTCGTGAATACCCAAACATGGATATCAAATCAAGTTTAGCTGTTCGACATGCAGGCAACCGATCAACCATCATCTGTTGACAATCAAGCAAAGCTGACTCACAGAGAGGTCAAAGCAAGTGGTGCTTGTTTCTACTGCAAGGAAGAATGGGCACTTCATTTGCCAATGCCATAAGACGCATCTAGAACGACTCACGAAGAAGGCCTTCAAGCAGAACTCAACCAGTGATAATCCAGAAGAAATTGTCTTTACCCTGCTCAAAGTACAAAGTAATTCAAACAACTAATGAGGGTTGTAGGTTGCTGAACATAAGCGTCGAGCCGAGAGAGTGATGAGTCTCTTGTTAGTGGGTAGATCTGTTTGTAAGGTCTTGTGAATAACCGATGAACCAACCTTGTTTTTCTTGCTAGCTTCTTCTTGAATCTTGGGGCGAGATTCCTGTTAAGGGGATTAGATTTGTAACACCCTAAATTTGGGGGTATAAAATTTCTTTTCTAATACTCACCAAATTCAGGTGTTACCCTCTCTTTTCCTTGCTTTTCTTTTTTTCTCTAAATAATGGAGAGTTATTTTATTATATATATAAGTCTTTAGCATAGTAAAATAAATAAAAAACTAAAAGAGTTAAGGATTAATGCATCATGCTGGAGCATGCACTTTATTGGATGGGTGATTTGATTACGCATTAATCTGAATCATAAGTCATGCTCAAAGTAGGAATCAGACACAGTAACGAGGAAAGGAAAATTGAAGAAAAAGGAAAACAAACCCAGTAAACCCTTTCGACCTCCTCTGCTCCCCGGCCAGCGCAGCCGCTGCGGCCCATCGGCACGCGCGGCCCAGCGCCTAAGCGACCACGCCCACCAACTCCCTAGCCCATGGGCCCAACTCGAGATGCGACATTCTTCTCCAACTGTCTCAGCTAGAAAACAGGGCATCGTGCACCTAAAACTGCCCCGTGTCCACCCGGCTCCGCCCCTCCTCTCCCTGCGTTGTGTCGTCGTCGCCAGGAGGAGCACTCACCGGTGAGTCTTCCCCCTTCCTCTCGCCTTTCTCCCTCTCGCCATGGTAAACTCCCGCCTCGCTGTGCGTGTAGCCCGACGCAGCCATCCCCAGTGCGTTTCACCGTCCGGCGAGGCCAGCGCGGCCCACGACGTGCAGCCAGCTCGGTGTGCCCCGCGCGTGCGACCTGGAGTCCCTAGGCGCGGCCGGCCACCTGTGCCTCTAGCACGCGTCCCCCTGCTGGTGCGGCCTCTGTCCGGTGAGCCCTGGCTAGGCCAGTCCAACCCCTCTCCATGCGTTCTTGAGGTTGAAGAAGAACCACCAATTTAGGTTGCGCTTGAGTGAGCAGTTGGAGGAGATGCTAGCCACACTAGATCCCACTCGTTTTCATCCTATGTGGTTGTATTCCGTGTGGCCCTTTGTGTGGCTTCGCTTCGACCAATAGAATCGCGCCACGTAGTTTAAATTCGAGAAATGCTATTTATTCAGTATAATTTGCGTCGAACCCGTCACGACTCGTTCCAGTTGCGTTAACTTCGTAACAACATCAATTTTGTATTAGTAACATTATTTTGGTATGTCACGGGTCTTAAGTAATTAATTATTTGTTCATTCGATAGTGGTTAAAAGAATGACTTTCCAATTAAAACTAATTTATTGTTCTAACTTTGCGTTTTACAAATACGCGTTAATTTGATTAATGCTAACTCAAACATTTTTAAATTAATACTCGCTTAGTGTATGCGCGACATCTATTTAAGTATTTCTCGTATGTCACGCATGTTGTTCCGCATGCGATGGCGTGCTGGATCGCGTGTGTTGTTTTGCGCGCGTCACCACATGTTGTCTTCGTGTGTTGCGCGTGCGGATCATGCGCATCGCCGCACATTGTCCGCGCGCTAAGTCGCGTTTGTCCGCGCGTCGTCGCGCATTATTCACGCACTATCATACTGCTCGCACGTTGTCGCGCGCGTGTTCGCGTGTCATTTGCGTGCTGCTTGCGCGTCGTCGACATTCTTTCGCGTGTTCGTGCCGCACGTCTGGGTCGCGTGTCGCGCGTATCTCACGTGTCGATCACGTGTGTCGTGCGGCGTCTGTGTGTGATAATAAATTGTTTTCGCTTATAAACACTCATGTTAATAACGTTAATTCGTCAGATCACTTGTGTTAGATAATTAACTTAAGGTTTGCTCGACTAATATTTATTAGGCTAACATCCCAATTAGATTAAATGTGTATTGTTCGAATTGAGTTTTTATAATAAACTACTTTTTATTTATTTAATAATTGTTTAGTACAAACGCGTCACCTATTTAGTTTTCTCGGCTGTCGTGCGTGCTGTTCCATACGTGGTAGCTTGCTAGTTTGCACGTCGTTTGTGCTAGTCGCGCATACTATTCTCATGTGTCGTCAGTGTGCTATGTCGCGCGTGTCCGCATGTCATTCACACGCTGTCATGCTGTTTCACGCATCGTAAACTCGCCTCGCTTAGAATCTCTTTAGCTAATTATATTACTTATTTATTTAGTTAGTGTAGTAGATTTAATAAAAAATAAATAGCAGTTACAATTTATATTTGATAATGTCGAATTAAATGTCCTAACTATTACTTGCGTAGCGTAAGCGTTAGACTTCTCGACCATAGCTTCGACCATCACGTTTCTTATCATAGCGTAAACGTAGAAGCGCTCTCTATTTTTATATTGTTTGTTTTGATAATATTTTATCTTGTATAGTGTAATGTTCTTATGCAAGTATATGTTTGCTTGTGCCTGTTTGTATTCGTTGCGTGTCGCGAATAGATTGCGATCTGTTCTCGAGCTTCGTGGAATCGACGATCAAGATTTGGTGAACCAGTGGTCTTGAGATCAAGTTCTTCAAGTTCTACGATATTGAGGACCCTGAGCATCTGTTTGGTGAAGGCAAGTGTCTTCTGACCCATTATGTCCTATTTACTTTATAAATCACTACCCCGCATTACTCAACTGAATCCTAAGGATTGACTAGCTTTGTATTTACCTTGTGTAACACCCTGAATTTGGGGGTATAAAATTTCTTTCTTATGATCATCCAAATTCAGGTGTTACTCTTCTATATCTCACTCTAGTTCCCCTCTCTCTCTAGTTTTCTCCCTTTCTTCTTCTTTTAATTAGGGTTAGTTGTATTAGTGAGGGATTATTTAATTTATTTTGTCCAAAACATATGAGTCATGGAATGTTGCATCATATTGAGCCTAAATATTCTTTGAAATGTTGCACATATTTGATTTGGTTTGAATTTGAAACTTGATTTGAATTTGAATTGAAAACCCTAGAGAATATAAATAGAAAAGCAAATAGAAATTCCAGGAAAAAGGAAAAGCCAATTTGGCCCAAGGCAGCCCACTTAGCCTAGCCTACGCCCCCCCCCCCTCTACTTGACAGGCAGATCCCACCTGTCGGCGCAACCCTGAGCGCTCGCCCTCTCTCCCCCCCCCTCTCTCTCGCTGCACCGTGGGGCCGACCTGTCGGCGTGGTTTCCCTCACGTGTGCCCACTCTCCCTCTCTCTGTCCCACCGTCCCCACCTGTCAGCTCATCCCCAACCTCCCGCCCACGATCTCCCCGCCGCGGACGCGCCCACGACCACGGGTTCTCCGGCCATGTCCGAGGCCCCGCGTGTGATAGAACCTCCCAAGTCATTAGGCCCACCTACAGTTGTCTTTGTCCAACAGACCTTAGACAACCCTGTAGGTGCCCCTGAATCACTTGACAAGTTCGGTATCTGCTTTTCTTACCTTTCCCAAGAGCGTTTCACCCGTCACGCAGACATTACAAGCATCGGAGTTACGAGAATGCGGAAGCAATTACATTAACTTACCTTTATTTAAAAGTAAGATAGAGGTGAATATTTACAGACCAGAATATAACCAATGAGTGCATAGTAATATTATTACACACCAAGGGAGGCAAAAATTCCTCCCGATAAGTTTTAAACAAAAGTTCTATGGAGGATCCATTCCTCGCGCAGCTTTACTCCTGGTTTTCTTCTTTTGATACCACCTTAGAACAGAAGCAACAAAAGTTGGTTGCTTCCTCACCTAAAAACAACATGGGACAAAGCCCTGAGTACGAAGTGTACTTTCACAAGACTTACCCGACAAAGTAAAAGACTCTCAAGGATATGCTGGATTTGGGAATCAAGGAGAGGCTTTAGCAAGAATCAACTTAGATACTTTTGCAGAAATAGCTTACTAAAGTGAGTCCTTACTTTCAATATTTTAACGCCAGATTAAATATTAATAGACTTTGTTTGCACCTAGTCTAATTTCACCATCTCATCAATACAACATCATTTTTACTCATAATGTTCACATCCTGACTTAGGTTGTAGGGCAGTGACCAAGTCTTCATAACCGTGAAGGTACGACGATCCGAATCGATTATACTCAGTTGAGGATCTCCGATCACACGACATATGTAGCACTTAACCCTTGCATATGTCAACCCGCCACCGGGGTTCTTAAGACTAGATCAGGTTCACGTCAACCGAGAGCACAGATACACTACCGTCCAGCCTCTTTCCACGGAGGGTACACGCTACTCTCGCCATCGCTCCACTCCCATTGCGTGTTATCTTATTCTAGCCTTAGTCTGCCCGAGGCAAAGCTTACCCATGACGAGGCATGTGACTAGTTAAAGGGTCCTCGATCATCAAGCCTACATATGCATCCAATCCTTAATCAACCTAGGTAGAACATCACCTTTCCTAGCCCAAGTCCCGATTTAAGTACTTCCATCCTT
Organism: Zea luxurians; assembly: GCA_029449295.1. Classification (NCBI taxonomy): domain Eukaryota; kingdom Viridiplantae; phylum Streptophyta; class Magnoliopsida; order Poales; family Poaceae; genus Zea; species Zea luxurians. Next base: position 144,088 of record JAOPSE010001033.1, on the reverse strand, counting down.
AGGATTGTTTGTGTTCCTTAGGATGAAAAGAGCATCACAGGGAACTTTGCAGTAAGATCCCACCATGCTCCCAATGAAAATATATTCTTGCAGGTAGAAGCCATCCTTCCTCAGGATAACCCCTAAGCTAGGCAGTATTGCAAAAGAAAACCTCTATCCACAAGATCTAAGCAGGGCTAAGCATTTTTGTAAATCATATTTTGATACTTCACCAGAAGTATCTATAAAGGTATGGATATCAAGGAAGGCAATGCATCAAAGGATTTCCAAGCAACTCCTATAAACCTAATGCACATTTCACTAGACTTAAAGTATGCAAAAATTATTTAAAAACACAAGGAAGGGGTTGCATGCACGGGGGCTTGCCTTAGTTTATAGGTGAATCAGGCTCGGATCCGCAAATGTCAAAGTAAAGACAATTTCCTGCCTGATGTTCCGCAGGTGGTGGTGGCGAAGTCTTCTCTTCTTCCACTTCAACTTCTTCCTCGTTTTCTAAATATAACCATCTATATATATATATATAAGAATGAATGCCCTTGTAATGCTTATGAATGTGACAAGATAGTAAAGGTTTATTTCTAAAGTCTTGAATACAACTTTTCTTCACAGTTTTCCGGGAAACTAGGTTTTCCGGAGTAAGTAAAGCAATTCAAAGGGCAGGGGGTAGGGTTTTGGGTTCTAAGCATCAAACAAGGTCCAAATCAAACCAAATTCTACCCAAAGCTTCTAAATAATGTTTAGAGTTCAAATAAAAAGTTTGGGGATTTTTGGAATTACTATTTATTTTCTAAAAATCCAGAACCAATGTTTTAGGCTATTTTAAATGCTCCAAAATTCCCTATTTGATCTAAAAATCCTAAAACTATTTTTATAAAATACTATGGAAAATTAGGAATATAGCAAAATTGGTTTAGTATTTTTACCATTTTTCTACCATTTTCTAAAATTGTTTTAGTTCTAGCGGAAAAAGAAAAAGAAAATCTGTGAATAGTACTGGGCCGATTCCAGCCCAGGACGGCCCAACCTCAGCAGAAGCGCGCCCGCGCTCGCGCTCTGGCTAATTTTCACCTGAGGCCCTTATTGCATGAAAATTTTGCTAAGAATCACTAGCCACTGTTTATGCTCTCTCTGAAAGTTACGCAAAGGTCCCTAGGGTTTTGTTTCTTCTCCAAACAACTCCCTGATCGCGGTGCGCTCACCGTTCATCAACGATGCTGCACGGAATGCTCAGTCGAGCGACAGGGGGAGCATAACCTACCCAAGGCGACCTAGGAACGAGCTTCACTTTGGCTTGAACACTTTGAGAACGGTCTGCCCACGTGCACGGTGGAAACCGTGATGTTGATCCCGTGTTCCCAATCACTTACGCCCGAATTGGTCAAACGGATGCTACGGTGAGCTTTACGTGCCTACAGAGCTGCTAGAACAACACTCGAGAGAGGCAGAGCGCGGAGTCTTGTGCTCGCCGGTGACAGAGAAAAGGGGAAAATGACGTCGCGCCGGCTCTGGGTGAAATGGGGGATGGGATTGGGGCTATACGGCCGTAAGAGACTATAGTTTCACCGTGCACAATCAATTTGGGAGGAGGTGGAGAAGGCAGTGCGAATTTTGGGTTCTTCTCAAGCTTGCGGTTGAGGCGGTGAGTGCCTCGCCGTGGTCCATGCCGCTATTTAAAGCCACGGCGGACCGACTATCGATCAGCGGCCGCGGATAGCATTGCTAGCGCATGTTCACCACGTAGAAGAGAGGTACAGTGAGGGAAGATCAGGGTATGGATGACACCGCGGCGGAGGTGACCGAGCCACGGTGACCGCCGGTGAGATAAGTCCGGCCACATGCGGCTAGGTTCGCGGAGTCGTGCCACGTCCAAGGTTATCCTTCCCGCGATCAAATCCACACCGTTTCCTCCGAGCTCATCCAATTCCACAGTGCGGTAGATCTTTTCCCCCTGCGTTCATCAGATATTTCAGTGCACGGGATCTTCAGAGTTCGCCTGAACCGACCACCTTCTACCCTCTTTATCTCTGGATTTTTGTTAAGAACAGAGCAACTTCCCTTAATAAAATTTGTTCACTAAACATTAGTCTACAAACTTACTATAGGATTCTTAGGTCAAAACCAAACGAATTCAAAGTTATGGAGTGCTCAAATTGGTCCCATATCACTGTGACCATTTCTGTCTTTAGGTTTAGTTTTAATTACTTGATACAAGTCTGACAGAGCAACTTTGGGCAACAATTTCTTTGATTTTTGTATAACAACTAGAGTGACTGTATGCATCAAAGTTGTAAACCATTAAACCATATTCATCTTTGTTATAGCACCCATAGCCAAATTCTTACTGGATCATGGTTAAATTCGAGCCCTAACTCCATGCCATTCCACTGTTAATCTAAATTTCAGATTTCAAGCAGTCTGACAGTCCAACTTCAGGCTCATTTATCTCAGAATTCTTCATGGTACCAAGGCATGAGTTCTACAGCAAAGTTATTCTCCTTCCATAGATCTACAATATTGATGTGGTTACCTAGGGCAGAATCCTTTTTGTTTAGAAGTTACAAGGTCACAAGGATGAGCACATTACACTGAAATTCAGACATAGTCAAAAGAGTTCAAATGTGGCTCTTTTGCAATTAAGTCCAAAACTCAAGGTTCAAGTTGCAAATCTTCATAATTGTGAACCACATAACTTAAAACACCTTACTTTACTAGTTTTGCACTTTAGTCCAATAGTGCACTGATTTTACACTTAGCCCCCTAGGGTTTAGGTTTAGAGTTTTCTAGGGTTCCAATTAGGGTTTTTGGTATCTCAGGGATGTAAATGTAATGTAGGTCCATCCTTGGTAACATTTTATGATTATTTTACTTAATCTTTGGGGTTTTCTCTATTTGGGTCCTGTTTTACCCTTCTAACCCCCATTTAGGGTTAAGTATCCTACTCTAGGGTCTTATTTGCAAAATGCCATATCAATACAACTTGTTTGAAAATTTTGCCTAGTGAATGCACTCTAGGTGTGTCAAACATATGCAATGCCAATGCTGATGATGTCATGCTCAAGTTTTAGTAACAGTAACACCAGGGGTGTTACATCCTTCCCCCATAAAAGAATCTCGTCACGAGATTAAAAGTCCTAGGGTAAGTAATGGAAAAGGAAACACGACATGTCTTTATTTGCTTATTCTTGGTACAATGCAGGGGTGGTTTGGGATTTACTCCTTTATTATAGCAAATATACACACTTTACAAATTACATGAGGCTAAAAAGCCTGGGAAATTCTTGTCTAAAAAGTCTCGAGTTTCCCATGTAGCCTCATCTTCGGAATGTTGGTTCCCCTATATCTTATAAAACTTGAGAGTTTTTCTTCGGGTAATTCTGTCCTTTTGATCCAAGACTCGAATAGGATGCTCCGGATATGTCAAGTCTGGCTCTAGGACAACATCTGTTACTTCAATGGTTCGGTCTGGAACCCGAAGACACTTCTTCAACTGAGACACATGGAACACATTATGTACAACAGACAAGGTTTCGGGTAGTTGAAGTCGATACGCCACTGGCCCATATCTTTCAAGAATGAGGAAAGGACCAATATATCGTGGTGCAAGCTTCCCTTTAACCCCGAAACGTGATACACCCTTCATCGGTGAAACTTTCAGGTAGACATAATCTCCCACGAGAAAGTACAAGGGTTGTCGTCGCTTGTCTGCGTAACTCTTCTGATGAGCTTGAGCTTTCTTCAAATGATGTATCATTCGTTGAACCTTTTTCATCGATCTCTTTTACCATATCAGGTCTGAAGAAGCTTCTTTCACCTGGTTCAGACCAATTTAATGGAGTACGACATCGTCGTCCATATAAAGCTTCGAAGGGTGCCACCTTAATGCTTTCTTGATAGCTATTATTATATGAGAACTCCGCTAATGGTAAACAATCATCCCATTTTTGGGGAAGTTCCAAAGCACAAGCCCGTAACATATCTTCAAATATTTGATTTACCCTCTCAGTCTGTCCACTGGTTTGAGGATGATAGACCGAACTATGGAGCAACTTAGTATCCAAGGATTGGTGAAGTGCTTCCCAAAACTTGGCTACAAATTGAGGTCCATGATCTGACACTATAGTCTTCGGAAGACCATGCAAACTGAGAATACGGGCAATGTATAATTCTGCATATGTGGCCATTGTATATTTTACCCTGATCGGAATGAAGTGGGCGATCTTTGTAAGTCAATCAACGATAACCCAGATAGAATCATACCCTTTGGAGGTCCTAGGCAATCCCACAATGAAGTCCATGCTTATATCCTCTCATTTCCATGTTGGAATAGGTAATGATTGCAATGGCCCAGCAGCTTTCATGTGTATGGCCTTGACACGTCTACAAGTGTCACATCTCATCACATAGCATGCGATTTCAATCTTCATCTTTGTCCACCAATAGAGACGATGTCAGCCAGAAAAACACATAAGATTCCATATGTGCAATTTGATTCTTCTGACGGCACTGTACTATCCGAGTCTGTTGGGCGAGCGGCAATTACGCAATTTTACCCAAATAGAATCAGAGGCACCATCTTGGGTAAAACACATTGAGGATCTGATGGTTCCCTTTCCGATGCATGCTTGTGGAGCCATTTTTAGACCACCTATCTATTGGTTTGAAGGAAGTCATTGCCTAGCCTAGAGTTGGTTGGGTGTGGCTAGTCACCTACTCCTAGATGATGTGGTTTTTACATCAGCTTAATATGTTTGTCAGATGTGTGAAGGATTAGGGGTTATTATTGACCTTGTATGTCTAGGTACTTTGAGTGCATCGTATGATAGAATGAAATGTAAGTTTCTGAACTACAGTAGATGAAGACTTATGTTATGTGTAGGTTAACCTTACTAGTTTAGATATTTTTCCCTAGTTGAGTTGTTGGATGGAGTATAGTGACATTGGTTAACCAAGTATTGTGTTGTTGTGCTGTCAGTGCTCTTTGTGGAGCTTTTGGTATTTCTTCGATGAAATGTGCCGCGCAGAATGTTATTGGCTTCTTGTTGGCTTTATTGCTCCATTAGTTCTATAGATTTTCTCTCTTTTGTGGGGTGCAAAGAATGTTAGATTACATGATTATCTTTTCATGATGGCAAGAATAAGGTTTAGGAAGATTAGGAGTTTTGTTTCAATAGAACTACTTGTTTCGTGGTGCTTTGAGGTGAGGGGTTTGATCTTCTTATACATTCGTTGGGTGGGGATGTTTCATCATTTAATTAAAATTAATTGTTGAAGTTGGTAAGGGTTGTGCTTAGTGCATATTACCCCTTCATAAAAGAGTGTTGTCTTAAGACATTGATGTTGATGTATAGTTGCATCCAAATTCGATGGTGTGAAATTGTAGTGTCGATTGCATCTATGACTTGCTTTGAGCTTCATTGCATGTTGTTTCATGCTTGATGTCAGGTCGTGTAGTTTCCTTAAACAATTAGTCCATGGTAGAAGTTCTTGTGTTAATTAAGACCAATAATGGACCCATGTTTTGAATGGTGGTGCTATATGGGGTACCTTGGATGTTTTGGTTGGAGTGGTTGAATTCGAGGACGAATTCTTTTTAAGGGGGGTAGAGTGTAATATCCCAAAAAAATGTTGACCCAAAAGTTGATCTTCGGTGAGTGGATGTGGGAAAAAGGGTTATGGGCCGTTGGATGCTGCATCAGAAGTCATCTGAGGCGTCACTTCTTTTCTCCCACAAAATAAACCCTTGGTGGCCACCCCCTTCCCCTTCTTGGCCGTCACCCCCTCCCCTTTCTTGGCCACCTCACTTTTCCCCCTTGGCTGGCCGCCCCCTCTCCCCCCGATTGCAGCAGCCCTCCAATACTTCTTCCTCCCTAGATCCTCCCCCCCCCCATGCAACAAGGATCGAGAAGAGGAGGAACAAGATGAATTGAAGAGGAAGAGAGGATCAAGGAGATGTGCTACCCCCATCTCTTGCAGATTTTTCTTAGGGAAAACCCTAGGTAAGGATGGGATCCTTGTTCCTCCCTATAATTATGTGCTTTTGGAGGTAGTGGATCATGTGGATTGAAGGATTAGAGGTTGGATTAGGTGTGGGGTTAGATTTTGATTTCGAATTTAATTTCTGCAGAATGGCAGATTCGACAGTTTCTGTTCATGCCAGTTTTCTGTGGTCTTAATGGCCTCAAAAAATAAAAAGTCTATATATGAGTCGTAGATAATTTGTAGATCTTTCCGTCGCCGTGAAGAACACCTCAATTCGGACATCAGAACAGAAAGTTATGACAGTTTGATTATAGCAGTTTTTCAGTCTCATAATTCTGTGCAGAATCTGTTCTCTTAAGAGTTAGGCAATTTTATCAATAGAATTAAACTGTGGGTTGGTAAAAGAAGTTGTAGATAATTTCATAAGATTTCCAGATTGTTAAAGAGTGCATTCATATGATATTGTGAAACTTCAGTTATGTTTGTTTTACTGTGGCTGTTCTTGTTTGCCTGACAAAAATGAGTGGGTCTGTTCGCTGGTGGGTTTCATCTAGTAAATGGCCGAATTGGCTCTTCCAAATATGGAGACTTTTGTAGAGGGATAAAAGTTCTTACTTCCAGCAGAATTTCATAATTTTTGGTTCAGTAGTTTGGGAGATATCGAATTTTAATGTTAACCATACTGCTGTCTAAAACAGATTCAGTAAGTTATCTTGTCAGATGTTTTGGAACTTGTAGATGGCAGAATTTAATTATCCATTGAATACTGAAGTTGTAGAGTATTTTGTGTAGATACTCCTAGAGTATTTTTTTGATATCACCACTGTTTTAATTTTAAAGATACAAAATTAACAAACAGCGCTGCTGCTGTATGGCATGTGGTTCAGGATGGGAGTCTTTCCACTAGGTCTTGGTTTCAAGTGTAGGAGTGTTTTGTTGATTGATGGCAAATGTTTGTGAAATATTTGTACTAAGTTTTATGCCCGCTAGCAGCTGGCTACACTCCAGATCATGTCTAGTACATTTCTTCTTCTTCGATGAAGGCAAGTGAATGTAGCGGTGGTTGCTTCTGTTCTGACCTGTTATTTCTATTGCCTACACTCTAATATTCAGAAGTATTGGATTCTTTCATAATTGGACTCTATGGTGATGCTTTATTTGCTTGCATTATACTGATGCTCAATCATATATTGATGATGATTATGATTCGAGTATGATTCATGAGATTAATTCACACCCCTGAAGGTAAATGAAGTATTATTTGAGGTTGGTATTGTATCTGAAGGTAAATAAAGTATTATTTGAGGTTTGTATTGTATCTGAATGAAGTGAAGTTTATTGATAAATGCAGCATGCCATATACATTGCATGACTCATTTGCATCTGAAGTCTTGTCGTGACCTATGGTCCGACCGTACCGGTACAATTTAGCATCGTACGTTGCCCGAGGAGGGGTACGATGCGGCTTCATACCCTTAGAGGGATGAAGGCAGAGGACATATGCATTGCATTCATATGCATTCTTTGAAGTGATATTCACAGATGATGTGGTTTTATACCCTCAGAGGTATGAAGATAGAGTACCTACACATTGCATTCCTATGCATACATTGAAGTGATATTTGCACGTATTGTTGACGCAGGGAAGTGTTATAGAACCTATTGTGGTTGTTCGAGGAAATGAGATGGTATTGCTTATAGTGGGACTACTGAGTTCTATATCTACAAGTATTTCTGATTTTAATTGTGACTCTTTTAAAATGTTGATGAATTCAATTTGTGGTTTAAATATCTCGTCAAAATAATTCGCTTGCTGAGATGTTTCATCTCACTCTTGCATTACTCAATGCAGGTGCTTGTTGCTCATCAAGGGAAGTGGGAAGTAGCAGCACATCCACCTTCACTCTTATAATAACGCTGCTTAGGCGCAGTCATGATTTAATTAGAAGCTTCTTGTCAAAGGATGTTTGTTTCTAACTAGTTGTGCGCACTAGTTAATTTAGCTCATGCCGGGTTGTCTTCCCATTGCTAGCAGACTATTAATGTCTATTATGTTTTCTTATCATGATATCTATTTATACTTTGTTGCTTCCCCTTTTATGCAATTTTCAAAGGAGATGCTGTCGAAATTTTATATACGAATGTTAGATGTGTAGTTTAGTAGCATTCTGGGGTGTTTGTGGATCCCGGGGTGTTACAATGACTCCCAAAACCAAACAACACCTTACCCATAATAAAAAACAATATAAAATAAAACCCAAGGCATTGGCAGGTGCAATCAACACTAGGATTTTCCACTACCAAATGGGGATGCAACTCCCCAAAGCCTTTAAACAACACTTTACCTAATAGGTTAGAACACTAAGCACAACAATCAACGAATTCAACAACCTCGTTTGTTAATGCCACTAAGGTCAAACATCCATGTATCGACAATGTATGAAACACCTGACATACCCGTCTCTAGCACTATAAAACATGGTTGTTATTACACTAGAATCCAACTACTAGAGCTCTCCACAACTATTCTGTTGACGTGAAGCAAATGGTGCACATGTCATATAACATCTTTTTCTCCTCTCAAAAGAGATAAAATTTGCAATACTCATAAAGCAATGGAGGAATAACAACAAGAAAACTAATATACTTTTTGACACAGACTCATGCAAAAGCTTCATAAATATTACTTTCAATACTAAAATAATAACACGATACTATGCTCAACAGGAGTAATTGGACTTCAATAAGACAATCCACATAACCAAACTACCTTGATTAACCTCACATACAACAAAACCTACTATTACTACACTTGAACAATTTGTACCTCGTGATATCACAGATGCATTCAAAGTAGTAGACATACATGATCTATCAAACCACCATTCATAAAAAAATCTCAATCCGATGCAGCAACCCCATCATTAAAGAGATAGATGACTAACAAACATAAGCAACTCCCAGTTAAGCATTGACTTCGTTTAAGATAAAGCGGTCCAAAAAATGATTCAACAAGCATGCATAGAGAAACTGATCATAAAAAAAATCAAACTACCATACAACGTTGGCAAATAAAAAAATATAAAATGGTTCTCAATATCGTCCACATGACTAGCCTGCAACAACTAAAAATTATGCATAGCCATTATGGCTATTGAAACAAGCCATAGAAGGAAAACATGCACGACATAAAATCCACTTGAATCCACCCTATTTATTGATAAAAGTAAGGTTGCACATAATAAGAAAACCTATCAGGTAAACATGGTTGGACTTATCAATCTACGTCATCTTACAAATTCACTTGAGTTCTATCAGTCTCAGGATTTCATAGACATTACAACGTTGCCTTTGCTCTATAGAGACAAACCAATTTCATACTAAGATCAAGTTAGCAAGTAGTCACACTAGCCAAAAAAAAGGTGAGGCGCAAAGCATTGCACCCATGGAAATATTACATTGATAAGTTGGGTTGTAACCCAACAGTCAATCAAACTCAACAACACCATAAAACTACATTATTTAGTGTTTTCACACTCCACCAAGTCGGATTAGACCCACTATACACAAGCTCAATAACCAATCGGTCCTACAAGTACTAGAACCCAAGAATCCTTTTGGAAAAAAACATCCACAGTCAAGCATATAGAAATATATGATAGTAATAGCTCAGAGATTTGAAAACTTTGCATCCAAAAGAAAACATCTTAACGATATGTATATAAAACAAGTACATTAGTAGCTTCACTTGCATAATAACTTCAATAACAACCACATCAAGAAACCACTATTAAATAGAAGTAACATATCATATCAAGCATTACGTCGTTAACGACATACCCCATCAAACCATAAAGGGATTTGGAGTAAGAAAATTCTAGTCATCTATACAATAAAATACTAATATGAAAAATATATGAACCCATACCCTTCCTATATGTGCAAGTATGTCAAATTTATCTTCAAATTGCGTAGAATCTAAAGCCTATCCTCTGATACCAACTGTAAGACCCCGGGTTCCACAAACAACCCGGAATGCTACTGAACTACACTTCTGACATCTATATATATAAAATTTCGGCAGCATCTCCTTTGCAAAGTTGCATAAATGAGGAGGCAACAGTGTATAAACATATATCATGACAAAAACATACTAAGTATTATTAATCGGCTAGCAAAGTGAAGTTAAACATACGACATGAACCGAATTAACCAGTGCGCACGACTAGTTAAAAAACAAACTTCCTTTGACAACAAGTTTCTAATTAAATCATGGCTGCGCTTGAGCAGCGTTATTATGAGAGTGAAAGTGGATGTGCTGCTACTCCCCTCATTTCCCAACATGTATCAAGTACCTGCATTGAGTAATGCAAGAGTGAGATGACACATCTCAGCAAGTAGAGTAATATCAAACTGTTTAACCACATATGAATATTGTTTTACCACCACTTGATTTCGCAACCATCTTATTACGAAAGTGCGGCACGTATACGACATAAAACACACCTAGTTACCACACCTCGCAGGTAGAAACCATAATAGTAACATAGTAATGTCACACTTCATATATACCTCATGAGTGCAAATGTCTGCAAATGCAAGGATGACTTCTGCCTTCATACCTCTAAGGATATGAAGCCGCATCGTACCCCTCCTCGGACAACGTACGAGGCTAAAAAAATGTACCAATACGGTCGCACCATAAGATCACGACATAACTTAAAAATGCAAGATGGATGATGCGATGTGCATGACATGCCTACAACACTTCATATAACGTGATTCAAAAAGATACTTCAACTTCATCCAAGATGGGAATCAACCACATATATCATTACCAAATCATGATCATCCACAATATTAGACAATTGAGAATTAATACATTTGAACAAATAAACGTCATCATAGAATTCAATGATTAACATATTTAAAACTTATGCATACTCAATGACAGGGAATAGGATGCAAACCAAACGGTAGCAACCACCATTATATTTACTTGCCTTCACCAGAAATTTGGAATGGTTCTAAGTACGATCAAGAAGTCCACCACCTGTTTTTTGACACACACCTTAGTGCACAAATTCACATAACACTCTAATAAACAACGCCGCACCTACGCACAATTCCAACCCGTCGCGAGCGACAACTCTCCACATCACCACCAAATTGCAGCGGCGCTGCTTGATAATTTCATAACTTTAAAATTATAACAGCAGTGATATCAATCAAAAACTCCGAAAGCATCTACATGAAATTCCCCACAAGTTTTGTATTCAAAAGATAATTAAATTCCCACATCTACTTAGCCCAAAACCGTCCACAAGATACATCCTGCAATATGTTTTTTGGACAGCAACCTAGCCAGGTTCAAACAGTGATATCTCCTAATGCATAACTCCGAATCAAGCACATAAGTACTCGTTGGAAAGGTGTGACAAGGCTCTACATGATTCTCATACTGATTATAACTAATTTCCCACGAAAACTCCCCAGAAACTGCTAATACTACTGCTGTTCGCCCACATGCAGAAATCTGTTTTTTTGGACAGCAACATACCCGGATTCGAACAGCGATATCTCCTAAAATATAACTCCGAATAGAGCGCATAAGTACTTCGTTGGAAAGGTATGACAAAGCTCTACATGATTCTCCCACTTATCCCCAATAATGACCCACGAAAAATTCCCAGAAATCACTAGAACTACTGCTGTTCGCCCACCCACAAAATTTCAGGACAGCCCCTCTACAGATTCGCATAGGTAAACATATAATCAATTAGATTACAACACAATTAAACAAGATACAATCTTAAAATCACCTTGAATCCTCCCCCTTTCCTCCCTTCTTCCCTCCACCAAAATCCAATTGGAGACTTGCACCAACGCGACGTAGATCCGAGCGGGAAAGGAATGGCACCTTGGAGAGAAGGCTTGAGGAGGGGGCGGCTAGGGTTTGATGGGGGAGGTGGGGTGGTGGCTGCAAATGGGTGGAGGAGTGAGAGGGGGTGGTGTCCAAGGCTAGAGAGAGGGGGGTGGCTGCACAAGAGAAAGGGGAGGGGGCAGCTGAAAAATCCCAAGGGATTAGGGGAGGGGCGGCTAGGGTTAGGGGGAACTAGTGGGCCGGATTCTCGTTCACACGTCAACCCCGACCCCCTAGCGCATGAGTCTGACCAGAAATTCTACTATTTTACTGGTGAATGCTTCCCCAAAAATTCCCAACCCCAAAAGTGTACCACCCGAAAGAAAGAAGGGAAAAAAAGAAACAAGGAAAGAATAAACTCCAACTTCTCTTCTTTGCAAACTGGGTATCACACGCTCATATTATTTAAATTACTTATTTAACCGAGAGCTATTAGTGTAACAGATTAACTAAAACTAGGTAATAACTCTAGCTACATTTGATAAAAGTCGATTAATGCAAGTACATAGAATTAAATGTTTTACTTCATATTTATATAACGTAAACGAGATAACTTCTCAATCGTAGCTTCAATCTCGACGTTTCTTTTTCTTGTGTGACCGTAGAGGCGAGCTCGATTTCGTATTGCATGTTTTTATAATGTTTCCCTTGTATGGTATACTGTTCCTTCTGTTCCAAGAATGTTGAATGTATGTTCGCACTCGCCTAGATAACATTCCATCCGCGTAGTCTGAGGAAGTTGCAGAAGAAGCCCCTGAGCAGCAGCAGTTTGGTGAAAGCAAATGTCCTTTGACCTATTATGTCCTATTTACTTTATAATTCACTACCACACATATTGTGATTAACCTATCTTTGATTACCTTTTTGGGTTGGGCTTTTATGATCAGCTACATGCTAGTGCTTTACTTTAATCAACAAAAATGATGAGAATTACTTTATGATACGATGATTCATTCTGATTATGATTATGAGCATGTGGCATTTTATGGGGGCTCAAGCTGTTTCTCGAGTACCTCTCCGTAAGGTCTTGTTCATTGAGAGACCAACCAGGACAACAGTACAACCATGAGGGTGGTATGGGACACCCTTAGCTGATGAATTGGAGGAATATGGGGTATAATTTGCTTCACCGTTGTACTGTCAATGGGGGCCAAGGCATAGTGCTTACTCTGCTAAGGGTGGGGTGCCGAGGTTCATTCGATTTGGTTTTGCTAGTCACCCCCTTAGGGAGGTGTACTGTGTTTGTACAATTGGCAAAACCTAACGGGTGGCTACACACCAGGAGAATCTTTGTAAAGGCTATGTAGTGAAACCTTGCCGACTCACCTTGGAAGTGTCTAGGGGCTTGATCGACCCAAGGCAAAAAGGGATCATGACTCGTGGGTAAAGGGTTACAAACTGGTATATCAGCCTTGCTCATGGCTAAGAGCAGCCTTCGAATCCTCTTGGACCAGAGATACTGTGGATAAATTTATGTTGATGGTTTAATGATGATAGCTACACTTATGATTTCTGGTACTTTCCTCTCTGCGGAGGTGCTTTTTGGGATACCAACTCGGGTTCTATGATAAAACTTGGCTTCTACTAATGATAAATATCTAACCAACTAAAAGAGAGCTTAACCCCACATATAGCTAGTCCACTTCAACCAAATCGGACATTTGCTTAGTACGTTGATGTGTACTCACCCTTTCTTAAACACCAAACACCAGGTTGTCCACATTGCAACCATTGCTCAGGAGAAGATGAAGGCAACACGTAGGATTTTTAGGAGTTTCTGGACTTTGAGGAGTTCTATACTAGATTAGCGGCAAACCCCTAGTTAGCTGCCTGTGGTGGCCTTATCTTTACTATGTTGCATTTAGCACTTTGATTTCTGTTTAAGTTAATGACTACGTTGATGTTTTGGACATCATGATGTAATAAAGTAATACTTCTTTGCACTATTATTTGAGCATTGTGTGATGATGTCCAATTATGTAATCGTTGTGTACATGAATTTCTGATCCTGGCACGTACATGGTTCGCATTTAGTTTGCCTTCCAAAACTGGGTGTGACACCCTATGATAGGAACGGGGTGCCCGATCTTCCGTTAAGTGAAGGTAACTATCGATTTGGTGGAGATGTCACATAGACGATCGGGCTTCCAATCAACACGACTAGAACACTGCTAATAAGAAGGGGCGACTACTAATATAGACTCTAGGGTTATGCAAAACCCTTGGATGTGCCCCTAATGAGCTCAACGAAGATACACAGCCCAATAGGCCAAAAGACGGTGTCGCAGCGCCAGAACAGATTCTGGACATCAACTTGTTTAGATAATTCGTATGGATTCTGGATGAATTTGGACCTAAAACCAGTGCCATTGGAAGCTCCTCGAAATTATCTTTCCATCCATATAAAGAACGTCCAAATCCGACTCAGTATGCGACTTGGGCGCCCATTTTATTACAGGCTGTTCCTGGAATCCGAAACTGAAATGAACTCGAATCGGTTTGGACCTCCACCTTGATCCAAACGTCCTTGCTAGCCTTCCACGCCTCCAAGTCCTGCACCATGTCCTTGCTGGTCCTTTCCTTCATTCCTAAGTACAATTAATTCATTATGTAGCACACTATTCTCAAATGCATAAGAATAAGTACATAGGAACGAGCTCACTTGCAAATTCAATTGTCTTGCGCGTGAGCGAGTAATCGGACCTTGAACATCAACTAGGGGAGTGTTGTTTGTATCCATGGGAGTGATGTCCTCATCATCCTCCCCCTCTTGAAGTGGAATCGTCCTTGACTCAAGCTCATCTTCTTCCCCCAAATACGATTTCAAATCTGCAATGTTAAATGTAGGACTAACCCGGAACTCGAGAGGCAACTCAAGTTTATATGCATTATCATTTATTTTCTCTAAAATCTTATATGGAGCAGCATCATGTGGCATCAATTTAGACTTTCTTAACTCTGGAAATCTATCTTTTCTCAAGTGCAACCACACTAAATCACCCACTTCAAGCTTAACTGGTTTTCGACCTTGACTACCAGCAATTCTATATTTTTCAGTCATCTTTTCATTGTTGGCTTTAGCTGAAGCATGAAGTTTCAAAATAAAGTCAGCACGCTCCTTAGCATCACTATGTACTTGCTCGGTAGTAGGTAGAGGCAAAAGATCAATAGGAGCATGAGGGTTAAAGCCATACACTACCTGAAAAGGACTTACCTTGGTGGTGGAGTGTTTCGCCCGATTATATGCAAACTCCACAATGCAGGCAAACACTCTTCCCACATTTTCAAGTTTTTCTTCAATATTGCTCGCAGCATTGCAGACAATGTTCTATTCATAGCATTGTCCATCAGTTTGGGGATGACAAGTAGTGGAAAACAACAATTTTGTCCCCAATTTGTTCCATAGAGTATGCCAAAAATGACTCAAGAATTTTACATCACGATCTGAATCAATAGTAGAAGGCATACCATGCAAACAAACAATCTCTTTGAAAAAGAGGTTAGCAATATGAATGGCATCATCTGTTTTGTGACAAGGTATAAAATATGCCATCTTAGAAAAATGATCAACCACAACAAAAACACTATCGCTCCCCCTCTTCTTCCTAGGCAATCCCAAAACAAAATCCATAGAAATATCCGCCCACGGAACTGAAGGAATAGGAAGAGGCATATACAAACCATGTGGGTTCAATCGTGACTTCACTTTTTGACACGTCGTGCATCTTGCTACAAAGCGCTCAACATCACGCCACATTCGAGGCCAAAAGAAGTGTGTGGACAGCACAACCTCCGTCTTCTTGGCACCAAAGTGACCCATCAAACCACCACCATGCGCTTCCTGCAACAACAAAAGACGAACCAAACCAACTGGGATGCATAGGCGGTTAGCTCTAAACAAGTATCCATCATTTAGCACAAATTTATTTCATGGATGGCCCTCTTTAAAGTTTAATGCAACCTCTTTAAAATCATCATCAAAAGCATATTGTCCCTTAATTGTTTCAAGTCCAAAAATACGACAATCAAGTTGAGACAACATAGCATAGCGTCTAGACAAAGCATCAGCAATCACATTATCATTCCTCTTTTTATGTTTAATGATGTAAGGAAAAGTTTCAAGAAATTCTACCCACTTAGCATGTCTACGGTTTAGATTTGTTTGACTACAAAGATGCTTAAGTGACTCATGATCAGAATGAATAACAAATTCTTTAGACCACAAATAATGTTTCCATGTTTGCAAAGATCGTATGAGGGCATATAATTCTTTATCATAAGTGGAATAATTAAGAACAGGGCGATTCAATTTCTCACTAAAATATGCAACAGGTTTACCTCCTTGCATCAATACAGCACCAATGCCAACTCCACTTGCATCACATTCGAGTTCAAAAGTCTTAACGAATTCAGGAAGTTGGAGTAGTGGCGCGTGAGTAAGCTTCTCTTTTAAAAGAGCAAAAGAATCCTCTTGTGATCGCCCCCAATTAAATGAAACACCCTTCTTGGTCAACTCATGTAATGGGGCAGTGTTGGGGCGAAGGCGAATACGCCACCCTTCGCTCGATGCCTTCACCGTAGTCGTCGGACCGGCGAAGGCAAGACAACAGGCGGGCTCACCCTTCGTCCCACTCATCATCAGACGAAGACCTATGACGAGGTCGTCCCATCATTGTGATTTCGTCCAGGACGGAGGCCCACGTGTAATCCGGCCCATTGTAACAGGCCCTGCGTGGCCGCTGCGCATTACGGGCCTAATTTATAAAGGCATCCCTGTAATTACAGTCTGTAACCCCGCTTTATGGGAATATTCCGGGGATAACCTAGATGCTTGAGGGCACATGCGTCCTTAACACAGGACGCTGGGCACTCAGGCACCTATAAATACCCCAGCACAGTGCCCTTACGGGGCTAGATGGACAGAGCTTTTGCCATCACGTGCTGAAACCCTGTTTGCGCTATTACACCCCCCCCCAGTTGGATCACCTTGTGCCTTAGAGCAAGTGCCAACATTTGGCGCCCACCGTTCGTGCTACGAAAAAACCACCCGCGATGGCACCCAACATTTGGCGCCCACCGTTCGTGCTACGAAAAAAGCTAGCTCGAAGGCTGACGAGGCTGCGAAGGCAGCAGCACTGCTGGCCGCAAAAAAGGGCAAGGCCCTCGCACTCACCCACTCCACCCACCAAGCGACCGCTGAAAACGATGTTCCCCGCACCGGCGAAGACGACGCTCTCCGCACCTACGGCCTTGAAGGACAACCGCAACCTCCACCAGGCTTCGCCCCGCCGGAGGACGCGGACCTCACCGAGGATGGTGAAGTCTTCGGCTTCGCCCCTCCGGAGGGTGTGGACCTCACCGAGGACGGTGAAGTCCTCGGCGTCTTAGCGGAAGAACAGCTACAGCTGCGCGCCCTGCGCCTCAAGAACCGCAATCTCCAACGGCAAAAAGAGATACTGGAGGCCAAGCACCAGCGCGTGTCTGCACTAGCCAAGGTGCGACAAATGATACGCGACGAAGAGCAGAAGGCCCTAGGACCTCGAGGGGGAGATCGCGCTGATGCAGCTCGAAGGCCACCTCGGCTTGCAACGCGGGCCACCCCTGCATCAGCACGCGCAAGTGGAGGACCCGCACTTCCCCCAATGCGACTACGCCTTCCCGCACGCCGCGCCATTCCAAGGGGTCAACTACCTCGACGAGCGAAGTCCCCTGGCGCCACATCTGCAAGTGACACCCTGGCCTGCCAACTTCCGAGCTGGGTCCTATCCCAAGTACAACGGCAGCACGGATCCGGCTCAATACATCATGAATTATCAGGTCGCCGTTGCATCTTCCGGAGGGGACGACGCCACAATGGCCAATGTCTTTCATCATCGCCCTGGAAGGCCCAGCTCTCACCTGGTTCACCAGGTTGCCCCCGCTCTCCATTGACTCCTGGAGAAGCCTAAGGGACAAATTCCTGCTCAACTTCCAAGGGTACCACCCGGACACCGACGCCTTGGCCGAGCTCTCACTCTACAAGCAGCTGGAAAAAGAGACTCTGTGGGAGTACTACCGCAAGTTTCTAACGCTCAAGTCACAGCTGCCCTCAGTTGATGACCAGATCGCTATTCACTACGCCATCAGCGGCCTTCGCGCCGGCGTCCTATACAACCACTGCATCAGGGACCCGCCCAAGAACCTCCAAGAATTATATCAGCTATTTGAAAAATATGCCAAATCCGAAGAGCTCCACCAGCGCAAGGTTGAGTCTCAGAGGAAACCCAAAGATGCTGCACAGTCCAGCCGCACATGGACTAGGACTCCGCAGCCAGACTCCGGCCCAGACGGCCATAGTCAGCAGCAGGTGCACAACATTGCCAACCAGCACCCCGCTGGTGACGCCCCTCGCCGCCAGGAATATCCCCCCCAGGGCCGCGGAAGTGGAACTCGCGGTAGAGGCCGGGGACGCGCGCAACCGCCGCGCCAATTCTACTGCCTCTTCCACGGCGAAGACTGCGCCCACCAAACCAAAGACTGCCCCGAGACGAAGGCCACCAGAGACAGGATGGCACGGGCGCAACCGGCCGACAACCCAAGAGTCGTCGCGCACACTTATCAGCAACACCCTCCACCATACATCCACGCCCCCGCCCCGCATCCACCGCACCACGCATACCAACACCATCAGGAAATACAAATCGTACCTCCCCCACCCCCACCTCCACACCAGCAACAACAAAACATCCCCCACCCCCACGCCCCCAAGCAAGAAGACTTCGCCGATCAGCCATATCGCGGAGTCATTCATATGATCACTGGGGGGTCCAGTGTCGACTTCGACACCAAGCGACAGAAGCGGGACCACTACCACAGCATCAACCACGTCGCCATCACCGGTCCAGTCGTGCAGACGAAGTGGTCCCATGTACCACTAACTTTCAACGCCCGAGACGTCGACCTGCGCAGCGCCCCCCATATCGACGCCATGGTCATCAAATGCAGCGTCGCAGGCTAGGACCTGCACAAAGTCCTCGTCGATAACGGCAGTCAGGCAGACATCATTTTTCTC
This sequence comes from Zea luxurians, assembly GCA_029449295.1. Taxonomy (NCBI): domain Eukaryota; kingdom Viridiplantae; phylum Streptophyta; class Magnoliopsida; order Poales; family Poaceae; genus Zea; species Zea luxurians. Next base: position 125,135 of record JAOPSE010001033.1, on the reverse strand, counting down.
CATGCCTTCGACCGCATGGGCATAAGCCAGAGCTTGCTCAAGCCTTCAGACAATCCGTTGTACGGCTTCGGCGGTAAGGGCACTTTTCCTATCGGCAAAATAGAGTTTCCTCTCTCCTTCGGTGTAGCGCCCAATGCCCGAAGAGAGCAAATAACCTTCGACATTGTCGACATGGTGTACACGTACAACACCATCATGGGCCGGGGCTCCATCAACAAGTTTGAAGCAGCCATTCACGGATTGTATCTATGCATGAAGATACCAGGTCCGTTAGGTGCCATCTCGGTCTACGGCAATCAGTAGACTGCGCACAATATAGAGCGGGACTTCGTCCCAGGGCAAAGAAATGTGCACTGCCTTACAGCACAGCGCGAGGTCCCAGCGCCCGCTAGCCCAATTGAAAAACAACACAAGGCGCAGCTGCAAAGCAACAACGGGACCAGGACTGTTCCCCTCGACCAGGCCACGCCCAAGCAAACAGTCATGATCAGCGAAGACCTCACCTCGCACGACGAGGAAAAACTCCTGTGCTGCTTGTCCAAGAACAAGGACGTCTTCGCCTGGTCAGCCCTCGACCTGGTCGGGGTCAGGCGATCCATAATTGAGCACAGCTTGGGACTCGACCCCTCGGTGAGACCGAAAAAACAACGACTTCGCAAAATGTCCGACGAGAAGACAGAGGCCGCAAAGGCAGAGGTACACCGCCTCCTGGAAGCCAAATTTATCGAGCTAGTGGCCTACCCCACGTGGCTCTCCAACGTGGTAATGGTGCAAAAAAAGAGCGGCAAGTGGCGAATGTGCATAGACTTCACCAGTCTCAACAAGGCCTGCCCAAAGGACAACTTCCCGTTGCCCCGGATCGACAAAATAGTCGATAGCGCAGTCGGGTGCGAGGTTATGTCACTCCTCGACTGCTTCTCCGGTTGTCATCAAATATACATGAAGGAGGAGGACAAGGCTAGCACCAGCTTCATAACACCATTCGGCACATATTGCTTTATCAGAATGCCAGAGGGACTCAAGAACGCCGGGTCCACTTTCTCCCAGCTCACTAAAACAGTGCTCGAGGGGCAAGTAGGCAGAAACGTATTCACATACGTGGATGACATCATCGTCGCCAGCAGGAATAAAGAGGACCACCTCGCAGACCTCGCCGAGACAATTGCGAACATGCGGGACGCACGACTTCGCCTGAACCCCAACAAGTGCGTCTTCGGTGTTCGCCAAGGGAAAATATTGGGTTATCTGGTATCACACCGCGGCATCGAGGCCAACCCAACCAAAATCCAGGCTATTATCAACATGACGCCCCCGCAGTCAGCAAGAGAGGTCCAGCGCCTGACGGGCAGATTGGCTGCCCTCAACAGGTTCATTTCCAAATCCGCTGAGCGAAGTCTTCCCTTCCTCAAAACACTCCACGGCGCAAAAGACTTCGCTTGGGGACCAGAGCAGGCGGCGGCCTTCGCCTTGCTAAAACAGTACCTGATGGAGTTGGCCGTTCTTACGAGCCCCGACTCTTCGCTACCACTGTTGCTTTACGTCGCGACTTCGTCGCACGCGGTCAGTGCGGCACTAGTTTAGGAGCAGACAGTAGAGGACGTGATCAGGCAGTGCCCAGTATACTATGTCTCCGAAGTGCTCACACGGTCTAAATGTAACATGACGGAGCTCGAAAAGATTGCATATGCAGTTGTTATGTCTTCGTGCAAACTGCGCCACTAGTTTGAAGCATTCAATGTCCGCGTCACCTCAGATAGGGCACTCGGCGAATTATTCAGAAACCCGGAGGCATCGGTATGGATCGCCAAATGGGCGGCCGAACTCTCCGGCTACCACATCACTTTCGAGCCTAGGACAGCGATCAAGTCACAAGTCCTAGCAGACTTCGTCGTCGACTGGACCGGGCCAATAACACAGCCGGATCCGTCCGCAGAGAAGGTTTGGACAATCCACTGCGACGGCGCTTAGTGCCATGCGGGGGTAGGCGCTGCTGCAGTCATCACCTCACCCGCCGGGGTCAAGCACAGATACGCGGCACGCTTAAGCTTCGCTCTGGAATCTGACAGATGCACAAACAACATAGCAGAATACTGAAGCTGTCATCCTCGGCCTCCGCAAATTAAGAGCCCTCGGCGTCACCACCTGTATTGTCCGAACAGACTCCAAGGTAGTCGCCGGCCAATTCGAGAAAGACTATGCAGCAAAGGACCCCGCGCTTATGTAGTACCTCGCGGCCATCCGAAGTCTCGAGAAACAATTTAAGGGATTCACTTTGCAGCATGTGGACCAGGCCAACAATGAAGAAGCTGACGCATTGGCCAAGGCAGCCGCCTAGAGGTGAAGCCCTACCCTCCGACGTGTTCTACCACATCATCGGCACGCCAGCCATCCGCAGCCCTGAAGGGCTCCAAATAACCAATGACAGCGAGGGCCACCGCATGATCAACCTTATCATGACCGAAGACTGGCGGGCGCCAATAACCCTGTACCTATAGGGGTACTATAAACCAATCGACAGCAACGAGGCCTAGCGCCTCCACCACCGAAGCCGGGACTTCACACTGATCGAGGCCCAACTTTATAAAAAGGGGTCAGTCAGCCGATGCTTAAGTGCGTAACCGAGACCGAAGGCATTCAAATTCTGCGCGAAGTCCACAAGGGGACCTGCGGCTCCCACGCAGGCCCCAGGGCCCTAGCGGCTAAGGTGATACGTCAAGGTTTCTACTGGCCCGCCATCATCTGTGCCGCAAATCGGGTTGTCAGATCCTGCGAGGCCTATCAAAAATTTTCCCCACACACAGGACGCCCCTCGCAGTTCACGAAGCTGATCGCCCACACGTGGCCCCTTCAGCGCTGGGGCCTAGACATTGTCGGGCCCCTTGCCCACAGCTCAGGGGAACCAAAAGTTTACCTTTGTAGCCGTTGAATACTTCACCAAATGGATTGAAGCGAGGGCAGTGTCCTCCATCACATCAAAGACAACCCAGAAATTCTTCTGGCAAAATATTGTTTGTCGTTTCGGAGTATCATCCGAACTCACGGTCGACAACGGCAGGCAGTTCGACAATCAAGATTTCAAAGACTTTTGCTTCTCCATCGGCACCAAGCTTGCCTTCGCCTCCGTGTACCACCCCCAGTCCAACGGAGTCGTGGAGCGTGCCAACGGCAAAATTTTCACAAGCTGTCAAGAAAATGCTCCTCGACGACAAGAAAGGCAAGTGGCCCGACCTGTTACCCGAAGTGGTCTAGGGCACTGAATACAACTGAGTGTAGGGCGACTGGGTTTACCCCCTTCCGCCTATTATACGGATCGGAGGCCATGACTCCGCAAGAAATAAAGCATGGGTCGCCTCGGACAGCCGCGTTGGCCGTCCCTGACGTAGACGAGCCGACTTCGAAGGATCTCATCGACGGAGACCGCGTCTTCGCTCTACAGGCTCTGGACAAATACCAAGCCCAGACAAAAGCATGGCGCGACCAGGCAGTCATTCCAAGGGAATTCAGCGAAGGGGACCTCGTACTCGTCCGGACGGCTCGAACGGAGTCCAGAGGCAAGTTGGAGCCCATGTGGGAAGGCCCTTACATTGTCAAGTCGAAGGCATCCCCCAGCGCATACACGGCTCGCAACGCCAAACGGCGAAGACTTAGAGCATTCCTGGAACATTGATAATCTGCGCAAGTTTTTTGTTTGACTTCATCAGGGCCAGCTCGCCCTTGTAATTTGCAAAAACAATTTTGTTCTGGCCCGCACTCTTTTCCTCCCGGGGGGTGAGGTTTTTAACGAGGCAGAGTCATGTAATATACAAGAGGAAAATCCCCCGCAAAATCCACGTCGAAAAAAGACCGCACCGACAGTCTTCGACATTCGACTAATACAAAGTCACCGCGAGGCCCAGCGGCAGCCGCCCTCGTGTGCGACAAATCCGCGCAGAAGTCGCCTAAGGGTGCAGCTGGATTAGCACAATAAGTGCGAAAAATCGTAGTCTTCCACGAAGACTATCCGCAGCAGAAGTCGCCTAAGGGTGCAGCCGGATTAGCACAATAAGTGCGAAAAATCGTAGTCTTCCACGAAGACTATCCACGCAGAAGTCGCCTAAGGGTGCAGCCGGATTAGCACAATAAGTGCGAAAAATCGTAGTCTTCCATGAAGACTATCCGCGCAGAAGTCGCCTAAGGGTGCAGCCGGATTAGCACAATAAGTGCGAAAAATCATAGTCTTCCACGAAGACTATCCGCGCAGAAGTCGCCTAAGGGTGCAGCCGGATTAGCACAATAAGTGAGAAAAATCAGTAGTCTTCCACTGAAGACTATCCGCGCAGAAGTCGCCTAAGGGTGCTGGCCGGATTTGCACAACACGTGCGAAAAATCGAACGAAGACTATCCGCGCAGAAGTCGCCTAAGGGTGCAGCCGGACTAGCACAATAAGTGCGACGAATCGACTACAATGATACAGCCGGACGAAGTCCGCTGCAAAGACCGACTACATGCGCACCAAACCATCAAACAAAATACACCAGACCAAGTACTGTAACGCCTTCGGGAAAATAGCCGAGTGCGTGAAGGCACACAACCTCATCATTCAAGCCATTACACATGTACAGGCGAGGGCATCACACTATACATCGGCTCAACCTTCGGAACAATTCCCATCTCCCTATAGTTAAATAACATTATCCTAAGCTCCTCACCCGCAAAAAGACTTCGCAACTCCCCCTCACCTGCACTCACAGCGGCCGACAAGGACAACAGTTCCTGCCTGCCAGCCCCACTCACGCGAAGCCGACCGCCCTCCGCCCCACTCACTCTACACTTCGCAACCGCCCTTCGCCGCCTACGCCCAGCACTCGAACCAGACACAACTTCAGCGTCCGCAGCATGCAGCGAAGCCTCCGCCGCTGCCAAGTCCAAGGTCGCAAAATAGTCCAAGTCCTCGTCCGACGACTCTTCGGTCCACTCAACAGAGCTCCTAGAGTCACCAAACTCGGAAAATTTAGACGCAGACTCATCCGATTTATTCCCATCATCCACGGTCGAAGCCGCCATATATTTAGCAGTAGCGGTTGCAGTGCGTAGGACCAAAATCTTGAACATGCGCAGCAACCAAGGTTCAGCAACAATATCCAAAATTTCCTAACTACCCACACCCACTAGGCCACCTACGAAGACCCAGCCGTCGTGGGAGCCTCCGCTGTCGCCTCCGCAGCCACCGTCACAGGATCTTCAGCCCTCGGCGCGGCAGTTGGCGACGGGCCTCCGTCGGTCGCAGCGGCTGCAGGGGCATCAGGAGCGCCTTCGGTGGCTTCCGGGGGCGGCTCCAGGGTGGCCTCGGGCACAGCCGCCGCCAGGTTCGGCTCCGGGTCAGGCAGCACGCTGTTCAAAGCCTCAAAGTCATCCACCACCTCACCACGCGCCGCCTGGGACACAGCACACAGATTCAGCAAACCCACATACAACCCACACGCAACAAACACTAAACAAACGCCAAACATTACCTGACTCCTCGCCGTCTCGGCCCTCTCCCTGACCACCTCCCGACCGTGGGGGCCCCACATCCGGTCGTAGAGGGCTCTAGTGGATTCCTTCACTATAGGGTCCTCAACCTTGTAAACATCACGATCGAAATCATCATCAACATGGTCGAAGACTTCATAGTGCCGGCACCCTTCGCGAGATAGCGCGTTCATCGCCCCCTTGCAGGTGACCAGGGAGGCGTAGTACATAAACCCCTCCACAATAGTGGGGAGCGCCAGCAGCTCCTCTTGTATCCACTCGAAGCAGCGAAGTCCGGGCTCTCGATCCGGCACTTCGAAATCAGCAGTCCGCGCGCCCAGCTCATGGTATGAGTCCACAAGCTGCTTGCGTGTCCGCTCAGCCTCCAAGCGCGTCGAAGCCTCGGCCCTCTCCACTTGAGCCTGTAGAGCGGTGAGCCGCCCCTCCAACTCCTCGGCGCGCTGCCTGGAAAGACTCCCCTCCGCCCGTGCCAAATTGGCCTCCACCTGCGCAGATTGCGCCTTGGCAAGGGCCTCATTAGCCTCCCTCCTTTCTTCCGCCAAGTTGGCGCCGGAGGTCTGTCCTCTCACCCTCCAGCGTGGCCACCTTCTCTGCCAGCTTGCGGCATCTGCTGTCGGCGGACCGATTTCTCTCGGACGGTGTCAGCATGTTGCGTCCGAAGTCTCTCGACTTCGGCAGACACAACCGCCGTCAGGGCTCCCGACGCCGTGCGGTCAGCGAAGTCAACCGCCTACAAGACACACATAAGACCACAGCCCCAGCAAAGCCGGTAAAAAACGGAAGTCTAGCTCAATGTACCTGACTTAGCGCCTCCTTCAGCTCCTTCAGCCGGCGGGACACGGCACCCGCCTCAGTCCATGACGGCAGTGAGTGCCGGTATCTCGCCGCCGGCACCAATAGCACTGCCCTTCGCCCTTGGCGCTTCGGCAGCCGCCGTGGTCGCCGCGGCAGACGGAACAAGAAGAAGTCGGCCTTCGTCCGACCCTGCGACGTATCAATAAAAAAAAACTCTCGCGCCAACGACATACCAACAAGATAATCAGTCCACACTGATGTCGGTGGTGAAGTCGGCGACGCGCTTTCCCGGCGGCGGCAACCCTCGGGTCCGCCTTCGTGATCTTCGGCACCCTGCTGGGCGCAGGGGCATCCTTCGCCGACTTGGAACCGCTGGCGGCTGCCACCTTCGCAGCCTCCAGGCGCCCTGCTGCATGCAGGGACGGCCGACTTCGCCACCAGCGGCAGCTGGCCTCCGCCAGGGGTAGTAGGCTTCGCAGCCCCCCGCTGCCTCTTTCGGCCTGGCCTCATGAAGCCTGACGACCGCCTGGCGCTTTTGTCCAGCTCCCTGGCGATCCTTGTCCATCACTGCCGACACAACAGCAGCAATATTCCACCCGTAAGGAAACACTTTCCAATGATGAACCATGCGAGATGTAAAAAAGTCTTCAGCCGGCCTCGCGGGGGACAGGAACATTCTTAGGCGACCAACCCCCGGTAACCCTCAGCATCCGCGCCGAGGACTCCCGGAGCTCGGGCGAAGACATCCTTCCCCCCGGGGCCGCGCATGTCCTCATCAATTCTCTAGCAAAACCATCGGAAACCCCAAATCCTCCCATAGCAGTACCTAATTTCCTCTTCTTAGAGGACGGGGTGGCCGCCGGCGCGGGGTCGTCTCCAGTCTCTACCACCGGTTTCTTCCCGCGACGATCCACATCGTCTTGGCCGGGATAACCGCCATACTGGCAGACGATTCAGCTCAAAAACCCTGTTCAAGCGGTCATTCGACCCGCGGATATCCCAGCTACGCTGCCCCTCTGTCTTCGGCACGTAACGGCCAATGATCCGCACCACCCCATCCTCCGCCTCACGCACAAAGGCGGCCGGGTCGCGGCCATGCAAATCCAGCGCGAAGGCGGGACTTTGCACCAGCTTCCCACCATAGGAAGGCATCTGGCGAGGGCATACTTCGCGCAACGCCCAGCCATGCGCCAAAGGACATAACCCGTAAGCCACAAACTCCTCAACCAAATCACGCCCGCTACTCAAGCCGATGGCGCACCGAAGGGCCCCTTCGTCCGCTGTCCTCCTCTGCCACTTCAAACGACGGGTAGGCTGAGTAGAAATGCGAGCACATCTCGGACACGGGGAGCCCCGGATGGTCTTCGACTGTACCCTCCGCGACATAGAACCAAAACTCTTGCCAATTGCCCCACTTGTTGCGGGCGCAAGGGACCAACTCAACTACCTCCATTGTGGTCTTGCCGGTCTTCGGCGTAAATGTACAAGACCCAAACTAGGCAACTTCATTTCCAATCATCCTCTTCTGCCAGTGCAGGCAATAGTTCTTTGCGAAGACTTCGACTGATGGCTGTCTGCCGTACGAAGTCGTCGCCTAGACATACTTCGACAGAGCCACCACGGCGTTCGGAGTAAGCTGATGGATCTGAACGTTAAATCTGCGCAGGACTTCACCCACAAATCAGTGCGTAGGCAGGCGAAGACCAGCGGCAAAGAACGCCTCGAACACAACCAACTCGCCCTCCGGCTCGGGGACTTCCTCCGTCCCCGGGACACGAGCGACTCCCCCGCCAAAGTATCCAAGCTACTGCATCTCTTGCACGCGGACCGAGGACATCTGCGACACACCGAAATCCACCATCTCGCCCGCGCGCAACTCCTCCGCCACCACTGCACTCAGTGTCTCCTCAGACGACGTGTCGGCCGGCGGCGTAGCGGCAGTAGAAGAAGAAGAGGTCAGCATCGCTACGTACCGGCGGCGGCGGCGGGCGGTCTGCTATCACTCGGGCAAGATCTCCGGCGAACAGGGGCAAGGAGGGCAAACGATCAGCAGAACGACAGAAAAAGGCGGCTAGGGTTTTCACGAAGCGCGGAAAGATAGAGTTCAAAACGCGCCGCCGCTCATCCCCTTTTATACACAGAGCGCGGCGCTTCGGAAAACCCGCAGTCCAACTGTACGACGTCAACTCAACGGTCATGTCAAAAACCCCCACGGAACCACTTCGAGCGAGGGCAGCGTCTCCGCCATCTAGCGACGTCTTCGGCACCAGATGACTTAGTCGAACTGGTCCCTCGGAGGGCAAATGTTGGGGCGAAGGCGAATACGCCACCCTTCGCTCGATGCCTTCGCCGTAGTCGTCGGACCAGCGAAGGCAAGACAACAGGAGGGCTCACCCTTCGTCCCACTCATCATCAGACGAAGACCTGTGACGAGGTCGTCCCACCATTGTGATTTCGTCCAGGACGGAGGCCCACGTGTAATTTGGCCCATTGTAACAGGCCCTGCGTGGCCGCTGCGCATTACGGGCCTAATTTATAAAGGCATCCCTGTAATTACAGTCTGTAACCCCGCTTTATGAGAATATTCCGGGGATAACCTAGATGCTTGAGGGCACATGCGTCCTTAACACAAGACGCTGGGCACTCAGGCACCTATAAATACGCCCGCACAGTGCCCTTACGGGGCTAGATGGACAGAGCTTTTTCCATCACGTGCTGAAACCCTGTTTGCGCTATTACACCCCCCCCCAATTGGATCACCTTGCGCCTGAGAGCAAGTGCCAATAGGCAGCAATGGTGCTGAAATCCTTCACGAAAACGGTGATAAAATCCTGCAAGTCCAAGAAAAGTCCGCACTTGTGTCACCAGTCGATGGCGTTGGCCAACTCTGAATAGCATGCACCTTGGCCTCATCAACCTCAATACCCTGTGGAGTGACAACATAGCCAAGAAACGATACTCGTTCGATGCAAAAGGTGCATTTCTCAAGGTTAGCAAATAAGCGCATGGCGCGCGAAAGCATCAAAAACATCACGTAGATGGTCAAGATGTTTAGATAAACAAGTGTTGTAGATCAAGATATCATCAAAATAAACCACCACAAATTTTCCAATAAATGGGCGCAAAACCTCGTTCATCAAACGCATAAAAGTACTAGGGGCATTAGTTAATCCAAAAGGCATCACTAACCACTCATACAAGCCGAACTTGGTTTTAAAAGCAGTTTTCCATTCATCGCCTAATTTCATTCTAATTTGGTGGTACCCACTGCACAAATCAATCTTAGAAAATAATTTAGAACCACTTAACTCATCAAGCATATCATCTAATCGAGGAATAGGATGACAGTGCTAGATAGTGATGTTGTTAATGGCTCTACAATCTACACACATGCGCCAACTGTCATCTTTCTTTGGAACCAAAATGATAGGAACAGAACAAGGACTAAGCCTCTCACGTACATACCCGTGGTCCAAAAGGTCTTGGACTTGGCGCTGAATCTCCTTAGTCTCCTCAGGATTTGCTCGATATGCAGCACGGTTGGGCAAGCTCGCTCTAGGAATCAAATCAATCTGGTGCTCAATCCCACGAATGAGAGGAAGTCCTTGAGGTAACTCAGAGGGAAAAACTTCTCAGAACTGCTGCAAAAGGTTAGTCATAGATGCAGGCAAAGTGCTAGGAATATCATCAATAGAAAAGAAAGCATCTTTGCAAACCAAGGCATAGCAACAAGCATCAGTAGCATGAGTTTCAAGAAGATCAGATTTAGTAGCAAGCATGACAGGAGCTTTCAATTTAATTTGTTGCTGAATTTCTGTCTCATTAGTTGGTTCCTTATGGGTACTTGCAGCTCTATCTTTATCAGCTCGTACAATTTCAGCAAGAGTCAAAGGTAGCAAAGTAATGTTTTTATCTTTATGCCTAAAAGTGTATGTATTACTCCTACCATGGTGACGTGCATCAGTATCATATTCGCAAGGTCTACCCAACAAAAGAGAACAAGCTTCCATAGGTACTACATCGCAATCCGCATAATTAGAATACATACCAATGGAGAAATGCACTCGTACCATGTGTGTTACCTTAACCTTGCCTGAATCATTGATCCACTGAATGTGGTATGGATGTGGTCAGTGGACGTGTCGTCAGGCCAAGCTTCTTGACCAAATCTGAACTCACCAAATTATTACAGCTTCCACCATCAAAAATAACACATGCACGCCGATTCTCAATGGCGAAGAAAGTCTGGAACAAATTATGGCGTTGTTGCTTCTCTGATGATTCAGGCAGAGAACTAAGAACACGCTGCACCATGATGCTTCAAAGCTTCACTGTAGCATCAGCACCAAGCACTGGCATCATCATTAGCAGCAACATCATTGGAGTCATCATCGTCATCCTCACCGTCGGAAGAACTAATGTAGCCATCATCCGTAGCAATGTATGTTCGCTGACTCGGGCAATCCTTCTTCATGTGACCAATCACATGACAACGGTGGCAAACAATACCCGAAGAACGACCACTGGAAGGTGCTGCAGGTGCTGATGAATTCTGTTTCTTGGCGGGTACCTGCAAAGGAAGTTTACCAACATGTGCAGCAGGTGTCGAGGGAGGTCGCGTGGACGCTGGAGTGGTCGAAAGTTTATGACTCGAGGTAGGTGTGTGCATCTGTGATGTAGAGGAGGCACCAAAAGTAACCCTAGGTCGATGTTGGCGTCCCTACAATTCCTTCTCTGCCAGCATAGCAAACTGGAACAACTTGTTGATAGTGTTAAATTCTTTGTAATCCAGAATGTCCTGAATGTCACATTGCGAACCTGAATAAAAATGGCAAAGAGCGTCCTCATGTCCCTCTACTATCCCACAACGCTGCAATCCCTTCTGAAGCTCAGCATAATAATCTTGAACAGATTTATCCCCTTGCTCTAACGCATCAATTTCTTACGCAATTCTCTTTGATAAGATGTGGGAACAAATCTATCGCGCATAGCTACCTTAAGATCTTCCCAAGTCGTAGGTGCTCTACCATCCCCAACTAGACCAGTCCACCAGACAATAGCAAAATCTTTAAATTCACTAGTGGCTTGTCTAACTTGATGTCGTTCAGGTACAAGGTGGGCAACAAATTTTTGTTCTATCGTCATCTCCCAATCAAGATATCCCTCAGCATCATAATGACCCGAAAAAGATGGTATAGAAAATTTAATCTTAGCATAAGGCTCGTCAGGAGCACGATTGTTATTACCTTGCTGGCGGTGTGGCATACCTTCTGTATTTTGATGAAGACGGCGATGTAGGCGCAAATCTCTGGTGGCCGCTTCATCATAATTACCTTCTTCATCAAACACCACATCGTCGGGAAGACAGTGGACGAGGAGGTGGTGGTGGTGGTGCTGGTTGTTGCGTCTCCAACACAGCAAGTCTGTCGACTGATCTCGGACAATCGTCGATCCAGCCTCTCGTAAGTCTTGCCAAGGTTCATGTCAATGAAGGCATCATGCACTGACTTGTGGACCATCTCCTCCAATTGCTCCTTCAGGAGCTTTTTGTTTGCCTCAAGATCTTGGTGGCTAACACATTCATCGAAGTCTGTAGGTATCATTGCTTCTTCGTCGCCTGCCATCGAAACACAAAAACAGGAAACAAACGGTGAAGGTTATCCCTAATAATTTCACTACACGCTCCTGTCAGGTGGAACACAGGAACACAGGAACACGCGCTAATGTATCTTACCAAGCTCTTACAAGTGTCTGACAAAATACAAGTAAAGGATGGTACAATCGGAGGCTGGTTCGTGATACTTACCAAGAGGGAGTGAAACCACGATTGCAAGGTCACAACTGTATTGATCAGAAGAAAGTATGTGGAGCTTGGGAGGCCAAAAACTAATATCAAGGATTAGCAAAAATCGAGTGCAGATTAGCGAAGTTCAATAAGTGTCCAAAGCACAAGTCACAATTGCTGGCGAAGACGTGTCCTATAGAAGCACAACAAGGTAAAAGTAACAAACCTAGCAGAACGGCAGTTCTGTAAATAGAGCAGATTTTTCAGCACTAATAGAAATCAAAGGCGCGTTTCCAAAGGAGTAGCAGCAAAAGAGCTCGAAATATTCTGAATTTTTTACCACTAATCCAAAATCACAAAGGATGGAAGCAAACAAAATTTCACTTGAAACAGAGATGTATTGTGACCTAGAGAAATTCGCAAAGGATCTTTGAAATTCCTTAAAACAGTTAAACAATTTTTTTAATTATCTTCCTGATTTTTTTTGAATTTTTTGACCGAACCAAAAAGGCCGAAGGTGAGTTTGGGCCCAGAATGGAGTCAGGAATCTACTGTAAAAAATTGAGCTCAAACGGAGCACCGAGCGAAAAGTTATGCCCGTTTTATGGAAGGTACCTCAAGTTATGGTTGTCAAAGGCACAAATTGGCAGGAATCGTAGCGGCAGCTATGGAGCACAGGGGCACAAACCTCCCTGGTATAAGCAATAGGTAAGCGCCAGATGATGAAACAAGGAGGGGCTGTGATGCAAGGCGGCTTGCAACCTAATCTAGGGCTAGCATGGCGAGAGTTCACACAAGGCGGCTAGCGAGGGCAAATCGAGTAATGTGGTGTGTCGACTTGTAATCAGGGAAAGGTGAATGTGGGATAGCAGCGGAAACAAATAACAGCTACGGAGCAGTTGAACTACGATGACGACACGACCTAAACCAGCAACAAGACTCGAACACGGACACAAACTCAACAAAGCAATATGAAACGAAATTGCAAGGCTAAACAGGGTTCTAGGACAGCGGAATTTTTTTGTATGGCAATTATCTGGAGTTATAGGATGAAAAACCTAAACTAAACTTGGGTGAGCCTGACAGTAATACCTAAGTCTTTGAATACCACTTGATAGGAACGGGGGTGCCCGATCTTTCGTCAGGTGAAGGTAACTATCGATTTGGTGGAGATGTCACACAGACGATTCGGCTTCCAATCAACACGACTAGAACCCCGCAATCGCAGCACCACTTCTCCTCTGGTTATCAACCATGCACTACGCGATTGACCTCGCCACGAGGGCTAATTCCTGCCTGAGAATCGAAGACACAAGCAAGAACAAGAAAGAACACAATCTAGAATATTGCGGATGAATGATTAAGATCACAACTTGGGGTCTCACAAATTGATCTACGGCGACTGTTCTTGACAGATCTAACTTAAGCAAAACTCCTATCTAACAAGAAGTGGTGGCTACTAATATAGACTCTAGGGTTATGCAAAACCCTGGACGTGCCCCTAATGGGCTCAACGAAGATACACGGCCCAATAGGCAAAAATACGGCGTCGCAGCACCGGAACAGATTCTGGATGTCAACTTGTTTAGATAATTTCCGTGGATTCTGGATGAATTTGGACCTAAAACTGGTGCCATTGGAAGCTCCTCGAAATTATCTTTCCATCCATATAAAGAACGTCCAAATCCGACTCCGTATGCGACTTAGGCACCCATTTTATTACAGGTTGTTCCTGGAGTCCAAAACTGAAATGAACTCGAATCGGTTTGGACCTCCACCTTGATCCGAACATCCTTGCTGGCCTTCCACGAATCCAAGTCCTTCACCATGTCCTTGCTGGTCCTTTCCTTCATTCCTAAGTATAATTAATTCATTAGGTAGCACACTATTCTCAAATGCATAAGAATAAGTACGTAGGAACGAGCTCACCGGCAAATTCAATTGTCTTGCGCATGAGCGAGTAATCGGACCTTGAACATCAAGTAGGGGAGTGTTGTTTGTATCCATGGGAGTGATGTCCTCATCACCCTGCCTCTGAGGATCCTCCGCCTACACTCGCCATCACTGCACTTCACGATGAGGCACCACGGCGGCTCGCCATCATCATGTCCGAGGTTCCATTTTAGGTTTGAGCACATTGCCTACTTTTTCTTGATTTTCTAAAATTTTTGTCAGGTTGATTGTCACTTGTTCAAAGTACAGAGAACTCTATCTACTGCCCCCATTAATTTACTTCCTAGGCTGCAAAGGTGGGCCAAACAACAACACACAACAACCAAGAACCTCGTCGTCGCCAATGGAGTTGCCAAGGTTGTTAGCTAGCTTGATCATTCCATCGTCATGCATTTCTCCGTACTTACGTGTGTGTGGTAATAGATATGTAAGGCCTAAAATTGGTAGGAAAAAAGTATATCATGAAATAATAAAATAAAGAAATAAATATATATATATATGATAATGTTACTAGAATTTTTGAAACCTTTGGAATTTAGTAGGACAATTCCTTTTCATAATCAATTAAGGGTATTAAACTAGTTAAGTAACCAACAAATAGGTAAGGAAAGGTTGATCCCTTGCCAAGGATTTTGTGGCAATACATTTTATTGAAAACATAAATTAGACCTCCAATTTTAATGGAAACATAAAAATAGAAATTGAGAAGAATTTTGATAAAACCATTTATTCCGCCCATAAATAAATGACAAGAAAAATAATAAATAATAATATTGGAAATAATAGATGTTATATTTTTATAAGGATGTGTTTGATATTTGGAAACTTGGGAGTTCACAACATGAGTTGAATTTGAATTGAATTTAAAGTGAGGAATTAGAAATGAGAAAATAATATAGAAAAGAAAATAGAGAAACACGGCTGTGCCGTTTTCCTCCTTGGTCGGCCCAACCCAGCCCATCTTCTGCGCTCCCGCACTGCCTGCTGGGTGTCTCACCGACATGGGGGCCCCACTCAACAGCCCCACTCACAACCGCGCACTAACAAGACTTGGCCCACGCGCCAGCCCAAACCACGCGCGCTTGCTCCTCACGACCACTGACTCCACGGGCCCGACTAGTAAACTCTATTATCTGCACCCGCGTGATCTCAACTTGTGCCTTTGCCGTGTGGGCCCGGTTGCACAGAACCAGCGCCCTCTACACCTGGCCATAACAACTCCGCCGTGGCCGCGCGCGCAAATCCCGTCGGCTTGTTGCTTTTGTCCGTGATCCTTGCACGCCTGAGGCTACAAATCCCTGTCGTCCATGCTCCTCCACCTATCTAGCCAGGACGTAGCCACCTCTCGACACCAAAAAAGTCCTTGCCGCCATCGCCGCGAGAGGGAAAACACTAGGAGAAATTGAGCGCCTCCGCCAGAGTGTGGCGACGCTGCTTCTTCACCTCGGCAGGGCACCTGGGGGTTCGCCGGTGATCGTCGGTTGTGCGCATTTGGGAAATCACGCACTTGCACTGGTCGGTGGCGAAGCAATTGCTCACCTGAGTCGTGCCCCACTGCGGGATTGCATCAAACCAAGCACCGAGGCTCCTACGCCATCACCGAGGTAATCCATCATCGACTGGACTCATTGACTCCCCTATTACGTGTAGTATCCAGTTGATTAAGGTTTGGAGCACCCCCTGTACTGTGAATTGCTCGTCGGAGGTCTATTTCCGTTGTTGTGCCGTGGGTGCCGTGGGAGTATATCGTCATGACTCGATTCGACCCTCTGTTGTGTCTACTAAGCCGTTACATCCGTGGTGGTACGTAGCACCCCCTCGGTGGGATGGATTGGTCACTGGGTGGCCGGGTTGCATTGCTCTGACGGTGCTCAACCGACCTCAGTTGGCGGCGCCGCCGCACCTCGATAGCTGGTGGTGGATGATGGCATGCCAGTCGTTGGATCCATGGTGGGCGCACATGATTAGATCAGTGGTGGCATCCTGGCATCGGGCATCATGGACCGTTGATCACTCATCGATGGGAGGAGATTGATTTCGGCTTCATTGAACTAGGGCCCTCGGATCTCGATCGAGTGGCCGCTATTGGATACCGGTTCGTTTATAAGATCTGACTGATCTGCACCACGAACTTGTGATCCAACGGTTGGGGATTGCTCATACCCTTTCGTCGTGCACATGTTATAAAAGAATCCCTGGCTTTAATTGAAAACAACCTGCAGTCCATGATAGACTAGGGAACATTTTATGCGGGTCCTGTTTTCTTACACATTAGCCCTTGACCTTTCGCAGAATAGTGTCCCCAGTCCATACATCGAATAAAGGGAGGAAATTAATATAGTAAATGGGTTTTTAGTATAAAAATAATGCTAGAAACTTGTTTAATTCATATTTAATTTATTTTAACTACAAATTAATCCATTGTAGTTGCAATAAATTCATATTAATATTGTTATTTATATGGTAACTCTATTTTGTTATGAAACATAGGTAGAAATTGTGCACTTAATTTCTTTTGTATACAACATTTAAATCTTCAATAAATCATAACTCCGTAACCGTAACTCTGATTTTGGTAGTTCTCGAACCTACGATCTCATAGCATCGCGTAGAATATTATTATGTTGTTTGTTCTTATGTTTGGTGTGATGTTAATTTTGCCTATACCATGTATGTTTGTATTGCTACAAATATCAGTGAGGTCACGGGAATCTGAAGATCATCCTGGTGCCTGGAATCTTGAGTCTCAGGCAAGTTGTGCCCTTGTTCACTCCTTTTTACCTAATAATGTTCGTTGTTAATCACTATGACATGCTCAAGTTAATTTGATGGGACCTAATAGGTTTCCCTAGCATTGTTTATCCCGCACCTTGCAGACAGATGAATTATAAGGTAGATTTGCTATTGCTCTACCTGGTTTTGGGAAACTACTGTTTTATTATGACCATGTTCCAATTATGATGTTGTTTAATTATTGTTGATGAAAAGATCATATTCTTAATTGGAACATGGAGAACCACCTAGGAAAACAGTGCTACCACAAGGGTGGTAGGAAAGCTAGTGGAGGACTACCTTACCCAAAAGGGGCAAGGGCAGTAGGGGAGTGGTCGTTATAGGAAGGTTCTCGGGCTGATTTTGCTGCGATGGCGGTCAGACGAGGGATCACTGCATTGGGGCTTCCTAGAAACTATAGTGGGTTTTCTGAAGCTAGTGGAACTTTGTAAAGGCCTCGTAGTGGTACCTTGCCTCACTTCCTTGGTAGAGGTGTATGGGGTCTGATAAACTCTGTGGCAAATGGGTAACATTACTTGTGGGTAAAGATGTGCAACCTCTCTAGAGTGTAAAACTGGTATATCAGCTGTGCTCATGGTCATGAGTAGGTCGGACCCTCACATGATTATCTTATGGAATTAAACTTAATTTGTCATATGCATTGCATTATGGGTGTTGTTTTCAATTCTGATCTATTACTTATTTGTGTTGGTATCTACTTACACTTAGTAATTGCTAATAAAATTTTGACCAACTTTAAAAGCAATGCTCAGCTTTAGCCATCCTCTTTGGTAAGCCTTACACTTCACATGAGCTCCCACCTTTGGTGAGTTCATGGACATTATTCCCCACAACTTGTTGAACGATGAATGTATGTGAGCTCACCCTTGCTGTATCATATCCCCCATAGGTCAAGAATAGGTACCGCAGCATGAAGTGCATGGAGGATGTCGTGATTTGTTCGTGAGAGGTCTAGGTCGTCGTCTCCCAGTCAACTTTGGGTTGCTGGATCGTTGTCTTCATATGATGTAATTATTTAACTATTTTGTATAGAACTCCATTATATATAAATGTTGTGACATTCGTTTCTGTACTGTGAGTCATCATATGTGTAAGACTTGGTCCTAGCACACTTGGTGATTATATGTTCACGCCCGGGTTTTGGTTCCCCTAGAACCCGGGTGTGACAAGATGACACGTACAACTCATAAAACTTTCAGAAAGCGCCGTCCGTGCCATAACTAACATTGCACAGTACTACTATCCTAGCTATCTCCATAACTTAAAACTGCTCAGCCCGGCCGGCGGTTACCAGAAACTCTATCGATTAGCCCAAGCTCCATTCATACTATGACTGGCATATTCAATCCAGAGGCAGTCTGGCTAGCCTTACACACTATTGAGCACCAAAAGTGGTGAATTGTCTGGCCCTTGGGCCTAGACAGTCCGCATGCACTGCGATCAGATTAACTCGGGCGATTATCTTTATCTCATGCATGGGTATCCACCTAAGCACATGGGATATGTTGGTTATCACCTAGGAACAGGTCGAGACCTTCTCCCCTATAAATATAAAGGGGTACTACCTAATGAGAACCCCCAAGCACATTCCAATTGAAGCTATCTACTTTATTTACCTTTCTTGCCCTAGTTATAGATGTAATGTGGCTTTAGTTGTAGCCTTCTGCATATCCACCTCCACCCCTATTCGACTCTACATCGTCCAGATCTGTCTTCGGTGGCCTGTCGACCCCAAGATAATCCTAGGATATTATCCTTCCTGAGGGGTAAGATCTACTTCATCTACTTCACTCAAGATCTCTTCCTCGAATTGATCTCATAATTTCTAGGCGACTCTACATTGTCTGGGGATGCCCCAGGTGACCTGCTAACCCGGAGCGCCCTAGGATCTCTCCCACTAGGGCTGGGATCTAGGTCTTACGGGGAGAAGAAGATGACCCTACACCATCGTGCACCGTCCAGTCTAGAGCATGAACCGTCCTGAACAGCATGCAAGGAAGAAGCCACTTCAGCCGTCACGTTGCGGACCGTCTCGTCTAGAGCCGTGGACAGTCCGCGCCGCCACAGCGAGCACCGCTAGGTGAACTGGTGACCCGTCATGAATTGCCGCCACCATTCACCTAACGAAGCTGAACCCAAGGTATTGCTCATCATGAGAGGGCCCTGTTGTTCGTTGTTGTTTGGTCCCAAATAAGTG
This sequence comes from Zea luxurians, assembly GCA_029449295.1. Lineage (NCBI taxonomy): Eukaryota > Viridiplantae > Streptophyta > Magnoliopsida > Poales > Poaceae > Zea > Zea luxurians. Next base: position 106,101 of record JAOPSE010001033.1, on the reverse strand, counting down.
GTGGCCATCATAGAGGTGACTCAGTGCTCTAAAGATCTTCAACTTTATTTGACCCTACATTATCTAAATGTGTAAATATAGCCAGGCGGTTCGTTTTAGTGTTTGGTGACCAAGTCGGCGCCAACACACTTTATGACAACTCCGCTGGGGAAGAAAAATTGAATCTATCAAATCTGATTCATTAGATTAGATCTATTAAATTAAACCTATCAGATCGGCCACAATGGCCAATCCCAAAGATCACAACAATGTTGGCCCAGACATCAACACAATGCTGACTAACTCGTCGGCCACTGAGGATGAGAAATTAGAAGACCACATAAAAAGGTTGGACAAGGAATTCTAATGACAACAGACTCAGATAAGCAAGGTGATGAAATGTGCTACCTCTCGCACTTCAAGGTAGATCTCCTCCAGAAGGTCAAGGAGAGGGAAGTAAAGTATGATTCCCTGTCAGCCTTGCTGCATCAGCTCCCCATAGTAAGTAACACCACGCCATTAGCCGATATTGAATCTATTAAAATTTATTTTAATAATCAGATTAAAAGTGTAATGGAGGATATAGAAAATATGATGCATGTATTAGAAATAAACGCATACACCTGATTTTTTGTCACACGAATTGGGCACTAAAATAACTACGTCAAACACATTCGCAAGAAATAGGTGTTCTTAGTCCCAGCGATATTATGGTAATGCCGATGAAATCATATCCAGGGCAAATGTTGTCAGCATCCTCACTGCATGGTAGATTGGCTCTAGGCATGGCCAGACAGTCCATGCACGATCATGGACCATCTGGCCCTCCAATAAATCATCTGGCACCTTACGCCGGATAGTCCGGAATCACACAGAGCCTACCACAAGGCTCATAGGCAAAGCCCTACACAATCGGAAGGTCTGGATACAATACCAGATCGTCTAGTCCCTCCATGGATCGTTCGATCACCAAGTCTGGACCGTTCGGGTGTGCATACATTGACAGGGTACCACACATCGGGCATAATCTTCACACTTCACCCCACCTACAGCACACCATGGTCATAGCATGCCATCACCCATGCATGAGGTCGAATGCCTTTTGGCCCCTACAAAGACGAAAAAATTACAGGTCACTGAGCTTGTTTGGCCTGTTAAGGCCAAATCTGCTGCTCGCTCTACCCTGCATTCAGCACAAAAATGGAAAGTTAAGTTCGCATTTAATGTTTCTAAGTGTGACAAAATATTTGATGAGCTACTTAGGAATGGCAACATTAAATTGTCGCACACAATTCCTCCGATAGAGAAATTGAAAAGGTGTGTATACTGTAAATGACATGGCTCCTTTCTTCACAACACCAATGATTGTAATGTCTTCCATCGACAAATACAATTGGTTGCTAATGAAGGCCGATTGAGATTTCAAGATATGAAGATTGACGAACAATCTATCCACGTCGACACATTAGGACTGGTGGACAAGAAAGTCTTGGTTCGGCCATGTTCGGGCAATAAAGCTAAATGAAAAATATTATTGTGGGTGACCCTCACATGCCAAATCTATCATGATGGGTGGTTACTTGGAAGGCTCTAGATAGAAGAAAGGCTAATAAGACTGGAGGCACTAGGGGGCATGGTGAGGTAGGCCCAAATGTAAAAGTTTTGGAGGTGAAGGTCGTGATAAACAAAAGGGTAAAAGTCCAAATGTTACTTTTGAGCAACTTATGGCTAAATATCTGTAACACCCCACTGGTCGCACAGAATGGATAATACCATAAACCTCATCCACCAAACTTACTCAACACAAGAGATGTAATAAAGAAAGAATATAAAGCAAGAAAAAATCCGGCAGCACCTCTTTTGAAAACTAGCATAACAAGGAGGGGAAACATGAAGCTCATACAAGATATAAAGACATATAACTCACATAGTAGAAACTGTAATGCAAAAGTGGTAAAACCTAATTATGACCCAACTGAAGTAAAACAAATGGGATAAGAAACTCAGCCCACCCCAAAATAAACGCTCAACCAAGAACAAAGCAATTCACTAGTCTTGTCCAACTCTGATTAACAACATTATTAAATGGTGGTTCCTTTATTAAAGGTGTAGTGACCGTGCTGCTACATCCCTCTATTCCCCAAAGCAGAAATTAGGTGCCTGCATCAAACAATGCAAGATGTGAGATAACACATCTCAGCAAGTAAACATAACAACAACAGATAGGACATTGTAAATCAACTGTGCTTACACAACCACAGTGTTCAGGACTTCTTTCTTTTCTTTTGAACAGTAAATTGCAGCAAGTATACAAGTAACTAAAAACTCAACGCCAAGTAGAATCACCATGCACAAGTCCAAATTATCCACATCCACATAGTAGATTCAACACCTCTCCCATGAATGCACATGGCTACAAATGCAATAATGACTTCTGCCTCCATATCTCTAAGGATATGAAGCTGCACCATACCCCTTCTCGGGCAACATATGATGCTCAATGTACCGGTAAGGTCGGACCATAAGATCGCGACGAAACTTCAATGCAATGGATGATGAGTGCATTATGCATGACAACATCATAAGTTCTTCCCAAATAAAAATGTGCTAGGCATTTACTTCCACCCATTCCACATAATAACCACTTGAGTAACATAATCAAACCACAAATTCAACATATGAAATCCATGAAACATGAACATTTTCAAATGATGGTACTCAAAAGAAAATATGAATTTGAACATGATGGCACAACATAAACAAGTATAAGACTCCTCATCTGACAGACGGAATAACCATCACAGTTTTACTTGCCTTCACCGAAGTTTGGGCAAAAATCGCTAAGAACGATCCGGAAGTCCACCACCTGTTTTTGACACCCAACTTAGTGCACCAAATTCACATAAAAAAAACTCAAAGACAACACCGCACCTACGCGCAATCTCAAACCCCGCCGCGGTAACAATTCTCCCCTCACTAACCAAACTGCAGCGGCGCTGCTTAACAATTCCATAACTTAAAAATTAGGACAGCAGTGGTGTCAAACAAAAACTTCAGAGACAACTACATAAAATTCCCCACAAGTTTTGTATACTACTCATGATTAAATTCTAACATCTAATTACCTCTAAACGGTCCACAAAATAAACCCTGCAATCTGTTTTTTTCTGATTTGGGCAGCGACATACTCGGATTCAAACAGCGATAACTTTTAAAATATAATTCCGTTTTAAGCGCATAAGTACTTGTTGGAAAGATAAGAAAAAGCCCTTCATGATTCTCATACTGATTAACACTAATTACTCCCGAAAAATCCCCAGAAACTGCTAATACTGCTGCTGTTCATCACTCTGAAAAATCTGTTTTTTGGACAGCCACATACCCGGATTCAAACGATGATAACTTTTGATTTATAACTCCAAATTGAGCGCATAAATACTCGTTGGAAAGGTAAAACAAAGTTCTACAAGATCCCCAAATTGATCCCCATTAATTCTTCACGAAAAAACCCTAAAAACTGCTAGAACTTCCGCTGTTCGTCCACCACGTAAAATTCTGGACAGCCCCCCCTCTATCTAATCGCAAACGCAACATCTAATCAATTGAATCGCAGCGCAAATGAACAAGGGATGAACACAAAAATCACCTTGGGTTCTCCCCCTTTTCTTCCTCCCTTCTTCCCTCCACCAAAACGGTTGGAGATTCGCACCATGAGACGATGATCCGAGCGGCAAGGATTGGCACCGTGGGAGGAGGGGATTGAGGGGGGGGGGCGGCTAGGGTTTGGTGGCTGCAAAAATTGAGAGAGGAGGAGATGGGCAGGGGGGGCGGCAGCCAAGGGGAGGAGGAGAAGTGGGGGGGGGGGCGGCTGCACATGGGGGGAGGGGTTAGGAGAGAGGCGGCTAGGGTTTGGGAGGGTTAATGGGCCGAAACACCTATTGCGGCCCAACTAACCCACGCGATAGCTCCCGACCGCAACGCAAGCGTCAAAACAAATAAATTCTACTGCCCTAGTTGAATGTTTTCCACAAAATTCCAAATCCCCAAAACAACAACCGGATGAGGAAAAAAAACAAAAAGAACAACCCCCAACTTCTCTTCTTTGCAAACCGGGTATCACACTCTACCCCTCTTAAAAAGAATTCGACCTCGAATTCTGACGCTTCTATCAGAATGACAAAAGAAACGATTAGTGAATCAACAACACTTACCCACAACGAAAAGTTCCGGGTACTTCTGCCGCATCAGCTCCTCAAGTTCCCACGTAGCCTCGCGCTCAGACTGATTAGTCCATAAGACCTTGACATACTTAATTGATCTCTTCCTCAACACACGCTCCGAGAATTCCAATATACACACCGGGCGACACTCTAGAGTCAGATCCTGCTGTACCGCAATTGGTTCCATCTCAATCTGATGGTTCGGATCCCGCAAGAACTTCCTCAACATAGAGACATGAAAAACCGGGTGTACCCCTGCCATGGAATTCGGCAGCAGCAAGCGATAAGCTAGGCTGCCCACTCGGGCCAAGATAGTGAACGGTCCAATGTATCTCGGGCTGAGCTTCCCAGAGACACCGAACCGAACCGAACAACTCCCTTAGTGGGTGATACCCTGAGAAGGACTTGGTCACCCACAGCAAATTCCAGATCCCGCCTCCTCACATCAGCATAACTCTTCTGATGACTCTGAGCTACCAAAATATTCTGACGAATTTCCCGAACCTTTTCAGAAGTTTGCTGAACCCAATCAGGACCAACTAGGGATCTCTCTCCCAAAGTCTCCCAGCACAGAGGAGAGATACACCGCCTGCCATACAAAGCCTCAAATGGTGCCATCTTGATGCTAGCTTGGTAGCTTACGCAAACTCTGCCAGAGCAAGATGATCCTCCCAGCTACCCTTCCATGACAGAACACAAGCACGCAACATATCCTCCAAGGTTTGGATTGTTCGCTCTGACTGACCATCCATCTGAGGGTGAAAAGCGACACTAAGCGAAAGCTTGGTGCCCAATGCACTATGGAGACTCTCCCAGAATTTGGATACAAATTTGGAGTCTCGATCAGAAACAATAGACTTAGGTACCCCGTGAAGCCTGACAACTTCCTTCATATACAAGGGAACCAAATCTGAAGCTGAATTTGTGGTCTTCATGGGAATAAAATGCGCAGACTTAGTCAAGCGATCCACTACCACCCAAATAGCATCCCTGCCACGAGGGGAACGAGGTAGACCCACCACAAAATCCATGGTGATATGCTCCCATTTCCACTCTGGAATTTCCAATTGCTTCAGCAAACCTGCAGGCCCTTATGTTCGGCCTTCACGCGTTGACATACTTCACAGGCGGCCACATACTTAGAAATGTCAACCTTCATCCGCTTCCACCAGAAGTTTTGCTTCAAATCTCAGTACATTTTGGTTTCGCCAGGATGGACTGGTGTAAGGCGTTTTATGAGCTTCTCGCAGGATATCCAGCTTCACCTCTGATTTCTGAGGCACACAAAGACGGCCCCTGAAACGAACCAAATCATTCTCATCAATGGTGAACTCCCGCGGTTTACCATCACCAACCCTCTTTCGAGCTTCCTGCAAAAGACGATCCTGTTGCTGAGCCGCACGCACTCTCTCCATAAGAGAGGATTGAATAAGCATCTGAGTCTCCTCGCTAGCGGTGCCGACATAACACAAAGCGATCCCCAAACGGTCCAGATCAGGGATCAATGGCAAGGCCACCTTTGGAACCCCGGACCTGCTAAGGGCATCCGCCACCACATTAGCCTTCCCCGGGTGATAATGAATGGACAGATCATAATCTTTAATCAATTCTAGCCACTGTCGTTGCCTCAAATTCAGCTCCTTCTGAGTAAAAATATACTTGAGACTTTTGTGATCGGTGAAAATGTCACAAGCCTCGCCATAAAGGTAATGCCTCCACGACTTAAGAGCAAAAACCACCGCAGCCAATTCCAGATCATGAGTTGGATAATTCCCCTCATGCTTCCTCAACTTCCTTGAGCCATAAGCAATCACTCTGCCTTCCTGCATTAGCACACAGGCAAGACCAATACGCGAAGCATCCGTATAAACTATGAAACGCTTACCGCTCTCAGGCAAAGCTAGGATAGGGGCGTCCACCAACTTGCTCTTCAATGACTAATAACTGACCTCACATTCGCCGGACCAGACGAAGGGAACACCCTTCTCCAAGAGCCTAGTCAAAGGGTTAGCAATGCTGGAAAAATTTGGTACGGAAGCGCCAATAATACCCAGCAAGCCCCAAGAAACTTCAGATTTCAGAGACACTAGAAGGTCTCTTCCACTCCACCACAGCCGCAACATTCTTGGGATCAACCGCAATACCCTGCTGATTAATCACTGTGCCCCAGGAAAGCCACTTCGGATAGCCAAAAGGCACACTTCTTCAACTTGCCATAGAATTGATTCTTCCTTAGGGCACCCAGAACGAGACGGAGATGCTGTTCATGCTCGGCCTTGGTCTTTGAATAAATCAAAATATCATCCAGGAATACGACCACAAAATCGTCCAGGAATTCATGCAGCATCCTATTCATTGCTTCCATAAAGGCAGCAGGGGCATTAGTTAAGCCAAAAGACATGACTATGAACTCATAATGCCCATACCTGGTGCAGAAGGCAGTCTTCTCAATATCCTCCTCACGAATCCTCAATTGATGATAACCAGAGTTCAAATCAATTTTGGAGAACACCTGGGCACCCCTCAACTGCTCAAAGAGGACTTCAATTCGGGGAAGCGGATAATTATTCTTGATTGTCACTTGATTCAAAGCACGATAATCCACACACAGCCGCTTGCTTTTATCCTTCTTCTCAACAAACAATACTGGGGAAGCCCATGGAGACCTGCTAGGCCTAATGAAGCCCTTAGCCAACATGATCATCCAATTGCCGCTTTAATTCAAATCTGCTCCTTTGGAGCCATTCGATACGGGGCCTTATGAATAGGCTGCGTACCCAAGATCAGCTTAATCTCAAAAGCTGCATCGCGCTCCGGAGGAATGCCTGGAAGCTCTGTCGGAAACACGTCAGCAAAGTCACACACCACTCGGATGTCCTGCACCCGCAAGGCAGCCTCACCCTCCACCACCATAGAGGAAAAGATCCCCGACTTCCTTGACCGGCGATCAGGAAGCAATTGCGCCAACAAGGATAATGTGAACTTCGGGGAACTTCCCAAGAATACCACCTCCTTACCCAACGGCGCCTGCAATAACACCGTCTTCCAGAAGCAGGATATAACCGCGCGATACTGGGATAACCAATCCATACCCAAGATAACATCGAATGCCCTCAAGGAAATCACCACCAGATTGGCCGAAAAAACCTCATCAGCAAGAATGACGGAACACCCCTAACAAACTGAACAGCTACTAATGGAGCCATTAGCAGAACTGACCAAAATTGGGTGACCCAACCTCTGCACCGAAAGACTAGCCCGCGACACAAAATCCTCCGAAACAAATGAATAGCTAGCGCCAGAGTCAAAAAGAGCATGGGCTGCAAATGAATCAACTGAAATCGTACCTGTCACCACGTCTCCTTGCTCCCTGCCATCCGTAGCAGGTAGCACATAAGCTCCAGAAATACCCGCAGAAGAGGAAGCTCCCGGAGTGAAATTAACAGAAGAACCCCACTGAGCCACCGGAGGAGGCTGGCGCGGAGCTCCAAACTGAGTCAGCACAGGGGTAGACGGTGCAGGAGTAGGAACAGCCTGATACTGAGGAAAACCTTGCATCGGCACGAACTGAGAAGTCCCAGGCACATAAAGCTGCTGTGGAGGAAGAGGAACTGAAAACTGCTGCTCAGCACTTGACATCATATTGATAGTGCCCTGAGAAGAGGAGGAAGTTATCGGCTCCCATCTGAGCTTCCCATTGGGATTCCTCCTACACACCACATCCTTGTGGTCCTGACTGCAGATAGAACACCTACCACTCCACTAGCACTCTGCACGGCGATGCGCATCTCCACAGCGGAAACACACCAGCCCCAGCCCGGGCTTAGGAACGGCCCGAAACCTCTAAGTACTTCCTCCCGAAGTACCTGAGTCAGAAGATTTGCCACGGTAAGGATGGTGGCGCTGATGCTGAGACTTGCCCCTCTTGTGAGCTGGACCTCCAGTGTTGCCCCTCCTCATGTCCTGGCTACGAGGCTGATCAACACCCGAAGACTTCTGCGACTCCATGGTGTACTGGTGTTGCATCTCCACACCCAGCGCCTGCTCCACCGTGGTACAGAAGTCCACCAACGGAAAGGCCCCCAGTGCATGCCTGGTAGAAGGCTTCAGACCCTGACGGAACTGGCTCGCCTTCTCCATCTCATTATAAGCCACATGAGGGACAAAGCGGACCATCTTGTTGAAGCCCACCTCATACTCTGTGACAGACTTCTTCTCCTGCTTGTAAGGACTGCAAGTCAATCTTCATTTTCTCCAGAAAGGTGACCGGGTAGAATCTCCTTTCGAACTGCCTGATGAAAACATCCCATGATAGGACTCCTGGTGAGGAGGAGTGCGCTGCCTGCACGCCTCTCCACCAAATTTGCGCCTCTCCCTTCAGCAGCTGAGTGCCAAAGCGAACCCGATCTCCATATGCAATCTCGAAGACATTCATCTTATCCTCCACATAAGTCAACCAATCTGCCGCCTCGACCGAAGTACCACTGCCATCAAAAGAATCCAACTTCATGCCCATCCACTGCATCAGAGAAAGACCACTGACTGGAAGAGGCACCTCGGCCCCTCCACCTGGAACAGCACCCGCAGGGACAGCGCCCCGGGCACTTCTCCACCTCCAGCACCCTGAGCAGCACCCGCAGGGGCGACAAGAATGGCTTGCCTCAGAAGGGCCAACTCCTGCTGCATGGCCTGCATCACGGCTAACATTGCCGCCGGACTCATCGAGTCCCCACTAGGAGCTTACGGACTACCCCGAGCTCTACGAGGCGGCATAGCTGCAGCCACAGGGATGAGAACAATAAGTAAAATGAGATAAGCATAGCATCTCTCTAGATAATGTCAAAACTAGCACAGACAATAACATAATCATATCAATAGCAAGACAGAAAACCCATCCTACATGTGCAGTGTGTCAATTTATTACTTCTCCACTTGCTAGGACCTACAGCCTATCCCTCTGATACCAACTGTAACACCCCACTGGTCGCACAGAATGGATAATACCATAAACCTCATCCACCAAACTTACTCAACACAAGAGATGTAATAAAGAAAGAATATAAAGCAAGAAAAAATCCGGCAGCACCTCTTTTGAAAACTAGCATAACAAGGAGGGGAAACATGAAGCTCATACAAGATATAAAGACATATAACTCACATAGTAGAAACTGTAATGCAAAAGTGGTAAAACCTAATTATGACCCAACTGAAGTAAAACAAATGGGATAAGAAACTCAGCCCACCCCAAAATAAACGCTCAACCAAGAACAAAGCAATTCACTAGTCTTGTCCAACTCTGATTAACAACATTATTAAATGGTGGTTCCTTTATTAAAGGTGTAGTGACCGTGCTGCTACATCCCTCTATTCCCCAAAGCAGAAATTAGGTGCCTGCATCAAACAATGCAAGATGTGAGATAACACATCTCAGCAAGTAAACATAACAACAACAAATAGGACATTGTAAATCAACTGTGCTTACACAACCACGTGTTCAGGACTTCTTTCTTTTCTTTTGAACAGTAAATTGCAGCAAGTATACAAGTAACTAAAAACTCAACGCCAAGTAGAATCACCATGCACAAGTCCAAATTATCCACATCCACATAGTAGATTCAACACCTCTCCCATGAATGCACATGGCTACAAATGCAATAATGACTTCTGCCTCCATATCTCTAAGGATATGAAGCTGCACCATACCCCTTCTCGGGCAACATATGATGCTCAATGTACCGGTAAGGTCGGACCATAAGATCGCGACGAAACTTCAATGCAATGGATGATGAGTGCATTATGCATGACAACATCATAAGTTCTTCCCAAATAAAAATGTGCTAGGCATTTACTTCCACCCATTCCACATAATAACCACTTGAGTAACATAATCAAACCTCAAATTCAACATATGAAATCCATCAAACATGAACATTTTCAAATGATGGTACTCAAAAGAAAATATGAATTTGAACATGATGGCACAACATAAACAAGTATAAGACTCCTCATCTGACAGACGGAATAACCATCACAGTTTTACTTGCCTTCACCGAAGTTTGGGCAAAAATCCCTAAGAACAATCCGGAAGTCCACCACCTGTTTTTGACACCCAACTTAGTGCACCAAATTCACATAAAAAAAACTCAAAGACAACACCGCACCTACGCGCAATCTCAAACCCCGCCGCGGTAACAATTCTCCCCTCACTAACCAAACTGCAGCGGCGCTGCTTAACAATTCCATAACTTAAAAATTAGGACAGCAGTGGTATCAAACAAAAACTTCAGAGACAACTACATAAAATTCCCCACAAGTTTTGTATACTACTCATGATTAAATTCTAACATCTAATTACCTCTAAACGGTCCACAAAATAAACCCTGCAATCTGTTTTTTTCTGATTTGGGCAGCGACATACTCGGATTCAAACAGCGATAACTTTTAAAATATAATTCCGTTTTAAGCGCATAAGTACTTGTTGGAAAGATAAGAAAAAGCCCTTCATGATTCTCATACTGATTAACACTAATTACTCCCGAAAAAATCCCCAGAAACTGCTAATACTGCTGCTGTTCATCACTCTGAAAAATCTGTTTTTTGGACAGCCACATACCCGGATTCAAACGATGATAACTTTTGATTTATAACTCCAAATTGAGCGCATAAATACTCGTTGGAAAGGTAAAACAAAGTTCTACAAGATCCCCAAATTGATCCCCATTAATTCTTCACGAAAAAACCCTAAAAACTGCTAGAACTTCCGCTGTTCGTCCACCACGTAAAATTCTGGACAGCCCCCCCTCTATCTAATCGCAAACGCAACATCTAATCAATTGAATCGCAGCGCAAATGAACAAGGGATGAACACAAAAATAACCTTGGGTTCTCCCCCTTTTCTTCCTCCCTTCTTCCCTCCACCAAAACGGTTGGAGATTCGCACCATGAGACGATGATCCGAGCGGCAAGGATTGGCACCGTGGGAGGAGGGGATTGAGGGGGGGGGGCGGCTAGGGTTTGGTGGCTGCAAAAATTGAGAGAGGAGGAGATGGGCAGGGGGGGCGGCAGCCAAGGGGAGGAGGAGAAGTGGGGGGGGGCTGCACATGGGGGGAGGGGTTAGGAGAGAGGCGGCTAGGGTTTGGGAGGGTTAATGGGCCGAAACACCTATTGCGGCCCAACTAACCCACGCGATAGCTCCCAACCGCAACGCAAGCGTCAAAACAAATAAATTCTACTGCCCTAGTTGAATGTTTTCCACAAAATTCCAAATCCCCAAAACAACAACCGGATGAGGAAAAAAAACAAAAAGAACAACCCCCAACTTCTCTTCTTTGCAAACCGGGTATCACAATATCACAAGCAAATCAAGGCAAAGGATGTTGATCAAACTGGCAATGCTAAGTCATCTAGAGCACCTTTGAAGACATCAAAATCACCTCCAAAGGGTAAATCTAGAGTTTAGGATTGGCAAGGAGAAGAGTTTCATGCATCATCAACATATCCTCGTTTTGGGTCGCAAATACCAATGTAATACTGTTCAACTCCTTCGTACTTTCATCCTTACCCATATTGGGGTTGGTATGATTCAAATGCTTATTCTTCTTCATATTTTAGACCACATAACATAGAATATTAAGCTCATTTCAATTATGATTTTGAGAAATGATCATATGACAAAGATAGTTTTATTTCTAAGAATCGATCTAGAGCTCAAAATAAGATTTGAATGGTCAAGCAAGTTTATGTAGTGAAGAAGGACAATAGAAAAGCCAAAATTTTAGATCTGAATTCATGTATTACAGAGCCAGAGGAAGTGTTATATACTTTGGCTAGTAGTGCCCAAAGAATAGAGAATTTAGCTAGCGATAGTCTAGGTACTAAATCTGAACTGCCCAAACAACCGAGAAGCCCACTCGGATTATCAATCTGGCACAACAAGAGGCTAGAAAAACTCGGTGCACAAGAGCTAAATAAGAGAGGCATGACATGGACCCCTAATTGGAGTTCTCAAGATCCAGATAAGGATGATGGTTTTGGAAGAAGTGGAGTAAATGCAAACAAAAGGAAGAAAGAAAGACAAGACCTTTGGGTGAACGGTTTGACCTAGCTCATCAAAGCTATTGGTCATTGCATCGTCCATATTTTTTAGATGTGACATATATGTCGTCACAAGGTATGTTCGGTTATCTTTCATGGCATCATTTTGCTCCATATGTGTCTTTATATTATGGAGGAATGCAATTGAATTATTATGCATATGGATAGTTACGATATATTGCTGCTTACATGAAGCCACATTATTTCAGTTGTTGGCAGTAATGATTCTTGGTATAATTTTCTTTGGCTATATTTATTAATGGGATGAACACGCTAATAATATTTTCTTACTACTAGGCATAAAATATTTATATTATCTGATCAAAAGAGCCGATGACTTGCATCGAGCTAAGTCCTTATTTCAGGAACAAAATAACTCAAGAGATCTATTGTTTCTAAAGTGCACTGGTGCTTATGGTTTGCCAAGCTCTACCAATAGGTAGGAGGCATGTGTTGAGCACCAAAAGTGGCAGACGGTCTAGCCCTTGTGTCACACCCGGGTTTCGGGGGCACCAAGACCTAGGCGCGAAATAATCACCAAGTGTGCTGGAACCAAGTCTCACACATATGATGACTCATGGTACAGAAACGAATGTCACATCTTTACTATATAATAGGAGTTCTGTACAAAATAAATAAATAATTACATCATATGGAGACAATGATCCAGCAACCCAAAGTTGACTGGGAGATGACGGCCTAGACTTCTCATGAACTCATCACAGCCTCCTCCATGTGCCTCATCATGCGGTACCTGTTCTTGACCTGTGGGGGTGTGAGACAGCAAGGGTGAGCTCACATACGTTCATCGCTCAATAAGTTATGGGGGATAATGTGTATGAACACACCAAAAGTGGGAGCTCATGTGAAGTGTAAGGCTTACCAAAGAGGATGGTTAAACCCGAGCATTGCATTTAAAGTTGGTCAAAATTTTATAAGCAATTACTAAGTGTAAGTCGATACAACCCAAATAAGTAGTAGATCAAAATTGATAACAACACCCACAATGCAATGCGTATGACAAATTAAGTATAGTTCCATAAATTAATCATGTGAGTGTCCGAGCCACTCATGACCGTGAGCCCGACTGATATACTAGTTTTACACTCTGAAGAGGTTGCACATCTTTACCCACAAGTCATGTTACCCATCTGCCAAGGGATCATGAATCCCATACACCTCCACTAAGTTGACGAGGCAGGGTAACACTACGAGGCCTTTACAAAGATCCACTAGCTTCAGAAAACCCGCTACAGTTTCTAGGAATTCCCAATGCAGAGATCCCATGCCTGACCACCATTGCAGCAAAATCAACCTGAGGACCTCCCTAAACCTACCACTCCCCTACTGCCCTTGCCCCTTTCGGGTAAGATAGTCCTCCAGTAGCTTTCCTAATTAGTTAGCCAAGGGCGTCCCATATCACCCTTGTGGTAGCACTGTTTTCTCGGGTGGTTCTCCGTGTTCCAATTAATAATATGATCTTATCATGATCAATAATTAAATAACAACATAATTGGAACATGATCATAATGAAACATTAGTTTCCCAAAACTAGGTAGAGCAATATCAAAGCTACCCAATAATTCATCTGTCTACAAGGTGAGGGATAAACAATGCTAGGGAAATCTATTAGGTCCCATCAAATTAACCTGAGCATGTCACATTGATTAATAGCAATATTATTAGGTATAAAGGAGTGATCAAGGACACAACTTGCTTAGGACTTGAGATTCTAGGTACTAGGACGATCTTCAAGATTCGCGTGACATCACTGCTATTCGTAGCAATACAAACAAACATGGTATAGGCAAAATTAACATCACACCAAACATAAGCACAAACTGCATAAATGCATAATAATAAACTACGCGCCGTAACGAGATCGTGGGTTCGAGAATTACTAAGATCGGAGTTACGGTTAAGGAGTTATGATTTATGGAAGATCTATGATTAAATAAGTAAAGCTAGACCTCAGATTAATTCTATAAATCATGTGAGAAATACCTTAAGGATTAACTTTAATATGGGTCCTATCTTAGTTAAAGATCATCACATTATAATTATAAACATATTACTTTAATTAGTAGATTAATCTACCATACATGATTTTCCATTTATAAAAATATGGGATATGGCATAAATCAGTGTTGTATTACGTTGACAAAATTATTATGGTTCTATTGCAATTTAAACGGATCAAATCGGAGCTAGTATGAGGAAGTTATGAGTTTCTTAGGTTCTTAGATTTATTTTTATACCAATAAGCAATTTTCAGATTAAATTTATAACCATACACGGCTATTGGACTGCGGCCACTATTTCATTGAAATCCAGGGTCTATTTTGCAAGTTTCAGGACCTGTCAGTGATGATTTTCCTACAGTTCCGGACTGTGGGTTGATTTGATAAATCTACAAGGTCTCTTTTGCATAATCTCTTGACCGAAGGGGTACGAGTCGATCTGGGTCGTTGGATCAACGGCATGCGCCACATATTAGATCATGCCCCACTGAAAACTTTATATGATCCCCACCCTAGGATTCCCGATCAATGCCAGACATAGCCCAATCGAAGTGCTAACGCTACATTAAATCTAGGCCACAGGATCACGATTCAACAGCGAACAAGTCATCGGTGGAAGGGGGTCTTAAACCTCAAATCTTTGACGTCGGCTAAGATCGGACGGTACACCACAAGTTTGAACCCGATCTAATCTGGTTCGTTGTTTTACGGATCAATGGTTGAGGTTGTTGTTCCACCCTAGCCACCGGCAGAGACGGTGAGTGGAGCTCCTGCGGCGGATATCACCGTTGGTGCCAATCAACCCTAGCACCGGTGATTCAATCACACTGGAAGACACGCCAAAACACGATTCATGGTCCTATGAACTCAAATCCAACCGACTTACCCACAGATTATGGCGACGAGACCACCTCCCCTGATAAGGAACACCCCGCGGCGATGCCAGATTCATGGTGGTCAGTTGGCGCTGATTCCCAGCTCCCTGCGCATGGCAAGGTTCCCATATGAGACCGACTCCTCCCGAGGACCTCCCTCAACTCCATCATGAGGTCAACGCCACAGCTCCGCACAACCTTGACCGCAGCGGCTCTCTGCTTTCTCTCTCTCTTTCTCGGTTCACGGAGGTGGCAAGGAGATGGGGGAATGCGCTGCGGCCGAAACTAAGGGAGGGTACTTATCCTTCGTGCGGACGAGTCGGGAGGAGGGGCAGTAGAATCCATGGGCGAGATCCACGCGCGGGATGTGGCGGTGACGCCTGCCATGCACGCAATTCTGTTGAAGAAGGAGCTGACAAGCGGACCCCACGCATAAGTGGACCCCGTGAGGCGATGGAGACCGGTCAAGCGGTCCCACGAGGTTAGTGACTGACCACCTAGAAGCACACACGGTTTGGGCTAGCGCGTGGGCCAAGTCGGTCAGTGCACGGTTGTGAGTGTGGCTGTTGAGTGGGGCCCGCATGTCGACGAGACACCCAACAGGAAGTGCGGGAGCGCAAAAGATGGGCCAGGTTGGGCGGCCGAGGAGGAAAATGGCCCAGCCATGTATCTCTATTCTCTCTTTTTTCTTTTCTATATTCTTTTCTCATTTCTAATTCCTCACTTTAAATTCAATTCAAATTCAACTGATGTTGTGAACTCCCAGGGTTCCAAATACCAAACATATCCTTATAAAAAATACAACATCTATTATTTCCAGTATTATTATTTATTATTTTCCTTGTCATTTATTTATGGGAGGAATAAATAGTTTTATCAAAATTCTCTTTCTCATTTTCTATTTTTATGTTTCCATTTATGGTTTGGGGTTAAATCTTGTTTTCCATAGAGTGTATCACAACAACATTATTAGCAAGAGATGTACCTTTCTTCATTTGTTTATTGGTTACTTAATTAATTTAATATTATCAATTGATTATGAATAGGAAAGGGTCCCAATAAATCTCCCAAGGTTTCAATAATTCTCAAAGCACTAACATAACTATATTTGTTTATTTATTTTATTATTATTTTTACCAATTTTGGGCTTTACAAATCCTACCCCCCTTAAAAGAAATCTCGTCCTCGAGATTAGTAAGAAAAAGGATGTATAACCATATTGACTTGGAACATATGCACAAACAAGAATCTCAGCATGATGCATAACTTATTAGCAACACATAAGGTCAAATAGACTTTATTATTATTCCTAAAATAGTAGATACTACCTACTAATTAAAGTAATAATTATGTCTTACAAATAGTGCTCTAAAAAGTATATATATTTATTTATATATTTATATTTATATTTATTCTAATCCTGATGTCTGTTGCCTTCTTCACCAATTTCTTCACCTTCAACCAGCACTTCTTCTTGGTTTTCAGGTTCACCAGGTTCAGCTTCTACCTCTGCATGGTTGACCTACCCCTGGTTGATAGATAAGGGTTGACTCTTGCCTGCCAAGGCCTGTCCTTGATTCATTGGAGCCGGAGTAGTATAAGCGGCCCGATTGGGATAGTAGTTGGCGTAGTGTCCAGACTGTCCACACTTGAAGCATGATTTGTTGGTGGATGTATTAGGAGCAACAGGTCCCGCTGGGGTGCTTGCTTGAAGAGGAGCAGTTTGTGTATGTTGAGTTTGCTGCCCAGAACTGCCATGAGCAGCTGTACTTTGAGTAGTAGCATAACGGGGACGTGAACTACTTCCAACCTGTCTCTGGTTGGCAACCCTTCTCTTTTCTCCAAACTCAAACCTCTTGTTTTCCACAGCAATCGCTTTGTCTAGCAGTCTCTGGAAGGACGGGAATGTGTGTGATACCAGTTGGTATTGTAGTGGTCCGATCAAACCTTCTAGGAAGAGCTCCTGCTTCTTCTCATCATCCTCAACATCCCTAGGAGTATATCGGGATAGCTGAATAAATTTGTCCCTAAATTCGCTCACAGGACATACCTCCTTGCTTGAGTGATAGAAATTCCTTCCTTTTAATCTTCATAAGTCCAGCAAGAATATGGTAATTCCTAAATTGAGTGGAGAATTCTGCCTAGGTAATTGTGTTGACAACAGCATGAGCAGAGCAGTATGAATCCAACCAATCCGCAGCGGGGCCGGTAAGGCGACCCGATGCATATAGCACCTTCTCTCTATCAGAGCACTGAACTATGTTGAGCATCTTGTCCACAGACTTTAACCAATCATCAGCTTGTAGTGGGACTGCGGAGTTGGAGAATGTTGGTGGTTTGTGACTCATAAACTCCCGATGCTTATCCTAAGGTGGAGCTGGTAGTGGTGATTGTGGTTGCCATTCCAACTGTTCTTGCCTCATCTCTTGACGCATTTCCAACCATTCCTGATGCATTTCTTGGCGTTCTTGCCTCATCTGAGCTTGCATTTCATTCATCAAGTTTGACATTTGTTGTAGCACTTGCATCTGGGCGAGAACCACTGGATCTGTTCCAGCCGGTGGAGGATTCAGAGGATTCATTTCTGGTTGTGGTTGTCTAACAATCCACTTGCTATGGTGGTTAGCAGGTAGATCGATACCGCCTCCCTTCCTAGTATTGACCATCTGAGTTAGAAATATATATGGTAAGATAGTTTTGTAAGGGAAATTATTTAGCAGACAAACAGATAGGCTAGTGGCTGGTTATAAACTGAAGGATCATGGTGAGGCTTGATCTGTTGTTTTTTATGTCTAAATTGGGATAACTAGGCCTATATGGTGAATCTCCAAAGGTAAGATAGAATCTGTCAAGATGAGATAGATATGTGATACTAGCTGTATTCTAATGGAGAGATAATATAGGTTGTCTCATTATTTTATAAACATTTTTATGCCTATGTGTATATACAGATGCAATTATGGACATTACTCCACCACTCATCACACTCAATCAAAGATCCAAATCACACAAGTATCATAAGAACAAACATTCAAGTACATAGATACCTATAAAAATAGTTTTTTTGTTCCTAAGACTAGGTCTCCTATTCCTAAAAGTGACTTTAGGTATAGGATTTCAAAGTGTGAAATCCACTTTTGTCTTTAGAAGAGAAAAGGTAAGAGTAATCAGAGTAAAGCATCAGTGGATGACAAGAGATTAAGAAAAGTTTAGAAAGAACCAGAGTAGAAAAGGTAAGTAGATAACGATTGTCCAGTTCTATCTAGGTTTCGTCCTACAGTCAACATCGCTTTGATACCACTTCTGTCACACCCGGGTTTCGGGGGAACCAAGACCCGGGCGCGAAATAATCACCAAGTGTGATGGGACCAAGTCTCACACATATGATGACTCATGGTACAGTAACAAATGTCACATCTTTACTATGTAATAGGAGTTCTATACAAAATAAATAAATAATTACATCATATGGAGACAATGATCCAGCAACCCAAAGTTGACTAGGAGACGACGACCTAGACCTCTCACGAACTCATCACTAGCATCCTCAATGCGCCTCATCCTGCGGTACCTGTTCTTGACCTATAGGGGGTGTGAGACAGCAAGAGTGAGCTCACATACGTTCATCGCTCAACAAGTTGTGGGGGATAATGTGTATGAATGTTGGGGCGAAGGCAAAGGTGCCACCCCTCGCTCGAAGTCTTCGCTGATAACCGCTGGTCAGAGAGACAGAACAGGCAGGGACACCCTTCGCTTGATCGGCACCAGACGAAGACCGGCGACGAAGTCATCCCACAGTGCGGCCTCGTCCAGCTCAGAGGCCCGCGTGCGTCCCGGCCCATTGTAACGGGCCCTGCGTGGCCGCCACCGGTTACGGGCCTAACCTGTAAAGGCATCCCTGTAATTACAGTCTGTAACCCCGCTTTATGGGAATATTCTAGGGATAACCTAGGTAGCTGAGGGCACATGCGTCCTTAGCACAAGGCGCTGGGCGCTCAGGTACCTATAAATACCCCTGTACAGTGCCCGTGGGGAGCGAGATAGACAGAGCTATTGCCTCCTAGCGCGTAACCCTGTTGTCACCTCTGTTCACCCTTGTTGGGCTCCTTGCGATTGAGAGCAAGTTCCAACATTTGGCGCCCACCGTTCGTGCTACGACAAAACCACCCGCGATGGCACCCAAGAGAGCTAACCCGAAGGCTGACGAGGCTGCGAAGGCAGCACTGCTCGCCGCAAGTAAGGGCAAGGCCCTCGCCCTCACCCAATCCACCCACCAAGAGCCCACTGACGACAATGCTCCCCGCACCTGCGAAGATGACACCTTCCGCACCTGCGGCCCCGAAGGCCAATCGCAGCCGCCCCCAGGCTTCGCCCCACTGGAAGGCGCGGGCCTCACCGAGGACGGTGAAGTCCTCGGCGTCTCAGCGGAAGAACAGCTACAGCTGCGTGCCCTGCGCCTCAAGAATTGCAATCTCTAGAGGCAGAAAGAGATACTGGAGGCCAAGCGCCAGCGTGTGTCCGCACTAGCAAAGGTGCGGCAAATGATACGCGACGAGGAGCAGAAGGCCCAAGACCTCGAGCGCGAGATCGCGCTGATGCAGCGCGAAGGCCACCTTGGCCTGCAGCAAGGGCCACCCCTCCAGCAGCGCGCACAACCAGAAGACACGCGCGAAGGCCCCCTCGACCTTCAGCATGGGCCACCCCCGCAACACCTAGCACAGCCGGAAGACTCGCATTTCCCCTAGCGTGACTACACCCTCCAGCACGCCGCGCCATTCCAAGGGGCCAACTACCTCGACGAGCGAAGTCCCCTGGCGCCACACCTGCAAGTGACACCTTGGCCAGCTAACTTCCGAGCAGGGACTTATCCCAAGTACAACGGCAGCACCGACCCGGCGCAATACATAATGAGTTATCAGGTCGCCGTTGCATCTGCCGGAGGGGACGACGCAACAATGGCGAAGTCCTTCATCATCGCCCTAGAGGGCCCAGCTCTCACCTGGTTCACCATATTGCCTCCGCTGTCCATCGATTCATGGAGAAGTCTCAGGGACAAGTTCCTGCTCAACTTCCAAGGGTACCGCCCAGACACCGATGCCTTGGCCGAGCTCTCGCTTTGCAAGCAGCTGGAAAAGGAGACTCTGCGGGAGTATTACCGCAAATTCTTAACACTCAAGTCACAGCTGCCCTCCATTGATGATCAGATCGCTCTCCACTACGCCATCAGTGGCCTTCGTGCCGGCGTCCTCTTCATCCACTGTATCAGAGATCCACCAAAGAATCTCCAAGAGCTATATCAGCTCTTTGAAAAATATGCCAAATCCGAAGAGCTCCACCAGCGCAAGGTTGAGTCACAGCGGAAACCCAAAGATGCCCCACAGTCCAGCCAGCACGTGGACGAGGACTCCGCAGCCAGACTCCGGTCGAGACGGCCGCCGTCAGTAGCAGGTGCACAACATCGCCAACCAGCACCCCGCTACTGACCCCCCTCGTCGCCAGGAATATCCCCCCAGGGTCGCGGGAATGGAACTCGTGGTAGGGGCCGAGGGCGTGCGCAGCCGCCGCGCCGATTCTACTGCCTTTTCCATGGCGAAGACTGCGCCCACCAAACCAAAGACTGCCCTGAAACGAAGGCCACCAGAGACAGAATGGCACGGGCGCAGCCAGCCGACAACCCCAGAATTGTCGCGCACAATTACCAGCAACCCCCTCCACCATATATCCACGCTCCCGCCCGCATCCACCGCACCACGCTTACCAACGCCATCAGGAAGTACAAATCGTACCTCCTCCACCCCCACCACCACACCATCAAAACATCCCCCATGCCCCAAAGCAGGAAGACTTCGCCGATCAACCATATCGCGGAGTCATTCACATGATAACTGGGGGGTCCAGCACCGACTTCGACACCAAGCGGCAGAAGCGGGATCACTACCGCATCATCAACCATGTCGCCGTCACTGGCCCAGTCGTGTAGACAAAGTGGTCCCATGTACCACTAACCTTCGACGCACGAGACGTCGACCTGCGCAGCGCCCCCCCACATCGACGCTATGGTCATCAATTGCAGCGTGGCAGGCTGGGACCTACACAAAGTCCTAGTCGACAACGGCAGTCAGGCGGACATCATTTTCCTTCACGCCTTCGACCGCATGGGTATAAGCCACAGCCTGCTCAAGCCTTCGGACAACCCGTTGTATGGCTTCGGCGGCAAGGGCACCTTTCCCGTCGGCAAGATAGAGTTGCCCCTCTCCTTCGGTGTAGCACCCAATGCCCGGAGTGAGCAAATAACCTTTGATATCGTCGATATGGTATATCCATACAACGCCATCATGGGCCGGGGCTCCATCAATAAGCTCGAAGCCGCCATCCACGGACTGTACCTATGTATGAAAATACCAGGACCGCTAGGCGCCATTACGGTCTATGGCAACTAGCAGACGGCGCGCAACATAGAGCGGGACTTCGTGCCCGGTCAGAGGAATGTGCACTGCCTCACGGCCCAGCGCGAGGTCTCTGCGCCCGCCAGGCCAACCGATAAACAGCACGACAAGGCACAGCTGCAGAGCCAAGACGGGACCAAGACTGTCCCCCTCGATCAGGCCACGCCCAAGCAGACAGTCACCATCAGCGAAGACCTCACCTCGCACGAAGAAGAGAAACTCCTCTGCTGCCTGTCCAAAAATAAAGATGTCTTCGCCTGGTCCGCCCTCGACCTGGTCGGAGTCAGTCGATCCATAATTGAGCACAGCTTGGGACTCGACCCTTCGGTGCGACCAAAAAAGTAGAGGCTTCGTAAAATGTCCGACGAAAAGACAGAGGCCGCCAAGGCGGAGGTGCACCGCCTCCTAGAGGCTAAATTCATCGAGCCAGTGGCTTACCCCACGTGGCTCTCCAATGTTGTAATGGTGCAGAAAAAAAGCGGGAAATGGCGAATGTGCATAGACTTCACCAGTCTCAACAAGGCCTGCCCAAAGGACAATTTCCCGTTGCCACGGATCGACAAAATAGTCGATAGCGCGGCCGGGTGCGAGGTCATGTCACTCCTCGACTGCTTCTCCGGCTACCACCAGCCATACATGAAGGAGGAAGACAAGGCCAGCACCAGCTTTATAACACCCTTCGGCACATATTGCTTCATCAAAATGCCGGAGGGACTCAAGAACGCCGGGTCCACCTTCTCCAGACTCACCAAAACAGTACTCGAAGGGCAGGTTGGCAGAAACATATTCGCATATGTGGACGACATCGTCGTCCCCAGCAAGAACAAGGAAGATCACCTCGCCGACCTCGCCGAGACATTCGCGAACATGCGAGACGCACGACTCCACTTGAATCCGGAAAAGTGCGTCTTCGGCGTTCGCCAAGGCAAAATATTGGGCTACCTGGTATCACACCGCGGCATCGAGGCCAACCCAACCAAGATCCAGGCCATCGTAAACATGACCCCTCCATAGTCCGCCAGGGACGTCCAGCGTCTGACAGGCAGATTGGCTGCTCTCAACAGATTCATCTCCAGGTCCGCCGAGCGAAGTCTCCCCTTCCTCAAAACACTCCGCGGTGCAAAAGACTTCGCCTGGGGACCGGAGCAGGCAGCGGCCTTCGCCTCACTGAAACAGTACCTGTCGGAGCTGGCAATCCTCACAAGCCCCGACTCGTCGCTCCCCCTATTGCTCTACATCGCGGCTTCGCCGCATGTAGTCAGCGCGGCACTTGTGCAGGAGCAAACAGTTGAGGGCGTGGTCAGGCAATCCCCTGTCTACTATGTCTCCGAAGTACTGACACCGTCCAAGTGCAACATGACAGAGCTAGGAGAAGATTGCCTACGCAGTCGTTATGTCTTCGCGCAAGCTGCGTCATTAGTTCGAAGCATTCAAGGTCCGAGTCACCTCAGACAGGGGACTCGGCGAATTATTTAGAAACCCGGAGGCATCGGTGAGGATTGCCAAGTGGGCAGCCGAACTATCCGGCTACCACATCAGCTTCGAGCCCAGGACAGCCATCAAGTCATAAGTCCTGGCAGACTTCATCGTCGACTGGACTGGGCCAGTAACACAACCAGACCCATCCACAGAGAAGGTTTGGACTGTCCATTGCGACGGCGCATGGTGCCATGCGGGGGCAGGCGCCGCTGCAGTCAGTCACTTCACCAGCCGGGATCAAGCACAGATATGCAGCGCGCCTCAGCTTCGCTCTGGAATCCGACAGATGCACAAACAATATAGCAGAATACGAAGCCGTCATCCTCGGCCTCCGCAAGCTAAGGGCCCTCGGAGTCACCACTTGAATCATCAAGACAGACTCCAAGATAGTTGCCGGCCAGGTCGAGAAAGACTACGCAGCAAAGGACCCCGCACTTATGCAATACCTCGCGGCCATCCAGAGCCTCGAGAGACAATTCAAGGGGTTCACCTTGCAGCATGTGGATAGGGCTAAGAACGAGGAGGCCGACGCATTGCCCAAGGCTGCCGCCAGGGGCGAGCCCTTGCCCTCCGACGTGTTCTTTCATACCATCGGCACGCCGGCTGTCCGGAGCCCCGAAGGGCTCCAAATAACTAATGACAGCGAGGGCCACCGCATAGTCAACCTAATCATGACCGAGGACTGGCGGGCACCAATAACCCTGTTCCTACAGGGGTACTATCATCCAAACGACGTCAGCGAGGCCAAGCGCCTCAGACATCGAAGCCGGGACTTCGCACTAATTGAGGGCCAACTCTACAAGAAAGGGGTCAGTCAGCCAATGCTTAAGTGCGTCACCGAAACCGAAGGCATGCAGATCCTACGCGAAGTCCACAGTGGCACGTGTGGCTCGCACGCAGGGCCAAGAGCCCTAGCTGCCAAGGTGATCCGCCAAGGGTTTTACTGGCCCGCAATGATCTGCGCCGCAAATCGGGTCACAAGGTCCTGCGAAGCCTGCCAGAAGTTTTCTCCTCAGGTCAGGCAGCCCCTCGCAGTATACAAAACTGATTGCCCATACATGGCCTCTCCAGCGCTGGGGCCGGGACATTGTCGGGCCCCTGCCCACCGCTCAGGGGAGCCTTAAGTTCGCCTTCGTAGCCGTCGAATACTTCACCAAATGGATCGAGGCGAGGGCTATTTCTACAATAACATCAAAGACTGCCCAAAAATTCTTCTGGCAAAACATTGTTTGCCACTTCGGAGTACCATCCGAACTAACAGTTGACAACGGCAAGCAGTTTGACAGCCAAGATTTGAAGGGTTTTTGTTTCTCCATCGGCACCAAGCTTGCCTTCGCTTCAGTTTATCATCCGCAGTCCAACGGAGTCGTGGAGCGCGCCAATGGGAAAATCTTCACAGCTGTCAAGAAGATGCTCCTCGATGAAAAAAAGGCAGATGGACCGATTTGTTACCTGAGGCAGTCTAGACGCTAAACACAACTGAGTGCAGGGCGACTGGGTTCACTCCTTTCCGCCTTCTATACGGATCGGAGGCCATGACCCCGCAAGAAATAAAGCATGGGTCCCCTGCGAACAGTTCCGTCAGCCGTCCCCGACGTGGACGAGCCAACTTCAAAGGATCTCATTGATGGAGACCGGGTCTTCGCCCTGCAGGCCCTAAACAAATACCAAGCCCAGACCAAAGCATGGCGCGACCACACAGTCATCCCGAGGGAGTTCAGCGAAGGGGACCTCGTACTCGTCCGGACAGCTCGGACGGAGTCCAGGGGCAAGCTGGAGCCCAAGTGGGAGGGCCCCTTTATAGTCAAGACAAAAGCTTCCCCCAGCGCCTACAGGCTCACAACACCAAACGACGAGGACCTGGAGCACTCCTGGAACATCGACAACCTCCGCAAATTTTTTGTTTGACTCATCAGGGCTGATTTCGCCCTTGTAATTCGCCAAAAAACAATCTTGTACCGGCCTGCACTCCTTTCCTCCCGGGGGGTGAGGTTTTTAACGAGGCGGAGCCATGTAATACATGTGAGAAAAATCCCCCGCAAAAACATGCGTCGAAAAAAGACCGCGACGACGGTCTTCGACATTCGACCAATTCGAGGTCACCGCGAGGCTAAGCGCTAGCCTCCCTCGCGTGCGACAAATCCGCGCAGAAGTCGCCTAAGGGTGCAGCAGGACTAGCACAACAAGTGCGAAAAAACCGAAGTCTACCGCGAAGACTATCCGCGTAGAAGTCGCCTAAGGGTGCAGCCGGACTAGCACAACAAGTGCGAAAAAACCAAAGTCTACCGCGAAGACTATCCGCGCAGAAGTCGCCCAAGGGTGCAGCCGGACTAGCACAACAAGTGCGAAAAAACCGAAGTCTACCACGAAGACTATCCGCGCAGAAGTCGCCTAAGGGTGCAGCCGGACTAGCACAACAAGTGCGAAAAAACCGAAGTCTACCGCGAAGACTATCCGCGCAGAAGTCGCCTAAAGGTGCAGCCGGACTAGCACAACAAGTGTGAAAAAACCAAAGTCTACCGCGAAGACTATCCGTGCCGAAGTCGCCTAAGGGTGCAGCCGGACTAGCACAACAAGTGCGAAAAAACCGAAGTCTACTGCGAAGACTATCCGTGCAGAAGTCGCCTAAGGGTGCAGCCGGACTAGCACAACAAGTGCGAAAAAACCAAAGTCTACCGCGAAGTCTATCCGCCCCGAAGCCGCCTAAGGGCGCAGCCGGACTAGTACAACAAAAGCAGAAACGACAGCATCAAACCGTCCGCGCCAAGACCGACTATAATCACACCAGCACAGCATAACAAAACATACCAGACAAAGTACACAACGCCTTCGCAGGCACAGGCAAGCGAGGGCACACGACTTCATCGTACAAGCCTTTACACATATACAAGCGAGGGCGCCACACTCTACATAGGCTCAACCTTAGGAATAATTCTCATCTCCCTATAATTAAATAACATTATCCTAAGCTCCTCACCCGCAAAAAGACTTTGCAGTTCCCCTTCCCATGTACTCGCGGCGGCCGGCAAAGACAACAGTTCCTGCCAACCAGCCCTACTCACACGAAGCCGAGCCCCTTCCTCCATACTAACCCTAACGCTTTGCAACCGCCCTTCGTCGTCGGCGCCCGGTGCTAGGACCTGACACATCTCGCGCGTCCGCGGCGTGTGACGAGGCCTCCGCCGCTAGCCACGTCCAAGGCCGCAAAATAGTCCAAGTCCTCCTCCGACGACTCCTCAGTCCACTCAACCGAGCTCCCAGAGTCAGTAAAATCAAAAAACTCAGATGCAGATCCACCATATTCACTACCACCTTCCGCGGTCGAAGCCGCCAAAAATTCAGTAGTAGCGGTTGCGTGCGTAGGCCCAAAATCTTGAACCTGCGTAGCAACCAAAATTCAGCAACATATCCAAAATTCCCCAACCCTATACACCCACTACGCCACCTGCGAAGGCCCTGACGTTGCGGGAGCCTCCGCCGTTGGCTCCGCCGCTGCTCCCGCTGTTATTTCCGCCGCCACCGCCGTGGGATCTTCAGCACTCGGCACAGCTGCTGCGGGGGCATCAGGTGCGCCTTCGGCCACCTTTGGGGGCAGGTCTTCGCCGGCCACAGCGGATGTGGGGGCATCCAGTGCGTCTTCCGCGGTCTCCGGGGTTGGCTCCAGGGCGACCCCAGACACGGCCTCCGCAGGGGTCGGCTCCGGGTCAGGCAGCGCGCTATTCAACGCCCCGAAGTCGTCCACCCGCTCACCACGCGCCGCCTAAGACAAAACACACAAAATTCAGCAAGCACACGCACAGCCCACATCCAGCAAACGCCAAACAAACGACAACGTTACCTGAGCCCTCGCAGTCTCGGCTCGCTCCCTGACCACCTCACGACCGTGCTGGACCCCACATCCGGTCATAGAGGGCCCCGGCGGATTCCTTCACTACGGGGTCTTCGACCTTATAGACATCTCGCTCAAAATCTTCATCTGTCTGGTCGAAGACCTCGAAGTGCCGGCACCCTTCGCGGGAGAGTGCGTTCATCGCCCCCTCGCAGGTGACCAGGGAGGCGTACGACATAAACCCCCCCACGACAGTGGGGAGTTCCTGCAGCTCCTCCTGCACCCATTCTAGACAGCGAAGCCCGGGCTCTCGGTCCGGCACCTCGATGTCACCGGTCCGCGCACCCAGCTCACGATATGTATCCATAAGCTGTGTGCGCGTCCGTTCGGCCTCCGCGCGCATCGCGGCCTCAGGCCCCCTTCACGCGGCTCTCCTAGGGCGGTGAGCCGCTCCTGCAGCTGTTCGACGCGCTCCCTGGCAAAATTGCCTTCCGCCCGAGCCAGTTTGGCCTCCGCATACGCAGCCTGCTCCCTGGCGACGGCCTCGTTGGTCTCCCTCCTCTCCCCCGCCAGTTGGCAGCCGGAGGTCAGCCTTCTCCCTCTCTAGTGCGGCCACCTTGTCCGTCAGCTTACGGCACTTGCTGTCGGAGGCCGATTTTTCACGGACAGCGTCAGCATGTTGCGTCCGAAGTCTCTCGACTTCGGCAGACACAGCTGCCGTGAGGGCCCCCGACGCAGTACGGCTGGCGAAGTCAGCCACCTGCAGAGCACACGTAAGGTCGTTGCCCAAAAAAAAGGACAGAGTATAGCTCAGCGGACCTGACTCAGCGCCTCCGTCACCTCCTTCAGCCGGCGGGTCGCTGCGCCCGCCTCGTCCCTGACAACTGCAAGGGCCGACACCTCGCCTCCGGCGCCAAGGGCCTCGCCCCTCGCCTTCGGCACTACGGCAGCCGTCGCGATCGCCGCGGCAGGCGCAACTATAGCAAGCTGGCCTTCGCCCGACCCTGCAACGTATCAACGAATTAAAAAAAACAAAAACAAAAAACAAAAAAAAATAAAAAAAAACAAGCCAACGACTTACCACCAAGATAGTCGTCCACATCAATATCGGTGCCGAAGTCGGCAACACGTTTGCCCTACAACGGCAACGCTCGGGCCACCTTCGCGACCTCCGCCACTCCGCTGACCGGAGGCACCACCTTCGTCGATTTGGAGCCTCCGGCGCCTGCCGTTACCTCCGGTGCCTTGCTAGATGCAGAGGCGCCCGGCTTCGCCGCCAGCGGCGGTTTGCCTCCGCCGGAGGCCGCAGCCTTTGCAGACCCCCGCTGCCTCTTCGGCCTAGCTTCATGAAGCCTGACAGCCGCCTGACGTTTTTGCGCTGCCCCTTGGCGATCCTTGTCCATCACTGTCGACACAACAGCAGCAATATTCCGCCCGTAAGGAAAAACTCTCCATTCACGAACCATGCAAGATGTAAAACAGTCCTCGCCAGCTGCGCGGGGGATAGGAACATTCCTAGGCCAGCAACCCCCGGTAACCCTCAGCATCCGAGCCGAAGACTCCCGGAGCTCGGGCGAAGACATCCTTCCCCCCGGGGCCGCGCACGTCCTCATCAACTCTCTAGCAAAACTATCAGACACCCCAAGTCCTCCCATAGCAGTACCTAGTTTTCTCTTTTTGGAGGAGGGGGCGGCCGCCGGCGCAGGGTCGTCTCCAGTCTCCACCACCGGCTTCTTTCCACGGCGGTCCGCGTCGTCTTGACCAGGATAGCCGTCGTACGGCAATTGATTTAATTCGAAAACCCTGTTCAAACGGTCATTTGACCCGCGGATATCAAAGCTGCGCTGGCCTTCCGCCCTCGGCACGTAACGCCCCACGAGCCGCACCGCCCCATCCTCCGCATCACGCACAAAGGCGGCCGGGTCGCGGTTTCGCAGATTCAGTGCGAAGGCAGGACTTCGCACCACCCTTCCACCGTGAAAAGGCATCTGGCGAGGGCACACTTCGCCCAACGCCCAGCCATGCGCCAAGGGCCACACCCCGTACGCCACGAACTCTTCAACTAAATCGCGCCCACTGCTCTGACCGGCGGCGCACCGAAGGGTCCCCTTCGTCCGCATCCTCCTCTGCCACTTCAAAGGGCGGATACGCTAAGTAATAATGAGAGCACATCTCAGACACGGGGAGTCCCTCATGGCCTTCGACGGTACCCTCAGCAACGTAAAACCAAAATTCATTCCAGTTGCCCCACTTGTTGCGGGCGCATGGAACCAACTCCACTACTTGCATCGTGGTCTTGCCGGTCTTCGGCGTGAATGTGCATGACCCAAACTGAGCAATTTCGTCCCGAATCATCCTCTTCTGCCAGTGCAAACAATAATACTTCGCAAAAACTTCAACCGATGCCTGTCCGCCGTACGAAGTCGTCGCCCAGACATACTTCGACAACGCCACCACGGCATTCGGTGTCAGCTGATGTATTTGAACGTTGAACCTACGCAAGACTTCGCCAACATACCGGTGCGCAGGCAAGCGGAGACCGGCGGCGAAGAACGCCTCGAAAACGACCAACTCACCCTTCGGCTCGGGGACTTCCTCCGTCCCCGGAGCACGAGCTACTCCGCCGCCAAAGTAACCGAACCGCTGCATATCTTGAACGCGGGCTGACGTTGTAACACCCCTAGTGTTACTATAACTAAAACTTGAGCATGACATCATAAGCATTGGCATTGCATATGTTTGACACACCTAGAGTGCATTCACTAGGCAAAAATTTCAAACAAGTTGTACTGTTTTAATGTTTTACAAATAGGACCCTGGTTAAAGGACTTAACCCTAAATAGTGATTAAAGGGGTAAAACTTAACCCAAGTTGAGAAAAACCTTAGGGCTTTTGAGAAAAGTCATAAAATATCCCCAAACACTAAGTTGAATCACATTTATACCCCTAGAATACCAGAAACCCTAATTGGAACCCTGGAAAACCCTAAAATCAAACCCTAGGGACCTAAGTGCAAAATTAGTCCACTTTTGGACTAAAGTGCAAAAACCAAGCCAAATAGGTTTCTTAAGTCCTTGGGTTCACAAATATGTGGACTTGAAAGTCAAACCCAAGGTTTTGGACCTAAATGCAAAATAGACCTCATATGAGTTTTATTCTAAGTCTGGATTTCAGTGATATTGGCTCAACTTTGGAGCCTAGTATCTTTCAGGATATAGGGTTTTTGCCCTAGGTCACCACATCAAAATTATAGCCTAATCAAAGGAGAACAACTTTGCTTAAGGATGTAGGCATAGTTGTTAAGAGTATTTGAGAGATAATGAAGCTCAAAGTCGGGCTGTCAGTCGATCCCTGAACTGAATTTTCATAGCAGTGTAATGGGATTAACTTTGAGCTCGATTTTGAATGATCTTCGGTAACTATTTGATGGCAAGTCTTGTGGCAAAGTTGAGCATGGATGATAGGTGTATAATTTTGATATAGAAGGTTGGCGTTGTCACCACATAAAAATTTGAGAAAATCAACCCCAAATATGGACTGTCAGGTTGTCTGATGACGTGTGGCCATGGTACAGTGCATCGGGGATAAAGATCAGCCTCGCCGGCGATAAGAATGCCGCCGTGGCTCGATTTGGTCAGTCGGCGGTCCCGGTAAAGAGTCCCCGGCGACGTGTCAGTAAGTTACTGAGGTGGCAAACTCTGGTTAATCGGCGGCAACCCGTGCCCTCACCGGAGACCGCCGTAGGCTTGCCAGCGCATCCTCAGCTCGCAATTCTCCTCCAAATTCCGGTCGACGGTCCTCCGCCGCGTGGCCTAACTTTTCTACCGTGTCGCCGTGACCTCCTCTGAACTCTCCGTGGCTCACCGGAGTTACTGCCACGCTATGGGACACGTAAACGCATACCACGGTTCTTCCTCCCCTCCGGCCGCCAGCACAACCTGCTCAAATTGATCGCCGCCGCCCATGAGCTCTATAAATTGAAGCCACCACACGCTCCGTATGGTAGTCAAGTACCTCGACACCCAGTATTGTCTCCTAGTGGTTCACCGACGAGCTCGAATTTCACGTTTCCCCCAAATCCACCCAAAACACCGCAAGAACCTAGCTCACCGTGGCCAGCTCGTTCTGGTAAGTCGCCATTCAATTCATGTATTGTTTTCGTGCCTCTGCATGCTTGAGAAGCTCTCGGTGGCGTCCGTTTGCTCAGTTCGGCCATGGTTGTGTGGGAACGTGAGCTCGACGCCCCGGTTTCCAGCCCTGAGCGTGGGCAGAACACTTTCTTGGAGCGCCATTCGAAATTGAGGACCGTTCTTAGGTCGCCTTAGGTCCGTAAAGCCTCTCCGACAGTTAGCTTGAACGATCATCGCCGGTCATGGCCGGTACGGACCTTGTCCGTGATGAACGAACGACGCGCCATGTTCAGGGGCAATCGCGGGGAAGAAATAGGAACCCGAGGGCATTTGTGCAATCCGTCAGTGACTCAACACAATAGTGAAACGACCTATTTCTGTCTAGCCAGAAGCGCGAGGCCCTTTCTGCAAAACCGCCTGGGCGCAGGCGCGCGCGCGGGCGTGTTTTATCAGTGGACCTGAGCTAGTTGGGCCAGAATCGGCCCAGTCCTATTCTATCCTTTTGCTTTTTCTTTTTCCAGCAGAGCCAAAATAATTATAGGAAAATGTAGGTAAATGCTAAAATTGTGAAACTAATTTTCCTAGGCTTGTTATTTTCCCTAGTATTTAATAAAAATAAATTTATGATTTTTAGATCAAATAGGGAATTTTAGGGTATTTAAAATAGCCTAAACCATTGATTCTGGATTTTTAGAAAATAAATAATAAGTCCAAAATTTCCCAAACTTTTTATGTGAGCTTTTCACATTATTTAGAAGCCATGGGTAGAGTTTGGTTTGATTTGAACATTGTTTGATCACTAAACCCAAAACCACCCCCCTGCTCCACGAACTCCTTTACCGACTCCGGAAACCCTAAGTTCTCAGAGTACCGTGAAGGAAAGTTGTACTCAAAACATAGATAATAAGTTTATATTATCTTTGCATCCTCATGAGCATCCCATGGCATTCATTCTTATATATATACCTATATGGTTATATTTAGAGAACAAAGGAGAGAGTGAAGTGACTGAAGAGAAGACACCACCACCATCTTTGGAATCTCGGGCAAGGACTTGGCTCTACTTCGACAACTGCGAAGTCCGAGCCTGACTCACCTACTAACGAAGGCAAGCCCCGGTGCATGCAACCCTTTTCCTTGTGTTTTTAAATACTTTTCGCACACTTAAGTCTAGTGAAATGTGCATTAGGTTCATAGGAATTGCTTGCAACCCTTTGATGCATTGCTTTCCTTGATATCCATACCTTTATAGATACTTCTGTGAAGTATCAAAATTATGATTTACAAAAATGCTTAGCCTTGCTTAGATCTTGTTGATAGAGGTTGTCCTCAATTTAACCCGGGAGAGGATGGCTTCTACCCGCAAGAATATTTTCATTTGGAGCAATGGTGGGATCTTACTGCAAAGTTCCCTGTGATGCTCTTTCATCCTAAGGAACAGACACAATCCTAAGGATGGAAATACGTAAATTGAGACTTGGGGGTAGGAACAGGTGATGTTCTACCCAGGTTGATTAAGGATTAACGCGTATGTAGGCTTGATGATCGAGGACCCTTTAACTGGTCACATGCCTCATCATGGGTAAGCCTTGCCTCGGGCAGACTAAGGCCGGAATAAGATAACACGAAATGGGAGTGGAGCGGTGGCGAGAGTAGCGTGTACCCTCCGTGGCAAGAGGCTGGACGGTGGTGTATCTGTGCTCTCGGTTTGCGTGAACCTGATCCGGTCTTAAGAACCCCGGTGGTGGGTTGACATATGCAAGGGTTAAGTGCTACATATGTCGTGTGATTGGAGATCCTCAGCTGAGTATAATCGCTTCGAATCGCCGTACCTTCGCTGTTATGAAGACTTGGTCACTGCCCTGCAACCTAAAGTCAGGATGCGAACACTATGGATAAAAATCATGTTGTATGGATGAGATGTTAAAATTAGACTAGGTGCAAATAGAGTCTATTAATACTTAATATGGCATTAAAAGATTGAAAGTAAGGACTCACTTTAGTAAGCTGCTTCTGCAAAGGTATAAGTTGATTTTTGTTAAAGCCTCTCCTTGACTCCTATTTATCCAGCATACCCTTGAGAGTCTTTTCCTTAGTCGGGTAAGACTTGCTGAGTAATTCCATACTCAGGGTTTATCCCTTTGTTGTTTTTAGGTGAGGAAGCGACAAATTTTTGTTGCTTTTGCTCCAAGGTGGTATCTAATGAAGAAAAACAAGAATGAAGATACGGGAGGACTTGGTCCTCCACATAGGCTCTTTTTGTTTGATAGTTTTTGGGAGGAGTTTTTGTCTCCCTTGATATGTGTACTCAGCACTCGTTTATAGCTCTGGTCTGTAAAAAGTAACTTGATCTTACTTTCTAAATGAATGTAAGTTTATGTAATTGCTTCCGCACTTCTATGTTCTCGATGTTCTGTAATGTCTGCAAGACGGGTGAAACGTTCCTGGTAAGGTCGGGAAAGATACCGAGCTTGTCAAGTAACTTAGGAACATCTACAGGGTGTCTGATGTCTGTTAGACAAGGACAACTGTAGGTGGGCCTGATTACTTGGGAGGTTCCGTCATAGCTGGTATCGGAGCGTAGCCCTTCTTTGCAGATATTATAAGGCATCTTCAAAAAGATTTTCAAAAGTCTTACCTAAAGATTCTTTTCTCTTCTTACCTAAGTATTCTGAAGAGTTTATCTTAAAGACCAGATAGGAAGAGTGCAATGTATAGAAGGTTGAATCAACTAACGGTTGATTCTGTACTTACACATGCATCATGCTAAGCACTATATTAATAAAATTTCCCCCTTAGAGAAATGTTGTCGCGCATCAGAAAGACCGCGTGCAAATCTACTAGACCCATTGGCATACCCTGCCATTAACTTACCCCAAGACATGAAGAAAGTAGCAGTGGTAGCAACGATCCTATCGAGATCTGGAAGCACAAATTGAACTGCTTCAGTCAGAACTCCGTCACAGGAATGATCTATGGATCGCGGATGCAGCCATCCGCTACTTGCAAGACCAACTCGCGAAACGAGATTTAGCACTCGATTGGGCGGTTAACTCCCGTCTATTCGCCTGGGCTAAGGAAGCCAAAGCTCGAGCCTGAGTGGAGGAGCTTAGCTTAGCCATGGATAACTTGCAGGTCTATTATAATACACTACATGAAGAAGTTCATGAGTTGTATTCACAACTGCACCCGAACGTCCCTGTGAGTTCTGTCGGGATGGAAGCCGGACCTTCTCATGTAGCGGGAGAAGCACTTGATGGTGCACTGGACCTTTTCAGGCCCCTCCCTCTATGAAGTTGGTTGACGAATAGTCTTCTATACCCGAAAGTAAGCTACCAAAAGTGAAAAGGAGTGGCTTACCAAGTGCCCGTAACATTGGCCGGACGGAACTTTCCTATTAATATGATCGTTCTGAAAGGCCAAGACATAGATGTTATCTTGGGCATGAACTGGTTAGCCCAGCAAAAAGCAATTCTCAACCCTGATCTAAGAGCCATCAGATTGAGTTATGACCAATAGAGAGTTGGTGACCTGATTGCCTAAACCCAAAAATTAGGCTATATTCGTATTTAGTGAACCATGACCCGACCCAAAGTCGAATTTTCCGTTATCACTTCATGACCACACCCGTACCAATAAATGTCTAGATAATTCCTTGTCAAACCTAAGGTGTACCTAGACTTCAAACAAGGATCTCAAGTCATGCCTCCTTTTAGAGCCATTCTCTTGATCAGCTGATGCAGGTTGAAGTCTCAAGTGTATTTGGCCTCTCCTTACGGATCGTCGTGTTGCTTTATTAACCTAACCTAGGAAAGACATGTTATCTATCGAATGCCTACCAACTTAATCCTTGACCTGGTGATCCCTATGATGGGCATAGAAATATGCTTAGGGCTGAATTAACAGTCTCCCATCATACTTCTTTCATCAAGATTAGGTTATGGCCCTGCCTTGTTCACTTCCTTGGGCCATGATCTATTTGGGTCTCTACTTGTGATCGTACTTACAGGTGGAGTCTCTTTTGTACCTTGTCATCCTTGATCAGTCTAGTTGTGTTATGTGAGATTCCTTATTGGTTATGTCTGGTATTGGCGTTATGACTAAAATTGATGATGCTGCGCCAAAACCGAGGGCCTCTTGTGGGTATGCACACAAGGTTGTGCTGCTCGATGCACGCTTGTATCACAGTCAGTAGTCATAATCCATTATGAGATTATATCAATATGTTATCTCTACACAAATCGTTCTTATCACGTGAGATCCATTATTGGTGCCAGTTTTGTAATGGTGTCATGGTTAAGAACTTATGGTACCGCGGCGAAACTGAGAGCCTCCTGTGAATGTACACACAAGATTCTGCTGCTTGGCGCATGTTGGTATCAAAGTCTCTGGTCATGATCCATTGTGAAACTACACTGATGTGTGATCTTCTGTGGACTCCTTCCTTAAAACAGTTTCTTGTTGTTTGTAAAGAGATCAAGCAACATCTGTCATTTCCATTGGATCAAAAGGCCATACCACTTTCATGTGTGGTCTTATTTCTTTTGATCTTGGTAGTGACTACTTACACAAGTTCCCTTTGCATTCTTTGTGTAAAGGTAAAGCCTTGGATCTTTTTAGTGTTGAATAACAACTGATTAGCTTCCAAAATGAAGACTGGTTTTCCCTGCTGCTGAAATACAGGAGTTTGTTCATTCGCTTTCCTAATTAATCTATGTATTCCCTAACCAAGTGGATAATTCATCTCGCTTGAAGAAACGGATGAACAACCGGATTTCTATACAAAGACATGACCTTTGACTTGCAAACGTGAACTCTCAACCCTTGGCTTATCGATGGTACTGAGAGGACTTGCTCAATGTCAAAAGTAGTTCAACAAGTTGGTTTTGACTAACTTGTAACTGCCTGTTGACCGAATGTTGAGTCTAGAGATCGTTTTATCGAGTTGTCTAAACTCACTTTGGTTCAACCTACCCTAAAGAAAGTGCTTACCAAAACGAGATTAAGTCGGTCAATAACCACCTAACTATTGCTCTAGTCGTGCATCGATTGCCTCATGTATGCTTTTCCAGCATAAGTGATTGGGTCGAGCCATGTCTAGTGCCCGATAAAATGGACTAGTTGCAAAGTCCGCATTTTTAGATCCCTCCACTGGAGATTTTTCCTGAATCAATATCGCCTTTCGTGAATTTGGATTCCCTGGCTAACACAAGTTGACAGTAATGTTATTCGACATTCACACTCGTCTCGTGTGCTATGAACTTACTGTAACCACTTGTTGGTAAACCTCTTCTTGTGTGTTTTACCCAAGATGGTGCATCTGATTCTATTTGGGTAAAGTTGCATAATTGCCACCCAACAGACTCAGATAGTACAGTGTCATCAGAAAAAGCAAGTTGCACATGTGGAAAGAAGATATTGTATGAACTTTATCATGAGATTACCCAGGACTACAAAAGGGTATGACTCTATCTGGGTTATTGTTGATCAGCTTATGAAAATTTCTCATTTGCTGCCAGTCAAGACCGATCACCCAGTTACTGCCTATGCCCAATTGTACATTGCTCGTATTCTTAGTCTGCACGGTGTTCTGAAGGCCATAGTGTCGGATCATGGATCGCAATTCGTATCCAAATTTTGGGAAGAACTTCATAAATCCCTGGGTACTAGGTTGCTCCACAGTTCGGCCTGTCATCCTCAAATCAGTGGACCGACTGAGAGGGTAAACCAAATACTGGAAAATATGCTACAGGCATGTGTTCTGGAATTCCCACAGAAATGAAATGAATGTTTGCCCTTAGCGGAATTTTCATACAATAATAGCTATCAGAAAGTATCAAGATGGCACCCTTTGAAGCTCTGTATGGGCGACAACGTCGAATCCCGCTAAATTGGTCTGAACCTAGAGAAAGATACTTCTTTAGGCCTGATATGGTGAAAGAGGTCGAAGAAAAGGTTCAGAGAATTATTTATAATATGAAGAAAGCTCAGACTTGACAAAAGAGTTATGCAGACCGACAACGACAACCCTTATGCTTTATGATGGACGATTATGTCTACTTAAAAGTTTCACTAATGAAGGGTGTATCGCGTTTCGGGGTTAAAGGGAAGCTTGCACCCTGGTACATTGATCCATTCCTGGTACTTGAGCAATGTGGACCAGTGGCATACCGACTTCAGCTCCCCGAAACATTGTCTGCTGTACATAATGTGTTCCATGTATCGCAATTGAAGAAGTGTCTACGGGTTCCCGATCGAACCGTTGAAGTGACTGATGTTGTCCTGGAACCAGATTTAACGTACTCGGAACATCCCATTCGAGTTCTGGATAAAAAGGACAGGGTTACTCGGAGAAAGACTCTCAAGTTTTATAAGATACAGTGGAACCAGCATTCGGAAGATGAGGCTACATGGGAAACCCAAGACTTCTTAGATAAGAATTTCCCAGGC
The DNA here is from genome assembly GCA_029449295.1 of Zea luxurians. NCBI lineage: Eukaryota > Viridiplantae > Streptophyta > Magnoliopsida > Poales > Poaceae > Zea > Zea luxurians. The sequence goes on along the minus strand of JAOPSE010001033.1, from coordinate 68,578 downwards.
TTTCTAGCCTCTTGTAAGTTGTAAAGTCTGTATAGCTGTATAATAAAGGAATGAACCCCCACACCACCCTTGCCTTGTACCAGAAATAAGGAAATAAAAATGTGACACATTTCCTTTTCCATTACTCACCCTAGGACTTTAAATCTCGGGACGAGATTCTTTTATGGGGGGAAGGATGTAACACCCCTGGTGTTACTATAACTAAAACTTGAGCATGACATCATAAGCATTGGCATTGCATATGTTTGACACACCTAGAGTGCATTCACTAGGCAACAATTTCAAACAAGTTGTACTGTTTTAATGTTTTACAAATAGGACCCTGGTTAAAGGACTTAACCCTAAATAGTGATTAAAGGGGTAAAACTTAACCCAAGTTGATAAAAACCTTAGGGCTTTTGAGAAAAGTCATAAAATATCCCCAAACACTAAGTTGAATCACATTTATACCCCTGGAATACCAGAAACCCTAATTGGAACCCTGGAAAACCCTAAAATCAAACCCTAGGGACCTAAGTGCAAAATTAGTCCACTTTTGGACTAAAGTGCAAAAACCAAGCCAAATAGGTTTCTTAAGTCCTTGGGTTCACAAATATGTGGACTTGAAAGTCAAACCCAAGGTTTTGGACCTAAATGCAAAATAGACCTCATATGAGTTTTATTCTAAGTCTGGATTTCAGTGATATTGGCTCAACTTTGGAGCCTTGTATCTTTCAGGATATAGGGTTTTTGCCCTAGGTCACCACATCAAAATTATAGCCTAATCAAAGGAGAACAACTTTGCTTAAGGATGTAGGCATAGTTGTTAAGAGTATTTGAGAGATAATGAAGCTCAAAGTCGGGCTGTCAGTCGATCCCTGAACTGAATTTTCATAGCAGTGTAATGGGATTAACTTTGAGCTCGATTTTGAATGATCTTCGGTAACTATTTGATGGCAAGTCTTGTGGCAAAGTTGATCATGGATGATAGGTGTATAATTTTGATATAGAAGGTTGGCGTTGTCACCACATAAAAATTTGAGAAAATCAACCCCAAATATGGACTGTCAGGTTGTCTGATGACGTGTGGCCATGGTACAGTGCATCGGGGATAAAGATCAGCCTCGCCGGCGATAAGAATGCCGCCGTGGCTCGATTTGGTCGTCGGCGGTCCCGGTAAAGAGTCCCCGGCGACGTGTCAGTAAGTTACTGAGGTGGCAAACTCTAGTTAATCGGCGGCAACCCGTGCCCTCACCGGAGACCGCCGTAGGCTTGCCAGCGCATCCTCAGCTCGCAATTCTCCTCCAAATCCGGTCGACGGTCCTCCGCCGCGTGGCCTAACTTTTCTACCAGTGTCGCCGTGACCTCCTCTGAACTCTCCGTGGCTCACCGGAGTTACTGCCACGCTATGGGACACGTAAACGCATACCACGGTTCTTCCTCCCCTCCGGCCGCCAGCACAACCTGCTCAAATTGATCGCCGCCGCCCATGAGCTCTATAAATTGAAGCCACCACACGCTCCGTATGGTAGTCAAGTACCTCGACACCCAGTATTGTCTCTAGTGGTTCACCGACGAGCTCGAATTTCACGTTTCCCCCAAATCCACCCAAAACACCGCAAGAACCTAGCTCACCGTGGCCAGCTCGTTCTGGTAAGTCGCCATTCAATTCATGTATTGTTTTCGTGCCTCTGCATGCTTGAGAAGCTCTCGGTGGCGTCCGTTTGCTCAGTTCGGCCATGGTTGTGTGGGAACGTGAGCTCGACGCCCCGGTTTCCGCCCTGAGCGTGGGCAGAACACTTTCTTGGAGCGCCATTCGAAATTGAGGACCGTTCTTAGGTCGCCTTAGGTCCGTAAAGCCTCTCCGACAGTTAGCTTGAACGATCATCGCCGGTCATGGCCGGTACGGACCTTGTCCGTGATGAACGAACGACGCGCCATGTTCAGGGGCAATCGCGGGGAAGAAATAGGAACCCGAGGGCATTTGTGCAATCCGTCAGTGACTCAACACAATAGTGAAAGGACCTATTTCTGTCTAGCCAGAAGCGCGAGGCCCTTTCTGCAAAACCGCCTGGGCGCAGGCGCGCGGCGCGGGCGTGTTTTATCGTGGACCTGGGCTAGTTGGGCCAGAATCGGCCCAGTCCTATTCTATCCTTTTGCTTTTTCTTTTTCCAGCAGAGCCAAAATAATTATAGGAAAATGTAGGTAAATGCTAAAATTGTGAAACTAATTTTCCTAGGCTTGTTATTTTCCCTAGTATTTAATAAAAATAAATTTATGATTTTTAGATCAAATAGGGAATTTTAGGGTATTTAAAATAGCCTAAACCATTGATTCTGGATTTTTAGAAAATAAATAATAAGTCCAAAATTTCCCAAACTTTTTATGTGAGCTTTTCACATTATTTAGAAGCCATGGGTAGAGTTTGGTTTGATTTGAACATTGTTTGATCACTAAACCCAAAACCACCCCCCTGCTCCACGAACTCCTTTACTGACTCCGGAAACCCTAAGTTCTCGGAGTACCGTGAAGGAAAGTTGTACTCAAAACATAGATAATAAGTTTATATTATCTTTGCATCCTCATGAGCATCCCATGGCATTCATTCTTATATATATACCTATATGGTTATATTTAGAGAACAAAGGAGAGAGTGAAGTGACTGAAGAGAAGACACCACCACCATCTTTGGAATCTCGGGCAAGGACTTGGCTCTACTTCGACAACTGCGAGTCCGAGCCTGACTCACCTACTAACGAAGGCAAGCCCCGGTGCATGCAACCCTTTTCCTTGTGTTTTTAAATACTTTTCGCACACTTAAGTCTAGTGAAATGTGCATTAGGTTCATAGGAATTGCTTGCAACCCTTTGATGCATTGCTTTCCTTGATATCCATACCTTTATAGATACTTCTGTGAAGTATCAAAATTATGATTTACAAAAATGCTTAGCCTTGCTTAGATCTTGTTGATAGAGGTTGTCCTCAATTTAACCCGGGAGAGGATGGCTTCTACCCGCAAGAATATTTTCATTTGGAGCAATGGTGGGATCTTACTGCAAAGTTCCCTGTGATGCTCTTTCATCCTAAGGAACAGACACAATCCTAAGGATGGAAATACGTAAATTGAGACTTGGGGGTAGGAACAGGTGATGTTCTACCCAGGTTGATTAAGGATTAACGCGTATGTAGGCTTGATGATCGAGGACCCTTTAACTGGTCACATGCCTCATCATGGGTAAGCCTTGCCTCGGGTAGACTAAGGCCGGAATAAGATAACACGAAATGGGAGTGGAGCGGTGGCGAGAGTAGTGTGTACCCTCCGTGGCAAGAGGCTGGACGGTAGGTGTATCTGTGCTCTCGGTTTGCGTGAACCTGATCCGGTCTTAAGAACCCCGGTGGCGGGTTGACATATGCAAGGGTTAAGTGCTACATATGTCGTGTGATTGGAGATCCTCAGCTGAGTATAATCGATTCGGATCGCCGTACCTTCGCGGTTATGAAGACTTGGTCACTGCCCTGCAACCTAAAGTCAGGATGCGAACACTATGGATAAAAATCATGTTGTATGGATGAGATGTTAAAATTAGACTAGGTGCAAATAGAGTCTATTAATACTTAATATGGCATTAAAAGATTGAAAGTAAGGACTCACTTTAGTAAGCTGCTTCTGCAAAGGTATAAGTTGATTTTTGTTAAAGCCTCTCCTTGACTCCTATTTATCTAGCATACCCTTGAGAGTCTTTTCCTTAGTCGGGTAAGACTTGCTGAGTAATTCCATACTCAGGGTTTATCCCTTTGTTGTTTTTAGGTGAGGAAGCGACAAATTTTTGTTGCTTTTGCTCCAAGGTGGTGTCTAATGAAGAAAAACAAGAATGAAGATACGGGAGGACTTGGTCCTCCACATAGGCTCTTTTTGTTTGATAGTTTTTGGGAGGAGTTTTTGTCTCCCTTGATATGTGTACTCAGCACTCGTTTATAGCTCTGGTCTGTAAAAAGTAACTTGATCTTACTTTCTAAATGAATGTAAGTTTATGTAATTGCTTCCTGCACTTCTATGTCTCCGATGTTCTGTAATGTCTGCAAGACGGGTGAAACTGTTCCTGGTAAGGTCGGGAAAGATACCGAGCTTGTCAAGTAACTTAGGAACATCTACAGGGTGTCTGATGTCTGTTAGACAAGGGACAACTGTAGGTGGGCCTGATTACTTGGGAGGTTCCGTCACAGACGTCATCCGCGACACGCCAAAATCAACAGAATCGCCGGCGCGCAACTCCTCCGCCATCAAACTACTCAGCGTCTCCTCAGACGAGGCGGCGGCGGCGACGAATCGGCCGGCGGCGTAGCGGCAGCGGAAGAAGAAGAGGACGGCATCGCTACGTACCAGTCGGCGGCGGCGGGCGGTCTGCTTCACTCGAGCCAGATCTCCGGCGAACAAGAGCACGGCTGGGCAGACGAGCAGCAAGACGGCGGGCGGCTAGGGTTTTCACGGAAGCGCGGAAGGCGAAGTTCAAAAAGCGCCGACCCCCACCCCCTTTTATAGGCAGGGCGCGGCTCTTCGGGAAACCCGCAATCCAACAGTACGCCTGTCCATCAACGATCACATCAAAAACCCCCGCGGAACCACTTCGAGCAAGGGCAGCGTCTCCGCCATCTAGCGACGTCTTCGGCACCAGGTGACTTTGTCGAACTGGTCCCTCGGAGGGCAAATGTTGGGGCGAAGGCAAAGGCGCCACCCCTCGCTCAAAGTCTTCGCTGATAACCGCTGGTCAGAGAGACAGAACAGGCAGGGACACCCTTCGCTTGATCGGCACCAGATGAAGACCGGCGACGAAGTCATCCCACAGTGCGGCCTCGTCCAGCTCAGAGGCCCGCGTGCGTCCCGGCCCATTGTAACGGGCCCTGCATGGCCGCCGCCGGTTACGGGCCTAACCTGTAAAGGCATCCCTGTAATTACAGTCTGTAACCCCGCTTTATGGGAATATTCTAGGGATAACCTAGGTAGCTGAGGGCACATGCGTCCTTAGCACAAGGCGCTGGGCGCTCAGGTACCTATAAATACCCCTGTACAGTGCCCGTGGGGAGCGAGATAGACAGAGCTATTGCCTCCTAGCGCGTAACCCTGTTGTCACCTCTGTTCACCCTTGTTGGCCTCCTTGCGATTGAGAGCAAGTTCCAACAATGAACTCACCAAAAGTAGGAGCTCAGGTGAAGTGTAAGGCTTAGCAAAGAGGATGGTTAAAGATGAGCATTGCTTTTAAAGTTGGTCAAAATTTTATTAGTAGTTACTAAGTGTAAGTAAATACAACCCAAATAAGTAGTAGATCAAAATTGATAACAACACCCATAATGCAATGCATATGACAAATTAAGTTTAGTTCCATAAATTAATCATGTGAGTGTCCGAGCCGCTCATGACTGTGAGCACGACTGATATACCAGTTTTACACTCTATAGAGGTTGCGCATCTTTACCAACAAGTCATGTTACCCATCTGCCAAGGGGTCATGAATCCATACACCTCTACCAAGGAGGCGAGGCAGGGTAAAACTACGAGGCCTATTGTAATATCCCAAAAAAATGTTGACTAAAAGTTGATCTTCGGTGAGTGGATGTGGGAAAAGGGTTGTGGGCCGTTGGATGCTGCATCAGAAGTCATCTGAGGCATCACTTCTTCCTCCCACAAAATAAACCCTATGTGGCCACCCCCTCCCCCTTCTTGGCCACCACCCCTCCCCTTTCTTGGCCGCCTCTCTTTTCCCCCTTGTTGGCCGCCCCTCTCTCCCCATTGCAGCAGCCCTCCAATACTTCTTCCTCCCTAGATCTCCTCCCCGCCATGCAGCAAGGATCGAGAAGAGGAGGAGCAAGATGGATTGAAGAGGAAGAGAGGATCAAGGAGATGTTCTTTCCCATCTCTTCTTGAAGATTTTCTTGGGGAAACCCTAGGTATGGATGAAATACTTGTTCCTCCCTATAATTATGTGCTTTTGGAGGTTGTGGATCATGGGGATTAAAGGATTAGAGGTTGGATTAGATGTGGGGTTAGGTTTTGGTCTTGAATTTAGTTTTTCTACGGAATGGCAGATTCGACAGTTTCTGTTCATGCCTGTTTTCCGTGGCCTTAGTGGCCTAAAAAATGAAAAGTCTATATATGAGTTGTAGATATATTGTAGATCTTTCCGTGGCCGCGAAGAACATCCCAATTGGACATCAGATCAGAATGTTATTGCAGTTTGATTATAGCAGTTTTTCAGTCTCATAATTCTGTGCAGAATCTGTTCTCTTAAGATTTAGGCAATTTTATCAACAGAATTCAACCTTGGGTTTGTAAGAAAAGTTGTAGATAATTTCGTAGGCTTTTCAGATTGTTAAAGATTACATTCATATGAATTATGAAACTCCAGTTATGTTTCTTTTACTGTGGCTGTTCCTGTTTGCCTGACAAAAATGAGCGGGTCTATTCACGGGTAGGTTTCATTAGGTAAATGGCCGAATTGGCTCTTCCAACTATGGAGACTTATGTAGAGGGATAAATGTTCTTATTACTAGTAGAATTTCATGATTTTTGGTTTAGTAGTTTGTGAGATATCGAATTTTGAAGTTAACTACGCTGCCTATCAGAAACATATTCAGTCAGTTATCTTGTCAGATGTTTTAGAACTTATAGATGACATAATTTAATTATCCATTGAATACCGAAGTTGTAGGGTATCTTTTGTAGATACTTCTAGATTATTTGTTTCATATCACCACTGTTATAATTTTAAAGATACAAAATTAACAAACAACGCTGATGTTGTATGGCATGTGGTTCAGGGTGGGAGGCTTTCCACCAGGTCTTGGTTTCAAGTATAGGAGCGATTTGTTGATTGTTGGCAAATGTTTGTGAAATATTTGTACTATGTTTTATGCCGCTAGCAGGTGGCTACACTCTAGATCATGTCTAGTACATTTCTTCTTTTTCGATGAAGGCAAGTGAATGTAGCGGTGGTTGCTTCGTTCTGACCTGTTATTTCTATTGCCTACACTCTAATATTCAGAAGTATTGGATTCCTTCATATTTAGGACTCTATGGTGATGCTTTACTTGCTTGCATTATACTGATGCTCAATCATATATTGATGATGTTTATGATTCGAGTATGACTCATGAGATTAATTCACACCCCTGAAGGTAAATGAAGTATTATTTAAGGTTGGTATTGTATCTGAATGTAAATGAAGTATTATTTGAGGTTGGTATTGTATCTGAAGGTAAATGAAGTATTATTTGAGGTTGTATTGTATGTGATGGAAGTGAAGTATATTGATAAATGCAGCATGCCATATACATTGCATGATTCACTTGCATCTGAAGTTGGGTCATGACCTATGGTCCGACCGTACCGGTACAACTTAGCATCGTACGTTGCCCGAGGAGGGGTACGATGCGGCTTCATAACCTTAGAGGTATGAAGGCAGAGGACATATGCATTGCATTCATATGCATTCATTATAGTGATATTTGCAAATGATGTGGTTTTATACCCTCAGAGGTATGAAGACAGAGGACCTACACATTGCATTTCTATGCATACATTGAAGTGATATTTGCAGTTATTGTTAACGCAGGGAAGTGTTATACAACCTATTGTGGTTGTTCAAGGAAATGAGATGGTATTGGTTATATTGGGACTACTGAGTTCTATATCTACAAATAATTCTGATCTTAATTGTGATTCTTTTAAAATGTTGATTAATTCAATTTGTGGTTTGAATATCTCGTCAAAACAATTCGCTTGCTGAGATGTTTCATCTCACTCTTGCATTACTCAATGCAGGTGCTTGTTGCTCATCAAGGGAAGTGGGAAGTAGCAACACATCCACCTTCACTCTCATAATAACGCTGCTTAGGCGCAGTCATGATTTAATTAGAAGCTTCTTGTCAAAGGATGTTTGTTTCTAACTAGTTGTGCGCACTGGTTAATTTAGTTCATGCCGTTATGGTTATCTTCCCATTGCTAGCAGATTATTAATGTCTATCATGTTTTCTTATCATGATATCTATTTATACTTTGTTGCTTTCTCGTTTATGCAATTTTCATAGGAGATGCTGTCGAAATTTTATATACGAATGTTAGATGTGTAGTTTAGTAGCATTCTAGGGTGTTTGTGGATCCCGGGGTGTTACAGTTGGTATCAAAGCATAGGCTTTAGATTCTTGGCAATTTGAAGATAAATTTGACACACTTGCACATATAGGAAGGGTATGGGTACAAATATCTTTGATATATATTAATGTCTTTGAAGTGCATATGACAATAATTTCACCCCTCCCTATTCCTTTATGGTGATGTGGTAAGTTGTTTATGACCTAATGCCTGATATAATTTATCTGTAAATCTTTATATTGTTTTATTAATGCATTTGATATCGCTGGTCTTCTATGAGATTGAAGTTGTTATTATGCTTGTGATATACAAGTATGCCTATGTTGTTTTCACCATGTTTTCATGGTTGAGTTTTATTACAATAATATTGTTATATATGCTTGATTGAGGATGTTTCTAAGAGGAGTGTGAATTGTGTGTTTTGGGTTACAAGGTAACCATCAATTTGAATTTAAGTTGTTGAGCGGTTGGTGGATAGTTCCAACTATCTTTGCAAAGAATGATTGTTTATGTCGAGAAACCAGTTCTGAAAGAAATGAATATTGGTACTTTATATGGATTTTTGGGGGAAGTCTTTACATAGCCAAAATGGCTTACATGTCTCTCTTCTATCGTGTCTTTTAGTAGCCACAAACCCTAGATGTGGTTTAAAGTGGTTGCATGTTAGTTCATGCTAATTGTAGAATAAAATCTTTGATTTTCTGGATCCATTGATTATGTATTAATACGTTGAGGATCTGATGGTTCTCTTCCCGATGCATGTTTGTGGAGCCATTGTTGGACCACTTATATATTGGTTTGAATGAAGTCATTGCCTAGCCTAGAGTTGGTTGTCTCTGGTTAGCCACCTATTCCTAAATGATGTGGTTTTTACATTAGCTTGAGATGTTTGCCAAATGTGTGAAGAATTACGGGGTTAGTATTGACCCTTTATGTCTGGTACTTTGAGTGCATCATATGATAGAATGAAATTTAAGTTTCTGAACTACAGTAGATGAAGACTTATATTATGTGTAGGTTAATCTTACTAGTTGGATATTTTTCTTAGTTGAGATGTTGGATGAAGTATAGTGACATGGGTTAAGCAAGTATTGTGTTGTTGTTGGGCTGTCAGTGCTCTATGTAGAGTTTTTGGCATTTCTTCGATGAACTGTGCTGCCAAAATGTTATTGGCGTCTTGTCGGCTTTATTGCTCCATTAGTTCTGTAGATTTTCTTCCTTTTGGTGGGGTGCAAAGTATGTTAGATTACATGATTATCTTTTCATGATGGCAAGAATAAGGTTTAGAAAGATTAGGAGTTTTGTTTCAATAGAACTACTTGTTTCGTGGTGCTTCGAGGTGAGGTGTTTGATCTTCTTATACATTCGTCGGGTGTGGATGTTTCACCATTTAATTAATATTAATTGTTGAAGTTGGTAAGGGTTGTGCTTAGTGCATATTACCCCTTCATAAAAGAGTGTTGTCTTAAGACATTGATGTTGATGTATAGTTGCATCCAAATTCGATGGTGTGAAATTGTAGTGTTGATTGCATCTATAACTTGCTTTGAGCTTCATTGCATGTTGTTTCATGCTTGATGTCAGGTCATGTAGTTTCCTTAGACAGTTAGTCCAAGGTAGAAGTTCTTGTGTTAATTAAGACCAATAATGGACCCATGTTTTGAATGGTGGTGCTATATGGGGTACCTTGGATGTTTTGGTTGGAGTGGTTGAATTCGAGGACGAATTCTTTTTAAGGGGGGTAGGGTGTAATATCCCAAAAAAATGTTGACTAAAAGTTGATCTTCGGTGAGTGGATGTGGGAAAAGGATTGTGGGCCGTTGGATGCTGCATCAAAAGTCATCTGAGGCGTCACTTCTTTCCTCCCACAAAATAAACCCTAGGTGGCCACCCCCTCCCCCTCCCCCTTCTTGGCCGCCACCCCCTCCCCTTTATTGGCTTCCTCTCTTTTCCCGCTTGGCTGGCCGCCCCATCTCCCCCCATTGCAGAAGCCCTCCAATACTTCTTCCTCCCTAGACCTCCCCCCCCCCACGCAGCAAGGATCGAGAAGAGAGGAGCAAGATGGATTGAAGAGGAAGAGAGGATCAAGGAATTGTTCTTTCCCATCTCTTCTTGAAGATTTTCTTGGGGAAACCCTAGATATGGATGAAATCCTTGTTCCTCCCTGTAATTATGTGCTTTTGGAGGTTGTGTATCATGGGGATTAAAGGATTAGAGGTTGGATTAGTTGTGGGGTTAGGTTTTGGTCTCGAATTTAGTTTTTCTGCGGAATGGCAGATTCGACAGTTTCTGTTCATGCCAGTTTTCCTGTGGTCTTAGTGGCCTCAAAAAAATGAAAAATCTATATATGAGTTGTAGATAATTTATAGATCTTTCAGTGGCCACGAAGAACATCCTAATCGGACATCAGATCAGAAAGTTATTGAAGTTTGATTATAGCAGTTTTTCAGCCTCATAATTCTATGCAGAATCTGTTCTCTTAAGATTTTGGCAATTTTATCAACAGAATTCAACCTTGGGTTTGTAAGAAAAGTTGTAGATAATTTCGTAAGATTTCCAGATTGTTAAAGAGTGCATTCATATGAATTATGAAACTCCAGTTATATTTCTTTTACTGTGGTTGTTCCTGTTTTCCTGAAAAAAAATGAGCGGGTCTGTTCACGGGTAGGTTTCATCAGGTAAATGGCTGAATTGGCTCTTCCAACTATGGAGACTTATGTAGAGGGATAAAAGTTCTTACTGCCAGTAGAGTTTCATGATTTTTGGTTGAGTAGTTTGTGAGATATCGAATTTTGAAGTTAACTACGCTGCTGTCTGAAACATATTCAGCCAGTTATCTTGTCAGATGTTTTAGAACTTATAGATGACAGAATTTAATTATCCATTGAATACCGAAGTTGTAGGGTATCTTATGTAGATACTCCTAGATTATTTGTTTGATATCACCACTATTATAATTTTAAAGATACAAAATTAACAAACAGCGCTGATGCTGTATGGCATGTGGTTCAGGGTGGGAGGCTTTCCACCAGGTCTTGGTTTCAAGTATAGGAGCGATTTGTTGATTGTTGGTAAATGTTTGTGAAATATTTGTACTAAGTTTTATGCCGCTAGAAGGTGGCTACACTCCAGATCATGCCTAGTACATTTCTTCTTCTTCGATGAAGGCAAGTGAATGTAGCAGTGGTTGCTTCCGTTCTGACCAGTTATTTCTATTGCCTACACTGTAATATTCAGAAGTATTGGATTCTTTCATATTTGGAATCTATGGTGATGCTTTACTTGCTTGCATTATACTGATGCTCAATCATATATTGATGATGGTTATGATTCGAGTATGACTCATGAGATTAATTCACACCCCTAAAGATAAATGAAGTATTATTTGAGGTTGGTATTGTATCTAAAGGTAAATCAAGTATTATTTGAGGTTGGTATTGTATCCAAAGGTAAATGAAGTAATATTTGAGGTTGTATTGTATGTGAAGGAAGTGAAGTATATTGATAAATGCAGCATGCCATATACATTGCATGATTCACTTGCATCTGAAGTTGGGTCGTGACCTATGGTCCGACCGTACCGGTACAACTTAGCATCGTACGTTGCCCGAGGAAGGGTACGATACGGCTTCATACCCTTAGAGGTATGAAGGCAGAGGACATGTGCATTGCATTCATATGCATTCATTATAGTGATATTTTCAGATGATGTGGTTTTATACCCTCAGAGGTATGAAGACAGAGGACCTACACATTGCATTTCTATGCCTACATTGAAGTGATATTTGCAGTTATTGTTGATGCAGGGAAGTGTTATACAACCTATTGTGGTTGTTCGAGGAAATGAGATGGTATTGGTTATATTGGGACTACTGAGTTCTATATCTACAAGTAATTCTGATCTTAATTGTCATTCTTTTAAAATGTTGATTAATTCAATTTGTAGTTTAAATATCTCGTCAAAAAAATTCGCTTGTTGAGATGTTTCATCTCACTCTTGCATTACTCAATGCAGGTGCTTGTTGCTCATCAAGGGAAGTGGGAAGTAGCAGCACATCCACCTTCACTCTCATAATAACGCTGCTTAGGCGCAGTCATGATTTAATTAGAAGCTTCTTGTCAAAGGATGTTTGTTTCTAACTAGTTGTGCGCACTGGTTAATTTAGTTCATGTCGTTATGGTTGTTTTCCCATTGCTAGCAGATTATTAATGTCTATTATGTTTTCTTATCATGATATCTATTTATACTTTGTTGCTTCCCCGTTTATGCAATTTTCAAATGAGATGCTGTCGAAATTTTATATACGAATGTTAGATGTGTAGTTTAGTAGCATTCTGGGTGTTTGTGGATCCCGGGGTGTTACACCTATATAAAGTTCCATTAGCTTTAGAAAACCCGCTATAGTTTCTAGGAAGTCCCAATGCAGGGATCCCTCGCCTGACCGCCATAGCAGCAAAATCATCCCGAGGACCTCCCTACACCGACCAATCCCCTACTGCCCTTGCCCCTTTCGGGTAAGGTAGTCATCCACTAGATTTCCTATATAGTCAGCCAAGGGCGTCCCATACCACCCTTGTGGTAGCACTATTTTCCCGGGTGGTTCTCCATGTTCCAATTAACAATATGATCTTATCATGAACAATAATTAAATAACAACATAATTGGAACATGATCATAATGAAACATTAGTTTCCTAAAACTAGATAGAGCAATAGCAAAGCTACCCAATAATTCATCTTTATCTGCAAGGTGAGGTAACCTGAGCATGTCACAATGATTAAAAGCAAATATTATTAGGTAAAAAGGATTGATCAAGGACACAACTTGCTTGGGACTTGAGATTCCAGGTACCAGGATGATCTTCAAGATTCTCGTGACCTCACTGCTGTTCGTAGCAATACAAACAAACATGGTATAGGCAAAATTAACATCACACCAAACATAAGCACAAACTGCATAATAATAAACTACGCGTCATAACAAGATCGTGTGTTCGAGAACTACTAAGATCGGAGTTACAGTTAAGGAGTTCTAATTTATAGAAGATCTATGATTAAATAAGTAAAGCTAGACCTCCAATTGATTCTATAAATCATGTGAGATATACCTTAAGGATTAACTTTAATATGGGTCCTATCTTAGTTAAAGATCATCAAATTATAATTATACACATATTACTTTAATTAGATAGATTAATCTACCATACATATTTTAAATGATTTTCCATTTATAAAAGTATGGGATATCGCATAAATCAGTGTTGTATTACGTAGACAAAATTATTATGGATCTAGTGAAATTTGAACGGATCAAATCGGAACTAGTATGAGGAAGTTATGAGTTTCTTAGGTTCTTAGATTTATTTTTATACCAATAAGCAATTTTCAGATTAAATTTATAACCATACACGGCTATTGGACTGTGGCCACTATTTCATTGAAATCTAGGGTCTATTTTGCAAGTTTCAGGACCTGTCAGTGATGATTTTCCTATAGTTCTGGACTGCGGGTTGATTTGATAAATCTACAAGGTCTCTTTTGCATAATCTCCGGGCCGAAGGTATACGAGTTGATCACGGCCGTTGGATCAACGGCATGTGGCCCGAATTAGTTCACGCCGCACTGAAACCAATATACGATCCTCACCCAAGGATTCCCGATCAATGCCAGGCATAGCCCGATCGAAGTGCTAACGCTACATTAAATCTAGGCCACACGATCGCGATCCGACGACGAACATGTCATCGGTGAAAGGCGGCTTTAAACCTCTAATCTCGGATGTCCGCTAAGATCGGATAACGCACCACAAGTTTAAACCCGATCTAATCCGGTTCTTTGTTTTATGGATCAATGACTAAGGTTGTTCTTCCACCCTGGCCACCGGTAGTGACGGTGAGTGGAGCTCCTTCGGCGGATATCACCGCCGGCGACAATCAACCCCAATAGCAGTGATACAATCGCACTAGAGGACGCGCCAAAACACGATTCACGGTTCTACGAACTCGAACGCAGCCGACTTACCTATGGATTACAGCAACGAGACCACCGCCCCCTGACAAGGAACACCCACGTCAATGTCGGCTTCACGGTGGTCAGTTGGCGCCGATTCCCAGCTCTCTGTGCACAGCAAGATTCCCGTACGAGAACGACTCCTCCCGAGGACCTCCCTCAGCTCCATCACGAGGTCAGCGCCATGGCTCCGCATAACCCCGACCACGGTGGCTCTTTGCTTTCTCTCTCTCTTTCTCGGTTCACAGAGATGGAAGGGAGATGGGGGAATGCGCTGCGGCCGAGACTCCAGGAGGGTATCTATCCTTCGAGCGGACGAGTCTGGAGGAGGGGCTGTAGACTCCTCGGGAGAGATCCACGCGTGGGATGTGGTGGCAACGCCCGCCATGCATGTGATTCTGTTGAAGAAGGAGCTGACAAGCGGAACCCACGCGTAAGTGGTAACTATGAGGCGATGGAGACCTGTCAAGCGGGTCCGTGAGGTCAGAGACTGACCACCCAGAAGCGCGCGTGGTTTGGGCTGGCGTGTGGGTCAAGTCGGTCAGTGTGTGGTTGTGAGTGTGGCTGTTGAGTGGGGCCTGCATGTCGGCGAGACACTGAGCAGGCAGTGCGGGAGCGCAGAAGATGGGCTAGGTGGGCCGGCTGAGGAGGAAAACGGCCCAGTCGTGTTTCTCTATTCTCTCTTTCTCTTTTCTATATTCTTTTCTCATTTCTAATTCCTCACTTTAAATTCAATTCAAATTCAACTCATGTTGTGAACTCCCAAGTTTCCAAATATCAAACATATCCTTATAAAAAAATATAACATCTATTATTTCCAGTATTATTATTTATTATTTTCCTTGTCATTTATTTATGGGAGGATAAATGGTTTTATCAAAATTCTCTTTCTCATTTTCTATTTTTATGTTTCCATTTATGGTTTGGGGTTAAATCTTGTTTTCCATAGAATGTATCACAACAACATTATTAGCAAGAGATGTACCTTTCTTCATTTCTTTATTGGTTACTTAATTAATTCAATATTATCAATTGATGACGAAAAGGAAAGGGTCCCAATGAATCTCCTGTAACACCCTTGGTGTTACTGGCACTAAAACTTGAGCATGGCATCATACGCATTGACATTTCATTTTGTTTGTTACACCTAGAATGTATCCACTAGGTAAAACTTCAAAACAAGTGTGATGTGGTGGCTTGAAATATTTTTAACCCTAGGGTAGGGTACCGAACCCTGGGATTAGGGCATGTGGGTAATGGGAAGCCAAAATGAGTAATACCTCAAAAGTCATTGGAAATATTCATAAGAGATCAAGAATGATGGATTTGAGTGGCACAAAAACCCTAGAGTGCTCAAAACCCTAAAAGGAACCCTAGAAAACCCTAACTTGTACCCTAGGTGGTTATTTCAAATTCTATACACTTTTGGACCAAAGTGTATATATAAAAGTGGTAGAACATAAAAAACCAAGCAACTTTTACATTGGAGAATTTTCAAGTAGTATGGAGCAATTTGGACTTAATTGCAAAAGTCCCAAGAACACCCATGTGTTAAACTCTGAAAATTCAGTGAGATTAAGGTGACTTTGGAGCTTTGTATTTCTTAATTCATGAGGATTTTGCCCTAGGTCAATACATCAAACTTGTAGAGCTATGATAGGAGTACAACTTTGATTAAGTGACTAAGCATTGGTGATGTACAAATATTAGGGATAAATGGACTTAAAGTCTGGCTGTCAGTCAGCCCTAAAACTGAATCTAGACTGACATTGAACTGGGACAGACTTAGGTAGCAATTTTGAGTAGGATCCAGTGAGTATTTGATTCTAGTTGCTATAACAAAATTCAAGCTAGTTTGTAGAAGATCAACTTTGCCACAGATGGATTAGTGAGTTACTACATAAAAATTTGAGAACCAAGCCCTTTAAATTGCTCTATTAGGCGCATTGAATAAAATTCCCATTGTACAGTAACCTGAAGAAGATCGCAGGTTCACTAAACCCGCCACCGGTGAACCCGCACTGCGATCCACGTCGACACTGTGATTCTTGGCGTTGGGATGAGCTTGGACCCTGTTACCGCTCAGTTTGCCATACCCACTTGCGCCGCGACGTGGACGTGTGACCATCGCCGTCGTGCCGCTGTTTCTCTCGGTTATGCCACGTTCTCGGTCGTTTCACCACGTCGTCGCAAGCCGTGAGGGATAGCTAGTGACAGCCGTAAGTCCTTGCGCTGTGAATGTGACGATAGCGCTCGCCGGTGACTCACCCCCTCTCTTCGGCCGCCAGCTTCCTTCCTCAAATTCAGAGCCACTGGTCCCGGAGGCTATAAATTGAGTGCACTGTTAGCTCCGCTAGGTTGTTACGAAGCCAGAGCACCAGCCCTCGCCTCCGATCGTCCACCATAGCATCCTAATTTGGAATTTCCCCCAAATCCACTCCCCGCGCCGACGTGAGTCACCCTGTCGTGGTCAGCCATCTCCAGGTCCGCTCTCACCCTTCTGGTTCATGTTTCGGCATTCTTGTGTGTTTATGATGCTCGTAGACCCTGCTAATTAAGCTATAATGCGCCTAGTCGTCGAGAACACCTCAGGTCTCCCTTGTGTCTCACCATCGTCGTGGGCAGAAGAACTTCAGGTCGGACTCACGCAATTGAGGGATGGATTGGGATCGCCAAGGGTGGAATTAGGTGTAGACCAAGTTAGGACACTAGTTGTTGAATATTCTGGCTTGTGCAAGCTCGCTAGAGCGCACACGCCACCGATCACCGTCAAGGACTTGACCTTGTGAAAAAATAGAAGTCGAGGGGTTAAAGTGTGATTGTCAGAGAAATAAGCGAATAGTGTCACGACTTCTATACCAGTTACTCGAAAGACCATGTGGCAGAACCTCCCAAGTTATTAGGCCCACATGCACCTGTCCTTGTCTCAAAGACCTCAGATGGCTATGCATGTACACCAGTTAACTTAAAAGGATCCATCCGAGTGCCCCAAGGACACCAGATAAACCACTTACAACCAGGACCGTAGGATTAAGTAAACACAAATCACACACCAACATTTTTGCAGCGGAAATGTTATTACCAAATTCTACAAGTTACATCAAGTTTTACAATGTACATGCTCGGAGTGGTTACAAAAGTGATTCAAAGAAATAACTTTGAACTGTTATAAATTATTTGTAGTTTTGAAATATATGCTAGCTCAAGTGACCGTCCTCAATAAAAAGTATAGAAGAGTTACTTAGACTTATAAGAAGGCCGAGCCCACCGGCACTTAATACCATCATTAGCAGCACAAAATTATATCCTAAAAACAATAGGGAATAAAACACTGAGTACACAATTACTCAGCAAGACTTACCCGACTAAAGGAAAGACTCTCAAGGGTATGCTGGTTTCAAAAAGGGACTCAAGGTAAGGTTGATCAAGTATCAAAGACTCTATTTTTCAGAAAAGCTTACTAAAAGTGGATCCTTAAAAATCTAGTTTTATTAGCATGTTAAGTCATTTCCTATCACTAGAGTTCTTTCTACCCCAGTTCAATCACTTGGCCTATACTAGCCGTCTTTTTATCAACCCTTCATTTCACTGGATTGCTACGTGTAAGTCAGTGACGAAGTCTTCATATCCGAGAAGTAATGGTGATCCGAATCGATTAATACCCAGCTGGGGATCTCCAATCACATGACATATGTAGCACTTAACCCTTACATTTGTCAAATCGCCACCGGGTTTCTTAAGACCAGACCAGGTTCACGCCAACCGAGAGCACAGATACACCACCGTCCAGCCTTTTGCCACAGAGGGTACACGCTACTCTCGCCATCTCTCCACTCCCATTGCGTGTTGTCCTTTTCTGGTATTAGTCTGCCCGAGGCAAAGCTTACCCATGATGAGGCATGTGACCAGTTAAAAGGTCCTCGATCATCAGGCCTACATCGATACGGTCCTTAATCGACGTAGACGGAGACACTACACTGAGACTCTCTTCTCGTGCAAGTCAACCGCCCAGTCTCAGCTTTATTATTTAAAACCCAAAGTTTGGTACCTGGCAGAAGTACATCTTTTCCGATGCTGAACCCATCAAGGCCTTTGATAGATTCACCATCATAAGTATTTTCTTTTTGAAATCATTCCCACCCACTGAAGCATCACTTTTGTTTTAAAACAAAACATTTTTGTTTGCTAAAGCAAGGCTAAGCATCATAAAACTCTTTTCAAAGGGTATCAAGGAAGGGTAATCAATTTTTCCAAGGAAGGAAATGCATCAACGGTTTAGCACACAACTCCTATCACCTAATGCAACAAACAAGGTGATAAAAGATTTTAAAACAGCAAGGAGGTGGCAAATGCACCGGGGCTTCCCTGAATAACACTAGGTTAGTGTTGTTAGGTGGCGACCACTTGGTGACCATCTTTTGTCCTAGCACTTGACCAGGTTATCCATCTTCAGGTTCGTCCATCAGCTTCACTATGCGGAGTAGTCCACGTTTGGGGTCGACTTGGCTCGTCTTCCGCATCACGTGGTTAATTCACGTACCTAAATGATTTGCATAATGCGCATGAATGCATATAGACAGGAATAGTACAAGACTAAATATTGCTACACAACAGTGAATTAAACACCTAGTGACGAAGCGTCGTACCATTTCATACGAAAACACTAGTATCGACGTATGACTAGATGGACCACATCAAATCTAATAGACCGATATTCAGCCAGAATACTTTGTTATCCAACAATCTATCTTCTTTTCAATCGCTCATGCCAACACATAATTGCAAGTAATTTAGACATTTCATCATCACATATACCCACCGATTAAGCTAATTGACCTGAAATGCGAAATTACTCACCATTACTAAATCAGGCTCGATATTCACAAAACGGCAACAATCTTCGGTTTGAGCCTTTTGTCGAACGCCTAGTGAGCAACACATTGGACTTTGCTTTCTCCTTCATCTACAGCTCTTGGAATCTCTCCTTGACTAAATAATCTGGTCGAACCGAACTTGAGTCGCATAGGATGCTCACTTGGCTTGGGTATTTAAGACGAGCAGCGCATGAGGCATAACTTCAATAGCGGGGTAAACGACAATGTCGTGAGGGAGGACGACCACGGCGTTGCCGAGGCATCAGACGAGACGAGTGTGAGATAAAAAGATGCACGACCAGAGACTCAAGCATCCGCGGTGGTGATTTGGATGAAAGCAAGCTAGTGGCGATAACCCTCGGCCAGGCGATGATGTAGATGGCAACGAGGGAGCAGAATGACTGCGTGGAACTTGGCAAGGTGGAGGTTCGGCCAAAACCGAGGAACACGGCTGCGTAGAGGAACTCAGATGCTTGTAGCTAATAGGGAGACGGACGCGCGACGCAAGCAAGAAGACGAGGGTAGGGAGAGAGAGGAGAAGGGCGGCCCGATGGCGCGACGTCCATGGCCGAGAGGAACAGGGAGCTCCGGCCGAGTGCGCGGGAAAGCACTAGGGAAGAATGGCGCCATGTTGGGGACTTGTTCTCAAATGCTAAGAATTAAGAACAAGGCAACATAAAAAATGTTAAATGTTAAAGTCCTTCGTCCTCTGAAACATTATTTCCCTTCGGGATATAGTGGATCTCGGACGAAGGTCACGAAGGACATACCTTTCGGAAACACAAGAGATAATGACGAAGAATTCATATGGCAAATAAAGTTTAATATCAACATTATTATAAATCATTTCTATTATATTATCATGGAAAAATAGAAATGATATAAAGTTACAAATGTACCTTTGGCTTGAAGGATAGCAAAGGTACAAACGTGACGCCAAAAACGAATCTCCAGTCAGCGTGAACAGTACGGGAATACTGTTCACCTATTTATAGACATGGGGCGCAGCCCATGTGAAATTACATCCATGCCCTTTACATTTACTAATAATTCTATAGTAACCCGCTGGGGTCTGAATAGCCTTTTCATCCTTAAGTCGGTTTCCTTTTTCACCACCTTGCCGAAGCTCTTCTGCGCACAACTTCGGCTTCACGCTATCCTTCGTACTCCTCACGCTCCTTCTCGCTATAGTTTCAATTCATGTCCGAAGGTACCTGTTCATGCATTATACTTCCAGAAACGTTGTTAAACCATGTTTTTGAGGACCTTCGGAAGCCGAAGGTCCCCAACACGCCATGGGAGGGCTTTGGTAGGGCACTTGTTGGGAGATGGAGATGGAGCCGAGTGCCTGGGAGGAAGAGGATCCGGGCGCACGCGGGAGCTAGGAGACCGCGGGGAAGAAGCCGAGGAGGAGAGAAGCGCAGCTGAGCAGACAGCCATGGGAGCAGGGAAAGAGCGCGCATCCATGGAGGGACCTCGACAGGACGCGGTGCAGGGGAGCTTCAGGGCACGGCGAGCTGGGGGCCAAGCGCTAGCCATTGGAGCAGACAGATGGGCGCGTAGGGGAGGCGCGCGCTATGGGAGGAAGAAAGCCGAGGAGGAGCGCCGCGTGAAGAAGATGCAGTCGGCTGGTAGAAAATTCCAGCGACGGTGAAGATAAGGCTGACGACGGTAGGGATAGGAACGCAGAGATGATTTTTTTTTTTCAAAATTTTCTCTTTCTCTTTTTTTTTACCGAAAATCGCAGATATTTCGAATAAAGATTCTTAGCGATGTATATAATGGGTCGACTATACGGACTACATATTTTATTATCCGAATCACGAAACAGAAAATCAGAGGAATAACGGATCTGGCTAAATCACGTTTGGATAATTTTCGTGACTATTCTAGGCACGATGTAAACGGACTAAACCAGAGTACATCTGTTGGGGACTTGTTCTCAAATGCTAAGAATTAAGAACAAGGCAACACAGAAAATGTTAAGTGTTAAAGTCCTTCGTCCTCCACAACATTATATCCCTTCGGGATATAAAGCATCTCGGACGAAGGTTACGGAGGACGTACCTTCGTAAACATAACAACGAGGGATGAAGTATTCACATAAACCACGAGATATGAAATAAACACTTACATATCATCATAGAATTATCTTCATTTTTATTATTATAAACAAATGCAAATAACTTCAAATTATAAATGTACCTTCGGTCCTGAAGAAAGCAAGAATACAAGTGTGATGCGAAGGCAAATGACAGGTTCGCGTGAACAGTACAGGGGTACTGTTCATCTATTTATAGACACAGGACGCAGCCTGTGACGAATTACAATTATGCCCCTTACAAAAGTTTACAACACTAACTTAGACCTCTATGGATAAAAAGGTCATTCTATCTCTATGTCGGTTTGTAACGCCGAAGCTCCATAAAAAGGAACCTTCGGCCATCTCCTGGGGACAATTTCAGCCGAAGCTGCTCCTTCGTGTAAGACCTTCGGCGCAACGAAGCATGGTCCCAACAGTAGCCCCTTTCGCGGCGCTAGATCGTTTTTCGTAACGAGCTTGATCCGTGAAAAAATCCTCCCAAGCTTCGGGAAGCCGAAGGTCCAAAAAACACCTTCCCTGAGCTCGTTGCCGAGAAACGATTCAATTCCCGAGCTCGTGTGGGTCCCACCTTGCAGAGTTACTGTTTGATCTTTGCGGTCCACTGGACAGCGAGTACAAGTTACTGCCCGCCTGGTGTAAAAATCTTGCCGCTTCGCCTTCTTACCTGCAGCACTATATAAACTGACGAGTAGGTCTGAAGTTACCACAGCATTCATTGCTATTTGCACTGTTTTGCTGCCAAAATTTTCAACCATAGCCGAAGCTTGATTCTCAGAATCTAACGAAGGTGCATCTCGAAGTCTGCTTCGTCAAAGAGGAAAGCTTCGGAAAAAAGGAAAAAGAAAAAAGTGTTTTAACTTCCCCAAACTTAGAATCAAATGGCCAGGGTACGATCTACTGCCAGAGTTGCACGTAATGGAGACGAAGCCGAAGGTTCGAATACTGTGCCCATCTCCGAAGCGATGCAGCGTTCCGGACTGGTGACTGCGGAAGAAATGCCTGCTGCCGAAGCAAACCCGACAACTGCCGAAGGAGAAGGGAACATTGAAGAAACCGACTCTGAAGATGACTACCGCATTGCCATGCCCAGCAAACCCAGCCACCTAGACTTCGGAAAGTCGACTGTTTCAAAGGTTGATCTCGCCAAGATGGTGAAAGCAGGTTTTTTCAGTGAAGATCAGAAGAAGCTACTTCGCTTCGGGGGAGAAGAGACCACCCCGAAGCCAGAGAAGGACGAGATTGTCATCTTCAAGAGCTTTTTAAAGGCTGGGCTAAGATTCCCTGTTCACGAGATTGTTGCAGAGATATTGAAGAGGTTTGGTATCTACCTTCACCAGTTAACTCCTAACGCTATCGTTAGGCTTAGCGTTTATATTTGGGCCCTCCGAAGCCAAGCAGTGGAGCCTTTTGCCGACAGTTTCTGTCGAGTTCATGAGTTGCATTATCAAACAAAGGCCAGAAAAGATGGGCTTCATGAAAACTTTGGTTGCTACAATTTTGCCTACCGGAAAACTGCAAAGTTTCCTGTAATCAGCTACCGAAGCAAATGGCCGGCAGGCTAGAAATCAGAATGGTTCTATGTCAAGGTTGATGACGACAAGGAGAAGCTTGTGCAAAGTCCACTCGAGCTGATCTTCGGAGAAACCCGACCCCGCTGCAACATGACACCAGAGGGTCAAACTCAACAGGCAATGGATGAATTCAGAATTATTGCAGAGCATATTGGTACCAGGGATCTGGTTCAAGAATTCTTGGCATTCAGAGTCTTCCCTACTCTGAAAGAATGGGAGATGCCAAAGTTAAAGGGGGAGAAGAAGGAGGGGGAACTTGTCCGGCTTCCTTACCACTTCAAATTCAAGAAATACTTTAAGAAGCCCTGCCAAGAGTGGCTGGACACAGTTGAGGTGATGTGTAATGAAATTCTTGGAAATTATTCGAAAAAAGAAGATCAACTGATGACAGCAGCCTTCGGCACCCGTCCGAAGCGAAGGCTGAACCGAGTGCTTGATGCCCTGGGCTTCGAGTACCCTGACTATGAGCAGTTAAGCAAGGGTGCTGAAGGCCAGAAAAGAAAAAGAGTGACCGAAACTCTGAATAAGGATGAAGAAAGACCAGCAAAAGAGAAGAAAATCCTCAAGAAAAGAAAAATATCGACTCCGAAGCGAAAGTTATCCGAAGAAGAGGGGACCCCCACACCACCTTCTACCAGCGACGTGGAAGAAATTTTAAAGGTAATGACTGAACCTGTGCCCACGAAGCTAAGTCCTTTAGGGCCTCAACTGATGAAGCTTTTTCGAAAGGTGGAGGAGCCGGAACAAACAAAGATAACCAAATCAAAGCGGCAAAGAATTATTGCAGTGACCGAAGTTATCGATAAGACGCCGCCGAGGGCATCAATCCAGAAAACAGCAGCTGCTGAAGACACAACAAACGTCGAAGTCGCACCTTCGGAGGTCGCGGCTACCGAAGCCGCTACAGTCGAAGATGTGAACTTAGAGACCACCATTGAGAACATCGACAAAATTTTGGAAGACATGGCTGCAGAAGAAGCTGCCGCTGCTGCTGAAAAAGCCATGGCCGCAGCACCTGAGAAGGGGAAAGAAATAGCCAAAGACGCTTCGGACGACGAGGCTTACACATTTCAAAATTTAATTGGGCAAAAACTTTCGAAGGACGAAATAGAAGAGCTTAAAGACTATGCCAAATCTTGCGGATACAGGCCAGGAGCTCTTCTATTCGGAGGTGTGGACGATGAAAAATTAGGCTGCATTCGAGACCAAACCGGAGCTAAGGTCATCGGTACTCTATCAAAGAGTATCGGTTTTCCAAAGCTAGAGACAGATATCAGCCGCTACCGACGACAACATATCGTCGGCAGCTTATTTTATTCCAATTTCAAGGTAAACAACCTTTTCTCTGGTCTTTATTGCTTTCAATAATGAAAATGTTATTAACGAAAGTTGTTTTTGTGCAGAGCATGCTACTGAGCAAAGCTCTGAAGATGCAGCAGGATTTGGAGGACAAAAAACACGAAGCTATAATTGGAAATTTAGAGAGCAAGATAAAAGAACAATTAGCTATCATTGAAAAGAAAGACTTCGAGCTTCAATCAACCGAAGGCTTGCTGGCAGAGACCGAAGCTAAAATATCAGAATTGAATTCGAAGCTTATCGGTCAATCAAAACAGTTTGAACAAGAAAAGCTAGAGCTTAATTCTAAACTTGAAGCCGAAGTCCAAGCCAACTCAAATTTGAAGAAATCATTAACAAGCCTTCAGGATAAATGTTTGAAATTTAGCAACAATTGTATCCAACAATTAAAGAAGATCTTTTACTCAGTTGGAGCCAGCAGCGGGAAGTTTACCCCTTCGGATGAAAATTTACCAAAAGCCTTCGATCATATCGAAGCTGAAATTGAAGAACTTGACGAAGTTATAGCCGGGCACGGTGACTTCTGTGCCTGGGTAGCTTCCCGGGGTACCGCTGCAGCATTCCTGAAGGCTGGCTGCGAACATGGAAAGATTGTTAACAGGCCCAACTTCACCCTGTCTCCATCAATCCTGGACGATATACCTGACCTCGCCCGAAGCATCTCAAATAGATTTATAAAAATGATATGGACAAAAGGCGGGCGGGAGAAGGCTGGAGACGAAGCTCGAAGTCATCTTGAACCAGTAAGAAATCATACTTTGTACTTACCTTCTCCTTCACACTTGATTTTTACTCGGGATACCTGGATTCATGTAGGATGACGAAGCTGAAGGTGATTAAAGAATATGCCGCCGAAGCGGAAGCCTGAAGAAGATTAGTAGGAGTAGGCTAGGAAAAACTCAGGATAATTTGTAACAACTTTTGTAAATACAATTAAACCGTTCTCAAGGAACTTTGTACATACCTTGTAATATATTCTTACCCCTTTATTGAGACGCTTTGATGTGGACGAAATCAGTATTTTGAGCCGAAGGCGAAAAAACACCTTCCCTTCTTTTCGTACACAACGAAGCATAAAAGACCACTTCTTCTTTTTGCCGAAGCTTTGCTTTTTTGTACATAACAAAACATAAAAGACTACTTCTTCTTTTTGCCGAAGCAACCACTTAGGAACACAGATGCTATGAATGAATGCTTATGAATGCAAATGCTATGATGTAATGTGTTGTGCGAATGAATGTCCAAAACATATAACCGAAGCCACACTCAGCCATTATTTCTTTAGAATCAACCACACATCAGCTCTGCATTCCCTTAGGAACGACTTTGGAGCTTCTTCGTCTTTTACTTAGACGGTATAAACTCTGCATTCCCTTAGGAACGTCTTTGGAGTTTCTTCGCCTTTTACTTAGGCGGTATAAGCTCTGCATTCCCTTAGGAACGTCTTTGGAGCTTCTTCGCCTTTTACTTTCGGCGGAACCAGCGTTGACTTTTCGCTGTGAGCTCTGCATCCCCTTAGGGACGTCTTTGGAGCTTCTTCTCTTTTTTTTTCAGTTTCGGCACTCGATGGTGCGTTCTCAGCTGTTACATTTACATTCTTTGGGGGATTTTGCTCTTATAAGACAAAAGGAAATTACACATGATGGCCCCATTAAAAACCTTTCTCCCCCTTTAGAAAGGAAAAGGGTGCCATGAAAAAGAAAAGAAAAATATAAAAAATTACATCAAGTTATACATAGTATCGCCGAAGCTCATCCGCATTCCAAGATCTTGGAATTTCGTTGCCATCCATGTCCTTCAATCTGTACGATCCAGGCCTTGACGAAGATACTACTAAGAATGGTCCTTCCCATTTCAACTGTAGCTTGCCCACTGTATCTGGGTTAGCCACTCTCCGAAGCACCAAGTGTCCCGGCTCAATATTTTTTAGTCGGACCTTTCTATCTCGCCACTTGACTGTTTCAGCTTGATATTTATTGATATTCTCCACGGCCTGAAGCCTGATCCCTTCTAAAGCATCTTTTTCCACAAGACAATCATCTTCAGGACTTGATTCTGCCGAAGCTACTACTCTTATTGATCCAGCTTTGGCTTCTTCCGGAGTTATTGCTTCGTCACCGAATAATAACTTGAATGGGGTAAAGCCTGTAGACCTTGATGCTGTTGTATTGTGGCCCCACACCACTTTGGTTAACTGGTCTGGCCACTTTCCCCTGGGTTGATTGAAGATTAACTTCATTATTCCTGTCATTATAATGCCGTTGGCCCTTTCAACAAGCCCATTCGACTCCGGATGCCTGACTGATGCAAAATGGATCTTCGTTCCAATTTGATCACAGAAATTTCTGAAAGCTTCGGAGTCGAACTGCGTTCCATTATCTACAGTAATGGCCTTCGGTACTCCGAAGCGACAGACAATGTTCTGCCAGAAAAACTTTTGGACAGTGGCCGAAGTTATTGTGGCTAATGGCTTCGCCTCAATCCATTTGGAAAAATACTCCACAGCTACTATAACATATTTCAGATTCCCTTGGGCCGGTGGTAATGGACCCAACAAGTCAAGGCCCCACCTTTGCAATGGCCAGATGGGTTGTATCAGCTGTGTCAAAGACGAAGGTTGCTTTTGATCTCTTGCACATTTTTGACAACCTTCGCACTTTTGAACTAACTCCGCTGCATCCGAAGCTGCCTTCGGCCAATAAAATCCTTGGCGGAACACTTTTCCAAGTAACGGCCTGGATCCGATGTGGGATCCACACAGGCCTGCATGTATCTCTTTCATCAACTCTATACCTTCGGCTCTAGATAGACACTTAAGCAGCGGAGCACAAACTCCATGTTTGTATAATTCCCCTTCTATCATGACATACGGACGAGCTCTTGCCTCTATTCTTTTATTGTAAGCTTCGTCATCTGAAAGGAACTTACCCTGAAGGTAAGAGATTATTTCAGTTCTCCAATCTTCGCTGTAAACAGGAGATATGTTGAGGACTGCTCTTTCAAGGAGCTCCACCGAAGGTGCCTTTATTGTTTCGAAGAACACATCCGAAGGTAACGGCAGCCCCTGTGCTGCAGACTTGGCTAGCAAATCAGCATGCTCATTTTGTCCTCGAGGGATATTCTTGACAGAGAATCCTTCGAAGGAGGCTTCGATCCTTCGGACCGTATCTAGATATTTTTCAAGCTTCGGATCTTTAGCCTTGCAACTTTTGTCAATATGACCCGAAACCACCTGGGAATCAGTTTTAAGAATTGCCCTTCTGATTCCCATTGCTTTTAATTTCCGAAGGCCCAGAAGCAGGGCTTCGTACTCAGTTATATTGTTCGTGCAGCTGAAATCAAGTCTTGCTGCATAACAAGTTTTGACCTTGGATGGTGAAACCAACACAGCAGCTGCACCTACGCCGAAGGTTCCCCAAGAGCCATCACAAAACACTGTCCACACTTCGGCATCTTTATTTGCTTCTTCATCCTGAGCCCCTAGCGTCCAGTCGGCAATGAAATCTGCCAATGCTTGAGACTGGATCGAGGATCTATGCACATAATCAATGTAAAATTCATTGAGCTCTGCAGCCCATTTCCCAATCCGTCCAGTAGCTTCTCTATTTCTCATTATATCCTTCAACGGCTGCGAAGAAGGAACAATAATATTGTATGCCTGAAAATAATGCCGAAGCTTCCTGGATGCCATTAAAACGGCGTACAATACCTTCTCCAGCTCTGTATAATTTTTCTTTGAGACACTAAGGACCTCAGATACAAAATATATTGGAACTTGCTTCTTTACTTGTCCATCAAGCTTCTCCTGGACAAGTGCTGCACTTACTGCCGCATGCGAAGCTGCTACATATAACAACAAAGGAGCCCCTGGCATTGGTGGAGTTAATGTTGTGAGATCTATCAAGTATTGCTTCAGCTCTTCGAAGGCTTTTTGTTGACTTGGGCCCCATTGAAAGACTTCGGCTGACTTCAACACCTCGAAAAATGGTAAGTTTCTTTCTGCTGATCTGGATATAAATCTGTTGAGAGATGCCAGCCTTCCTGTCAATCTTTGGGCCCCCTTTCTTGTAGTTGGTGGCTCCATTCGAAGTATAGCTTCGATTTTATTTGGATTAGCTTCGATTCCCTTTGTTGAAACCAAGCATCCAAGAAATTTACCCTTCTTTACTCCGAAGACACATTTTTCTGGATTCAGCTTCAGACCAGCTTGCCTGAAGCTGGCGAAGGTTTCCTGCAGATCAGCAATATGATTTTCCTGCTCTGTGCTTTTTACGATAATGTCATCAACATAGGTCAACACATTTCTGCCTATCTGAGACTGGAGAACCTTCGCAGTCATTCTGCTGAAACTCCCTCCAGCATTCTTGAGCCCCTCAGGCATCCGAAGATAGCAATATGTGCCACTTGGAGTTATGAAACTAGTCTTCGGCTCATCTTCCTTTTTCATCCAGATTTGATGATATCCTGAGTAACAGTCCAGGAGACTCATGAGCTCTGAAGAAGCTGCTGCATCGACTAGAGAGTCTATCCTTGGCAGCGGGAATTCGTCCTTCGGACAAGCCTTGTTGAGATCTGTGAAATCGATACACATTCTCCACTTGCCATTGGCCTTCTTCACCATAACAGTGTTAGCTAGCCACTCTGGATACTTCACTTCTCTGATAACTCCCGCACTGAGGAGCCTTTTTACTTCATTGCGAGCCCCTTCGGCCTTGTCATCCGACATCTTCCGAAGCCTCTGCTTTCGGGGTCTGAACGATGGGTCAACATTGAGCGAATGTTCAATAACATCCCGATTTACTCCACAGAGATCATTAGCTGACCATGCAAAAACATCTTTGTTGTTGAATAAAAACCTTATCAGGGTTTTCTCCTGGTCTTCAGATAATTGCGAACCCAACAGCACCTTCTGCTCTGCTATGTCCTCACACAATAGCATGGGCTTCGGCTGATCTGCTGAAGCTGCTTTCTCCCTTCTGAATTTGTACTGTTCACAAGCTTCAGTTCCATCTATATTATGGATTGCCTTGGAGTCGGTCCAGCTTCCTTCGGCCCTTCTAGCAGCTTCCTGGCTTCCATGAATAGCAATAGGCCCTTGGTCCGAAGGTATCTTCATGCAGAGATAAGCTGGGTGGAGAATTGCTTCGAAGGCATTAAGAGTACCACGGCCAATGATAGCATTGTAGGGATACTCCATGTCAACAATATCGAACACAATTTGCTCAGTCCTTGTGTTGTTAACAAATCCGAAGGCTACCGGCATGGTAATCTTCCCAAGTGCTACAATCTGCCGCCCTCCGAAGCCACAAAGAGGGTGCGTAGCATCGTAGATCTTGTCTTCGGGCTCTTGCATTTGTCTGAAGGCCTTAGCAAATATAATATCAGCTGCACTGCTTGTATCAACTAAGACATTGTGGACCAGAAATCCTTTGATCACGCAAGAGATAACCATGGCGTCATTGTGAGGATAATCCTTAAGCTGAAGGTCTTCCTGAGAGAAAGTAATTGGAATGTGGGACCATTTTGACTTGATGAAGGGTCCCTGCACTCCAACATGCTGCACCCTTCTCTGAGCCTCCTTCTTCTGCTTCTTGTTAGCCGGCTCTGAGCAAGAACCGCCTGTTATCGGGAGCACCATCTTCGAAGCCGAAGCAGGTCCAGCTTGATTGTTGAACGAAGCCATCAGCTCAGAAAAGTGGAAGTGAGTTCACCGGAGGTGGGCGCCAATGTTGGGGACTTGTTCTCAAATGCTAAGAATTAAGAACAAGGCAACACAGAAAATGTTAAGTGTTAAAGTCCTTCGTCCTCCACAACATTATATCCCTTCGGGATATAAAGCATCTCGGACGAAGGTTACGGAGGACGTACCTTCGTAAACATAACAACGAGGGATGAAGTATTCACATAAACCACGAGATATGAAATAAACACTTACATATCATCATAGAATTATCTTCATTTTTATTATTATAAACAAATGCAAATAACTTCAAATTATAAATGTACCTTCGGTCCTGAAGAAAGCAAGAATACAAGTGTGATGCGAAGGCAAATGACAGGTTCGCGTGAACAGTACAGGGGTACTGTTCATCTATTTATAGACACAGGACGCAGCCTGTGACGAATTACAATTATGCCCCTTACAAAAGTTTACAACACTAACTTAGACCTCTATGGATAAAAAGGTCATTCTATCTCTATGTCGGTTTGTAACGCCGAAGCTCCATAAAAAGGAACCTTCGGCCATCTCCTGGGGACAATTTCAGCCGAAGCTGCTCCTTCGTGTAAGACCTTCGGCGCAACGAAGCATGGTCCCAACATTTCTCTTTCTCTTTTTTTTTACCGAAAATCGCAGATATTTCGAATAAAGATTCTTAGCGATGTATATAATGGGTCGACTATACGGACTACATATTTTATTATCCGAATCACGAAACAGAAAATCAGAGGAATAACGGATCTGGCTAAATCACGTTTGGATAATTTTCGTGACTATTCTAGGCACGATGTAAACGGACTAAACCAGAGTACATCAGATTCGATATTTTACTCTGCGTTTGATTTAGTTGACTTCAGACGAATTCCGTTCGCTACTCGAACACTCGACTAGAGAACAATTCAATTAAAAATCAGTACACGCGATGTCACGGATAACAAAAAGGGAACTAAATTATTTTACACTGAAAGCTTAGTCGTCGAGTTCTTCTTAATCTTTTTGGGATAAAATCGTCCGAGTGGGTCGGGCTTCTGAATTCGTATTTGCGTGAGCGATGAGTTTTAAGTAATCACCGGACGCATCGATTTTCGGAACAACTATGTTCCGAACATCAAGGAAATTTAGGAAGAGCCCGGATAAATAAAGACGATGTCGAACTCGCGATAGACAAAACAGATGCGATATTAAAATTGCAATAGGCGAAGATGATTAAAATTTAGCATTCGTTTTATCCACTGATATTATGTGCTTAAATCCATACTCGTTGTCGAGCAGACGGTAAACACCTGGGGTGTTACAGACCGGGGGTCTCTGCGCAAAACTACCAAAGCGGGCACGTGCGGGCGTGAGTTTCCCCCGTTGGTGGGCCGGTTTGGGCTGGTTTCAGCCCAATACTTTTCCTTTTCTTTCTTTTTCTTTTTTTCAGCCAGGATTGGAAATTTATAGGAAATTCTACAAAAATGATAAAATCATGGGACTAATTTTACTAGACTCCAAATTTCTCTAGTATTTAATAAAAATAGTTCCAAGATTTTTAGTCCAAACCAGGAATTATTTAGCATTTAAAGATGCCTAAACCTAGCCTTTTAGAATTAAATTGGTAGCTCCAAAAATAATAAAACTTGTCGGGTAAGCTTGGTTTAGTGATTAAAGCTCTTGGGTAAAGTTTGACATGCTTTTGACATTGTTTGATCCCAAACCCATGAAACTAGCTTTCTAGGATATAACTGCCTAAGCCTAATAGAGTCTAACTCAGGAAACCCTAGTAACTAGTGTGTACCATAAAGGAAAGTTGCATTCAAGATACAACTTAGTATATTTCTATTATAACTACATATTCATAGCATCACATAAGCATTCATGTATATGTATGGCTATGTATAGAAAACAAAGAAGTGGTAGTCGAAGTTGCACTGCAAGCTGAAATTCCACCTGTTGAGAACAACTTCTACTTTGATATCTCTGGAACAGACCCTAAGCCTCCTACAACACAAGACAAGCCCCGATGCATTTACCCTTTCCTTGTTGTTTTAAACTCTTTATCACTTGAAATGATGCATTAGGTGATAGGAGTTGTGTGCTAAACAATTGATGCATTCCCTAAGGAGAGGCTTCATTCCTATAATGCTAGAGCCGATGGAGAATCGGCTAAATCTCAAGTAAAAGTAAATAGTGAATACATCCAAAGAAAACATGTCCTAGGTTTCGGATAGTCTAGCCCTAGAGGTCGGACAGTCCGAAGAAGAACAGAAAGAGTCACAAGGCTCGGCCTCTATCACGGACAGTTTGGCCCTTCCTTAAATGGTCTGGCCACTTCTAGAGAGTGATGCAACACAAGTCCTGTGTTACAGAAGGTCCAGCCCCTGAGGCCGTACAGTCTGCATCCATGCAGAGAGCATCGAATTCCTCCGAAGGGAGCACAATAGAGGAATTTTGGGATCTCGACAAGTTAGGGTAGAGGTTTACAATGGTTGATCCTTTGGAGGAGATTGATATAGGAGATGGTACAACTCCAAGGCATACTTTTGTGAATAAGATCCAGGAAACTGAACCTAGAGATGAAATGACCAGTTTATTAAAAGAATACTATGATTGTTTTGCTTGGAATTACACCGAGATGCCAGGATTAAGCCGAGAGATAGTAGAGCATTGGCTGCCTATCAAATCTAGGTTTAGGCCTTTCAAGCAAAGACCAAGATCATTTCGTCCATAATTACTCCTCAGGATTAAGGACAAAATTCATTGGATCTTATAGGCTAATTTTATCAGACCTTGCTGATATGTAGAGTGGGTCTCTAATATTGTGCTTGTGGAAAAGAAGGAATCTGGTATGCTTAGAGTGTCAGCCTTTATATGTCCAGGCTTCATTGGTTTATTTAAGTGGGTTGTCATGACATTCTGTTTAAAAATGCCAGTGCCACTTATCAGAGGGCTATGAATTTGATCTTTCACGAGTTTATTGGAAACACTATGGAAGTTTACGTTTATGATATTTGTGGCGGAACCGACCGAATTATTCCAGCTTAAGTGCCCAAGTCACACCCTCAAGGGCAGCAACACACTTAAACCGGAATAACCCGTCAGTCCCTCGGATCTAGTCCAATAAAGCCAATTATCCAGGATCGAATACCACTAGCTCACTCGAAGCTGAGGCACAGAGAAATACAATAAAGCATAATACCATAAATTAAGAAAGTAACATTAGTGATTACATTATCGGAGTTGCAGAAATGATAACTATAAATTTTAGTGCAACGGAAATGACTAACGGAGAAAACCGAGTAACATGGCAAAGCCTGGCCACGCTACTCCTCTTGGTCCTCTCCTGCGGAAGCAGTAACCCACTCGACCATCTATCTCGGTGGCAGGGATGAAGGCCAAGTCACACCATCAATCAATCATCCTAAGGAGTACCTGCAAAAATTATGCCACAAGCAAGGCTGAGTATACTAATACTCATCTAGACTTTCCCAGTGTGAGGAGTCTACTCCTCTACCTCTAGACATGCAGCTGTTTGGCTGAGGGGTTTGGTTTGCCGAAAGCACTAGCTGAGTCAAAAATCAAGTTTTAGCTTTTCAAGTTTTAATATGATCCTTTTAAACTAGATGAGTACCTAGCTATTCATACATGGTATCAAACATTTTATCAATCAACATCTTTTGCTAGTCACCTCATTTCCACTTATTACTCAATGCAGCAGCATGGATCAAGCAGTCTCATTAGCTGCGAGAAGCAGACGATTCGAATCGAGTTTTTAAACCTTGCAAGGTAAACCTAAATACACGACGTGGTGAGGCACCCCGTCCCCACACACATCAACCGTCCCCATCGATTCCCTGGCAACAGAAAGAGGCCCACCGCCTTGGCGTACAATGCCTCACTGACCCCGACTGCCGTCGTGCAGTGACCGCACTTGTACCCACCATAACCGGAATTGGAGACCACATCTCAGGTCGCGTGAGGAGATCAATCCGCGGGCAGGTTCACTCAGGTACTAGGCTTACCGATCGACCATATTTCTCGGCATGTGCTTAGTATGTTCAAATGCTTGACACATGGTACCACACCTTAATCCTTATTCCAATTTCTGTCTCGTAGACAACGCATCCCCATGGATCGTTGTCCACAGACCATCATCATATGATATATAATTGGATATAATCAAATCCTGACCTCACGCGAGTGCTAGAAAAATCACTCGACTTCTACCGAGATCCCTATTTAGTAAAGCAGCTACTCGACCTAGCATACTAGTATCCATCTCAAAATGAATCCTAAGTTCATGCAACTAGGGTTTCAGGCAACTCCTACACTTAAGTGCACAACACAAACCTACAATCATTAAGTGTAGTAAAATAGCATATAAAAATAGTTATGCATAAAACCGGGGCTTGCCTTTAATTTAGGGGGGAGGTGCTCACTTGGCGAGCATCCACTGGTTAAGTCCATCCTTCCTTGGGTTGTCCACCAACTGCATCTTGTGGGTGGCACCACATCACTTGCACGATCATCCCCTCTCGGTCCTAAATGAGATGCAAGATGCATATGTATGAATATAATGAAATAGCACAAGATACTTTAAGTACATGTTAGCGAATTAAACACTAAGTAGTGAGACCTCATAAGCAACCACACACACTAGCGTTAGCTAACTACATGTCATCGAGCGCACAATATTAGCACCACTAAAAAGACGACAAACATTTTGTATATTTATGCAACACAATACGACATCACAAGTACGCGCATTTTATTTATTTGGATACGGCTTTTCATTAGTTCTTCTAGTGATTGTACAAAAGCATCCCAAACCACACAAGTTTCACAGAGTACCTAGGCATCAATAACTACGGAACTCCTATCCACAGCCAACTACAGCAGGCAAGCACATTAATCATGGACACATGTTAACTTAAGTTTAGACATTACAAGTCTAAGTCCGTTAAGTGCTAACTAAGCATTTTTAGCCAAAAGGGTGAACTCAACCATCAAATGGGCACTTGTAGATTTTTGGACAGCAATAAAGCAGTTACTTGTTTTAATCATAACTTTTAAAAAATAATTCAAAAATAGCAAACTAGAACTTTCTGGAAAGTTTAGAAAGTGCTCTGCAGCTTTGGTATTGTCATCACAATATGATTCAACACTTAGCAAAGTCGAATTGTGCAAACACAGCAGCTCGGT
The DNA here is from genome assembly GCA_029449295.1 of Zea luxurians. Taxonomy (NCBI): domain Eukaryota; kingdom Viridiplantae; phylum Streptophyta; class Magnoliopsida; order Poales; family Poaceae; genus Zea; species Zea luxurians. Next base: position 33,636 of record JAOPSE010001033.1, on the reverse strand, counting down.
CCAGATTTGGACAGATTCAGACTTGGGAATTCAAAATTTCATAACTAAGGATTCAAACATCCAAACAGAGTGATCTTAGACTTTCTGGAAAGCTAATTAAATGTTCTATAAATTATTTATAAACATCACTGGCTGGTTTAATATGTACCAAGGGTAAAATACACTATCAAGGCTGTGCTGTCCAGAACTGGACAGATTCAGTCTTCAGACTTTAAACATCCATAACTTAATCTTCAGATCACCAAAAGGAGTGATCCAAGACTTTTAGGAAAGCTTGGCAAAAGAACTACATAACCTTTATAATCACCAAGAAGTGATTCCAGGTTTAATCAAATCAAACATTACAGTTTTCGAAATCTGTTCTGTCAGTGGACAGAACACAACAACCAGTTTGTAAAATTCATAACTCCTAAACTGTCAGGCCTATGGTTATGAAATTTTAACACAAGCAAGATAAGAAAAAATCTACAACTTTCGTATAATCGAAAAAGACTGATTGTAAGACTAAATTAGGCAAACAATGCAGTTTCTGAAATCTGTACAAAATTTGGACAGATTCAGTTACTGAATTTGTCAACAGCATAACTCCTAAACGATCAGACTTATGGCTATGAAATTTTAACACAAGTAAAATAATAAGGTTATCTACAACTTTTCTATAGCACATGTCTACAGAAAACACAATTTAGTTCATCAAATATACAGCACGGGAAAATCACTGCGTGCAGTTCAAAACAGCAACTAATAAATTTCAGCTCCTATACAATTCAAGAATTGCCACGTTCTAGATACTTGAATTATTCTAACACTTTGACAATTGTTAGAGTTAAAATAACCAAGTGAAAACTAACAAGTAGACTTACTAATTTTTATACAAGTTATTCCGCACTCTAGAACTACCATACACAATAAATCAATGCATTCACCACAATCATCAAATCCGGCATATATGTACATCGAAGCGCTTTTCACCCACTAGTTCGCATTTTAGCTTAGACACCACAGGAGCACTACTAATTTTTACTCGTGTCATTTAGTGCAATAAAATTACCACATACATTCAACAAACTCATTCACCACGTAAATAGCATCACCACACATGACCTCGACTTAACCACAAAGGAAGCGATGACTACTTCGGCATGTCACCACCTCATCACATTGCATAAAACAGATACATTTTTCACATAAGCACATAATTTATATCTTCGATCCATTCTATCCTACACCATGATCAATACATAAAATATTTTTAACATAGACAAACCCATTAGTCGACTGCGGAAACTGCCAAGCATGTTTTACGCTTTATTAAATTTACCACAGCTAACACACTACTTTACAACGAAGTGTTTTAATAAACAATTAATACATCCGCGACCAATCCCTATGATGCACAAATGAACCATTGCAGGCACACAAACACTTGTTGGCATTCCAATCGCAAACACATCTACGCGTACAACTTTCTCCTCCATGAATTTTAATTCGCATACAACATATTCACATACAAATATATATAAGACAATGAAAAATGTGCAAGTAAGTCAATCACATGGATTCAACCTGAACGAGTCGGGACTTAGCCGCATGGACTGTCCACAAGGATCGGCGTTTCGTCGAATGGGCATGGCGCGAAGCGCGACATCGACCGTTAGATGTGAAAACCCACAAATTTGTTGGCGACAGTCCATCGAACATTACAAACGCTAAAAAAATAGCGAGGACAACGGGGAGGTTTCTCACCACGAGTTTCGACGGCGTCGCGGATGGGGCTGCGTACACCCGATTAGAGCCCGACGACGAGTGCGACGAGGCAACCCTCGCAGCAGTGCTGCTGCACTGGAGAAAGGGCACGGGATCTGGATGGGAATAGGCACGATGGGCATGAGGAGAGCTCGGCCAAGAAGGAGCTCGGCTGGCGAGGCGAGGTAGGATGTCAGCGAGGGCTGCTCGCTGCATGCGACCAGCGAGGACAAAGCAGCGAGTTTGGATGATGAGATTTCCAGCCAAGTGGAAGACGCCAGCCGTTTCAAGGCACCATGGGGGCTCCTGCGTCGAATAGAGAGCAGGGAGGAGGGGTGCTCGCGGTAGAGAGAAGAGGAACAGGGGGTGTCAGCATGGAGCAGGGGCCAGCGCCATTGGAGGAGTGCCACTGCACTGCTCTATCATGGGAAAAAATAGTGAGCAGCTGAGCAGGGGAGGAAGCTAGTCCACGCCTGGGGAAGGGAGGTAGTGGCGCTGGGCAGCAAAGGGGAGGACGCCATTGGAGGGGACATGCAGAGCTACTGGATTCCTGTGCGCCGAACTAGAGAAGCAAGGGGAGGTGCCACGGACAGACATGGAAGGGAGCACAGAGGTTGTGCTCGAGCTCTGCGTTTTCTGGACAGAGGGGACAGGTTTCCCATGTGCCAGCACTTGGGGAAAATGGCGGCCAGGTGGGGCTGCTGAGGGGGAAGCCCCATGTGCCTGGACCAGTGGCTGGGAGCAGGAAGGGAGCGCCGAGGAAGCTAGAGCCGAGCCTCCATGGATGGGGAGCTTTCCGCACTATGAACAGGGGCAAGGAGAGAGGAGGAAGAAGGGAGAGGGGGCGAGTAGAGCTGCTGGCTTCTTGTGCGTCGGCGTTGAGGGAGGAGGGGTGCAGCGAAGGGGGTGGCGCCATGAGAAGAAGAGCTCCTGCTCTGGCGTGCGTGAAGGAGCTGGCTGCTGTCGTGAGGGAGAAGGCAGGGACAACGAAGAAGGAAGTGGTGACTGAAAAAGATAGGGGTGGGAATGAAAAATGGCCAAGTGCAAAGGGAGAGGAATCCTATTTATAGAAGAAGCCCTAGGGTTAGGGTTTCTTAGTGGGCCTATTGGGCTTGAATGGGCTTGGCCCAAAACACGTAATCGGGCTGCGCCAAAATATTTTCCGGAACAAAATGCTCCTGCGGAATTCGTCTCAATGGAGAACAGAGTGAAATAAAGTTCGGACGAACGGACGATTGAGCGATTAATTCGGTCGAGAGTTGGATTTGATTTTTTCTCGGAAATAACTCCCTACGCGTGATTCGAAAATAAATCGTCTTGAGATATGAATGGCTTTCGGATTTACGATTGAAAGAGACAAATCGCAACATTTAAAAATCATTGCCGATGTTGATTTTTAAAATCAGATTGGATACAGAGATATTAAGCCGAATCGGACAAAACTGATTAGAGGACGACATATTGAGTATTCCGTTTGAGAGTACGGATTTGGATAAAATAGTCAGACATAGATCAAGTTCGAGGAATTAGACTCGGGCTCAGATCGAATAACAACCATCGAGAGTTTGGTTTAATGAGCTTCAGATGAGGTTTTATAAATCAAGAATGATTAACGAGTTTGCATCCGTGCTGAGAATAAAAATTTTAACATGGTCCAAAATTGGTTGTTTCTCATGATCGAATAACTCCGAATTCGGTGAATTGTGAATGGATAGTCTGGATAATCAGAGACATACGCGAGCGAGAAATAGAAATTTTCACTGAGCATCTGAGATTAGGATAAATTCCCGACATAACTCAAAATTGACACCTGGGGTGTCACAGCCTTCCCCCCTTAAAAAATCTCGTCCCGAGATTCGAATGAGGATCTTTAAGGGTGGAGAAGCATGTAACTCCCAGGCTGGAAATAGATGCAAATTCATGAGATGAGATCTGACAAGATACTGAAGATAGATTTGGGTAGAATATCGTGACATATTGAGACAAAATGCAGCGATCACTTTGATAGAATATCCATAAATATAGCACATCAGTATAGTCTCGTAATGGATCACAACTATTAACCGTGATACCAGCGCATGCCGAGTAGCTCAACCATGTGTGCGCGCCCACAGGAGACTCTCGGTTTCGTCGCGGGACCATCAGTCGTTTAGTCACAACATCATTACTAAACATAACAAATGAGAAATCCACGTGACACAATTAGATGGAGACCATGAGAGTATGGCTCATAAATAAGAATGTGATCGGAGTTGAAGCAGAGATTGCTGGCAAAAAGAGCATCACGTGAGAACTCTTCAACTCCACGAACTTGTCATGATCACCACGAAGATTAATCGGCAAGAGACTAGCACGAGATTTGATATGAGGATAAACTGACCATGAGATCAAGATTGATAAGCTTTTAGAGACATGAGAGAACCAAGGACAATAATGAAATCCATTGAACTAAATGGATACACTGTTCAAAGATAAAATTTGATAAAACAACGTCATGATCCTCGGAAAAGGGTTATGAGAATGACCAGAATTAAGAGATTTAGGCAAGATCAACATCCGATACTTGAGAACGGGTTATAGCAGATAACCAGATAACGGGGCAGAATCGATGAAGGATCTAGAGATTCGGATGATAGGGCCACAACATGATTCACAAGGAAAAGATTACCAGATCTAGGTGAAAGGAGAGGTAGTCAGATGAGATTGATTAGGATGGGCACCAGAAAGATTAGGAATGTTCGGGACAAGATCTATGGAAAGAAACATGGCCTAGATAGGGTTCGCGCAACTAGACACCAAACGACAATCATTTTTTGACACAACAAGTGACAAGGAAGCTTTAGTCGATTTAGGGGTCAAGCTATGGGTGTCTATAGTTGTGTAGGTGTAAATTCAAGGGTAAAACACTCAAGGGTTAGAAAACACCAACACAAGAATAATTAATTTTAATTTTTTTAAAGAGGGTTCACTTGCTAAACTCAAGGTTGTTTGGAGAAGGGGGTCTTTTTATGAACAGAACAAGCAACAATTTTTTTTTGCAAAAAGGGTTGAACATTTACAATACCACCTAGATAGCAAGGCAAGAGAAACACATAACACAACCTAATAAGACTTACCAATCTGGCATGAGGTAAGGCATTTCTTAGAGTTCACAAGGTGACAATACATCACATTATTAACAAGTTCTTATTGTTGGAATAATGGTGAGAGAAGCATGTTGATGCACAAGAGATAATTATAATGCGACAATCATGATGCATGCTCATTATAGTCGTCTTCTCAGACCTAACTAATTTTTCGGATGCTTCTACAGCATCCTAATAGTAGTAATAGTAGCCTTTACGGCCTCTATAAATATAGCCACCTAGCTACCCATCTATTTCCTAAGGCTTCACGTCCTAGGTCTATCCTTATCGGCCTGACGATCTATCCAACATTGTTTCTAAGCAAGTCTTACTTTAGAATAGGTTTGAAATCATGACTTATTGACTTCTCTGTAATGGTATTCGCTCCGATACCAGCTGTGGCAGAACCGCCCGAATTATTCCAGCTTAAGTGCCCAAGTCACACTCGCAAGGGCAGCAACACACTTAAACCAGAATAACCCGTCAGTCCCTCGGATCTAGTCCGATAAAGCCACTTATCCAGAATCGAATACCACTAGCTCACTCGAAGGTGAGGCACAGAGAAAAACAATAAAGCATAATACCATAAATTAAGAAAGTAACATTAGTGATTACATTATCGGAGTTGCAGAAATGATAACCATAAATTTTAGTGCAGCGGAAATGACTAACGGAGAAAACCGAGTAACATGGCGAAGCCTAGCCATGCTACTCCTCCTGGTCCTCTCCTGCGGAAGCAGTAACCCACTCGACCATCTATCCCGGTGGCAGGGACGAAGGCCAAGTCACACCATCAATCAATCATCCTAAGGAGTACCTGCAAAAATTATGCCACAAGCAAGGCTGAGTATACTAATACTCAGCTAGACTTACCCGGTGTGAGGAGTCTACTCCTCTACCTCTAGACATGCAGTTGTTTGGCTAAGGGGTTTGGTTTGCCAAAAGCACTAGCTGAGTCAAAAATCAAGTTTTAGCTTTTCAAGTTTTAGTATGATCCTTTTAAACTAGATGAGTACCTAGCTATTCATACATGGTATCAAATATTTTATCAATCAACATCTTTTGCCAGTCACCTCATTTCCACTTATTACTCAATGCAGCATCATGGATCAAGCAGCCTCATTAGCTGCGAGAAGCAGACGATTCGAATCGAGTTTTTAAACCATGCAAGGTAAACCTAAACACACGACGTGGCGAAGCACTCCGTCCCCACACACATCAACCATCCCCATCGATTCCCTGGCAACAGAAAGAGGCCCACCGCCTTGGCATACAATGCCTCACTGACCCCGACTGCCGTCGTGCAGTGACCGCACTTGTACCCACCATAACCGGAATGGGAGACCACGTCTCAGGTCGCGTGAGGAGATCAATCCGCGGGCAGGTTCACTCAGGTACTAGGCTTACCGATTTACCATATTTCTCGGCATGTGCTTAGTACGTTCAAACGCTTGACATACTGTACGACACCTTAATCCTTATTCCAATTTCCATCTCGTAGACAACGCATCCCCATGGATCATTGTCCACAGACCATCATCATATGATATATAATTGGATACAATCAATTCCTGACCTCGCGCGAGTGCTAGAAAAATCACTCGACTTCTACCGAGATCCCTATTTAGTAAAGCAGCTACTCGACCTAGCATACTTGTATCCATCTCAAAAGGAATCCTAAGTTCATGCAACAAGGGTTTCAGGCAACTCCTACACTTAAGTACACAGCACAAACCTACAATCAATAAGTGCAGTAAAATAGCATATATAAACGGTTATGCATAAAACCGGGGCTTGCCTTTAATTTTGGGGGGAGGTGCTCGTTTAGCGAGCATCCACTGGTTAAGTCCATCCTTTCTTGGGTTGTCCACCAACTGCATCTTGTGGGTGGCACCACATCACTTGCACGATCATCCCCTCTCGGTCCTAAATGAGATGCAAGATGCATATGTATGAATATAATGAAATAGCACAAGATACTTTAAGTACATGTTAGCGAATTAAACACTAAGTAGCGAGACCTCATAAGCAACCACACACACTAGCGTTAGCTAACTACATGTCATCGAGCGCACAACATTAGCACCACTAAAAAGACGACAAACATTTTGTATATTTACGCAACACAATTACAACATCACAAGTACGCGCATTTTATTTATTTGGATACGGCTTTTCATTAGTTCTTCTAGTGATTGTACAAAAGCATCTCAAACCACACAAGTTTCACAGAGTACCTAGGCATCAATAACTATAGAACTCCTATCCACAGCCAACTACAGCCGGCAAGCACATTAATCATGGACACATGTTAACTTAAGTTTAGACATTACATGTCTAAGTCCGTTAAGTGCTAACTAAGCATTTTTAGCCAAAAGGGTGAACTCAACCATCAAATGGGCACCTGCAGATTTTTGGACAGCAATACAGCAGTTATTTGTTTTAATCATAACTTTTCAAAAATTAATCCAAAAATAGCAAACTAGGACTTTCTGGAAAGTTTAGAAAGTGCTCTACAGCTTTGGTATTGTCATCACAACATGATTCAACACTTAGCAAAGTCGAATTATGCAAACACAGCAGCTCCGTCCAGATTTGGACAGATTCAGATTTGGACTTCAAAATTTCATAACTAAGGATTCAAACATCCAAACAGAGTGATCTTAGACTTTATGGAAATCTAATTAAATGTTCTACAAATTATTTATAAACATCACTGGCTGGTTTAATATGTACCAAGGGTAAAATACACTATGAAGGCTGTGCTGTCCAGAGCTGGACAGATTCGGTCTTCATACTTTAAACATCCATAACTTAATCTTCAGATCACCAAAAAGAGTGATCCAAGACTTTTCGGAAAGCTTGGCAAAAGCACTACATAACTTTTATAATCACCAAGAAGTGATTCCAGGTTTAATCAAATCAAACATTATAGTTTTCGAAATCTGTTCTGTCAGTGGACAGAACACAGCAACCAGTTTGTAAAATTCATAACTCCTAAACTGTCAAGCCTATGGTTATGAAATTTTAACACAAGCAAGATAAGAAAAACATCTACAACTTTCTTATAATCGACAAGGACTGATTGTAACAATAATTAGGCAAACAATGCAGTTTCTGAAATCTGTACAGAATTTGGACAGATTCAGTTACTGAATTTGTGAACAGCATAACTCCTAAACGATCAGACTTATGACTATGAAATTTTAACACAAGTAATATAATAAGGTTATCTACAACTTTTCTATAGCACATGTCTACAGAAAACATAATTTAGTTCATCAAACATACAGCACGGGGAAATCACTGCGTGCAGTTCAAAACAGCAACTAATAAATTTCAGCTCCTATACAATTCAAGAATTGCCGCGTTCTAGATACTTGAATTATTCTAACACTTTGACAATTGTTAGAGTTAAAATAACCAAGTGAGAACTAACAAGTAGAATTACTAATTTTTATACAAGTTATTTCGCGCTCTAGAAGTACCATACACAATACATCAACGCATTCACCACAATCATCAAATCCGGCATATATGTACATCGAAGCGCTTTTCACCCACTAGTTCACATTTTAGCTTAGACACCACAGGAGCACTACTAATTTTTACCCCTGTCATTTAGTACACTAAAATTACCACATACATTCAACAAACTCATTCACCACATAAATATCATCACCACACATGACCTCCACTCAACCACAGAGGAAGCGATGACTACTTCGGCATGTCACCACCTCATCACATTGCATAAAACAGATACATTTTTCACATAAGCACATAATTTATATCTTCGATCTATTCTATCCTACACCATGATGAATACATAAAATATTTTTAACATAGACGAACCCATTAGTCGACTGCGGAAACTACCAAGCATGTTTTACGCTTTATTAAATTTACCACAACTAACACACTACTTTACGACGAAGTGTTTTAACAAACAATTAAAACATCTGCGACCAATCCCTACGACGCACAAATGAACCATTGCAAGCACACAAACACTTGTTGGCACTCCAATCGCAAACACATCTACGCGTACCACTTTCTCCTCCATGAATTTTAATTCGCATACAACATATTCACATACATATATATACATGACAATGACAAATGTGCAAGTAAGTCGATCACATGGATTCAACCTGAACGAGTCGGGACTTAGCCGCATGGACTATCCACAAGGCTCGGTGTTTCGTCGAATGGGGAAGGCGCGAAGCGCGACGTCGACTGTTAGCTATGAAAACACACAAATTTGTTGGCGACAGTCCATCGAACATTACAAACGCTAAAAAAATAGCGAGGACAGCGGGGGGTTTCTCACCACGAGTTTCGACGGCACCGCGGAAGGGGCTGCGTACACCCGATTAGAGCCTAACGACGAGTGCGACGAGGCAACCCTCACAGCAGTGCTGCTGCACTGGAGAAAGGGCACGGGATCTGGATGGGAATAGGCGCGACGGGCATGAGGAGAGCTTGGCCAAGAAGTAGCTCGGCTGGCAAGGCGAGGGAGGATGTCAGCGAGGGCTGCTCGCTGCACGCGACCAGCGAGGACAGGCAGCGGGTTTGGATGATGAGATTTCCGGCCAAGTGGAAGACGCTAGCCGTTTCAAGGCACCATGGGGGCTCCTGCGTCGAATAGAGAGCAGGGAGGAGGGGTGCTCGCGGTAGAGAGAAGAGGAACATGGGGTGTCGGCATGGAGTAGGGGCCAGCGCCAAGGGAGGAGTGCCGCTACACTCCTCTATCGTGGGGAAAAACAGTGAGCGACTGAGCAGGGGAGGAAGCTCGTCCGCGCCTGGGGAAGGGAAGTAGTGGTGCTGGGCAGCAAAGGGGAGGACACCATTGGAGGGGACGTGCAGAGCTACTGGATCCCTGTGCGCCGAACCAGAGAAGCAAGGGGAGGTGCCACAGACGGACATGGAAGGGAGCAGAGTGGTTGTGCTCGAGCTCTACGTTTTCTGGATAGAGGGGACAGGGTTCCCATGGGCCAGCACTTGGGGAAAATGGCGGCCAGGTGGGGCTGCCGAGGGGGAAGCCCCATGTGCCTGGACCAACGGCTGGGAGCAGGAAGGGAGCACAGAGGAAGCTAGAGCCGAGCCTCCATGGATGGGGAGCTTTCTGCGCTATGAACTGGGGCAAGGAGAGAGGAGGAAGAAGGGAGACGCGACAAGTAGAGCTGCTGGCTTCCTGTGCGCCGGCGTTGAGGGAGGAGGGGTGCAGCGAAGGGGGTGGCGCCATGAGAAGAAGAGCTCCTGCTCTGGCGTGCGTGAAGGAGCTGGCTGCTGCCGTGAGGGAGAAGACAGGGACAAAGAAGAAGGAAGTGACGGCTGAAAAAAGATAGGGGTGGGAATGAAAAATGGCCAAGTACAAGGAGAGAGGGATCCTATTTATAGAAGAAGCCCTAGGGTTAGGGTTTGTTAGTGGGCCTATTGGGCTTGAATGGGCTTGGCCCAAAACACGTAATCGGGCTGCGCCAAAATATTTTCTGGAACAAAATGCTCCTGCGGAATTCGTCTCAATGGAGAACAGAGCGAAATAAAGTTCGGATGAACGGACGATTGAGCGATTAATTTGGCCGAGAGTTGGATTTGATTTTTGCTCAGAAATAACTCCCTACGCGTGATTCGAAAATAAATCGTCCTGAGATATGAATGGCTTTCGGATTTACGATTGAAAGAGACAAATCGCGACATTTAAAAATCATTGCCGATGTTGATTTTAAAAATCAGATTGGATACAGAGATATTAAGCCGAATCGGATAAAACTGATTAGAGGACGACATATTGAGTATTCCGTTTGAGAGTACGGATTTGGATAAAATAGTCAGACATAGATCAAGTTCGAGGAATTAGACTCGGGCTCAGATCAAATAACAACCGTCGAGAGTTTGGTTTAATGAGCTTCAGATGAGGTTTTATAAATCAAGAATGATTAACGAGTTTGCATCCGTGCTGAGAATAAAAGTTTTAACACGCTCCAAAATTGGTTGTTTCTCGCGATTGAATAACTCCGAATTCGGTGAATTGTGAATGGATAGTCTGGATAATCAGAGACATACGTGAGCGAGAAATAGAAATTTTCACTGAGCATATGAGATTAGTATAAATTCTCGACATAACACGAAATTGACACCTGGGGTGTCACAATATTGTAGTCAAATTGGCTATGTTTGGCTATCGTATAACTGAATTGTGCAAAGCCTTCGATAAAATGTGTTGGTACGTTTTAAAAATGAACCCGCATAAATGTGCTTTTGGAGTGTCGGTTGGTAAGTTCTTAGGATTTGTCATTCATGAACATGGTATAGAGATAGATCCCAACCAAATCAATTCCATTTGGGATGTGGGAGCGCCAACCTGTAAGCTTGAGATGCAGATGTTTCTCGGTGAAGTAAATTATTTACGAAGGTTTATTTCTAACTTAGACGAGAAGATTGATGCTTTCACTCCTATCCTTCGGCTTAAAAATGATGTCGATTTCACTTGGGGGCAGAACAACAGGAAGCATTTGATCTTATTAGAAAATATTTGTCTTCAGCTCCAGTATTGAAAGCACCACAAGCGGGTGTACCATTTAGGTTATACATGCCAGCCGAAGATAAAGTTATTGGAGTTGTTCTGACACAAAAGACCGAACAAAAGGAACATGTGGTGACCTACTTAAGCCGAAAGCTGGTGGATGCTGAAACAAGGTACACCTTCATTGAGAAATTATGCTTATGCCTGTTTTATGTATGCACCAAATGTAGGTGTTATCTATTGTGTAGTCATTGCATCGTTTCTGGTCAAACCGATGTGATTAAATACATGTTGCAAAACCCAGTCACAAGTGGTAGAGTTGGTAAATTGGCTTATGCACTTATAAAATATGACTTGGACTATGAATCACTAAAATTTATGAAAGACCAGGCCATAGCAGATTTTATTGTAGAACATCAGATTGATGATACACATAAACTAGATATGTCATATCTCACTATTACTCACTGGACTTTGTATTTTGATGGATCGATTTGTAACGAAGGACAAGGAATTGGCATCGTGCTTGTTTCACCAAGTAACGCCTTCTTCGATTTCTCTAGCCGTATGAAAACCTATTGCACTAACAATCAAGCCGAATATGAGGTCCGCTTATTCGGTTTGGAACTTCTAAATTATATGGAAGTATAGCATGTGAGGGCACTTGGTGATTCTCAACTAGTTGTCCAGCAGATCTTAGAAGAGTATGAATGTTTAGATGGTACTCTAAATAGTTATCTTGAGAAATGTTGGGATATAATCCATTATATTGACAAATTCAACATTCGACATATATCTATGTAACACCCCAGGTGTTACCCAAGGCCCTGGCTCAATACATGCACTTATGGCCTTTTATCACATGTGTTTAAGTGGGGGAGAAGGGTGCACCAAAACTTTAGAAACCATGGATTAATTAAGGAATGATCAAGACAAAAGAAATACCCAATATTTTCATACATCTTCACCTTGGAAAAATTAGCTCAAACCCTAGACCCCCTCTTGAGCCGTTAGACCTCCAAGCATGGGATTAGTGGGAAAGCTATGCAAATGACCATTTCATTACTTAAACCCTTTACCAAAGTTGAAGTACATTTATATATCTACAAGAAATAGTAAGGAAAGTATTCCAAAAAGGCCCCACAAAATTCTCAAATTCAGCCCCCAAGTGAAGAACACTCAAGAGCAACCAATTTTTCTCTAAGTAAAAATCAGCCCTCTTCCAAAGATCGGGGATGTTCACCTAGTTGCTGGCGCCAAATCCATGAGGTCCAATTGACGAAAGGGAGCCAAGTTACCAAAGGCACACACTAGAAAAGTTGGAACCAAAGCCAAGACCTTTTGACATGAGTCGACATTCGTTTTGTCTCGGGATGAACAGTGCCAACAGACCCAACTTGGCGCCCGCATATCTCCCAAGCTAGGGCATATCTTCCCTTGGAACTCACATGAACTAGGTAGCCCTAGGTGCAGGGAAGAGATCTCACAAAAGTTTTATGGCGAGATTCGCATGTTTGGCTACTCAGCAAGGGCTAGAACACGGACAGAAGGAAATGGCCACGTGTTCGACGCGCCTTGGCGACACCAGAGCACGCCCCGATGCTCGGCCCCACGCGCGCCACGCCGCGCCAAGCAAGACCCCATGCCCACGCCCGTGCCCGTGCCCGCGCCTATAAAGCCGACCCCGGCCTTGACCGTACACCCCCGCTCGCTCTCCACCCCACCGGAGCGCAAGCACCGGCGATCGCTCTGCTCACGGCGTGCCAGCGGCCGCCCGAGACCCAACCAACGTAGACCGGCCACCCTAGCCATTCCCCGCCTCGTACGACCCTCAGGATTGCCTCTATGGACCTCGGTGAAGCTTCTAGAGCTGGGGATTGAACTCTACCTCGCCGGAGACACCGGATCGACGTCACCGGACTTCACCCGACCACCGGCGCACGTAGCTCCATGGTGAGCCCTTCTTCGATTCCTTGCACTAGTAGCACCCTTAGCCTTCCATGAAGCTACCCGTGCGGTTTAATTGAACTCTACCGCGGTGAGCAGGCCAGAGCATACGCCACCAACGAGCCCGCCCGCTTGTGCACGTGGCCCGACCGATTCCGGCCATCACCGTCGACGAGCCGTACCTCGACGTGACCACCAGGACCTCCCGGAGCTAACCCTGCCATTCGCCGGACCTCCCTCGCCGCTGGTATGCCGTGCCACCCTATTTATTCCCGCGGTTACTATTTCAAAGGTGGGAGGGAGCTCGGGGAAAAAGAAGAAGAAGCCAGTGGGGTTTTTGAATAGTCAGTGACTCATGTGAACAGTTCCGCAGGGGTATAAGTTAAAGACTTGGTTTAGGAAAAGCCTAGGGGTCTCGGTGTAAACTGGTTTTTCATAAAACCTTTTAAACATTATTCTTTTAAATGTAAACAGAGCTTGTAAAATTCATAGCTTCAGTTTTATCCAACCAAATCTGTTCAAACAAATTTTGCTAGGTTCTAAATAATATGAATTACTTAGGAAAAATACTAAACACCCTAAGTATTGCAGGAGATTCTAAAGTTTAGATTTAAATAGTAAACTGACTAAAAGTTAAATAAAGAAGGGAAAAATAGCTACACTTTTAGACTGGGATTAATAAAAATCAGAGAGGTACTTAACCACTACCTAGCCTGTTTAAAAATAATAAATCCCTCAGTACACCAGATTAGGGAAGGGTTTGCCATTTAAACTCACTTTGACTCAAAGTTAAAGAAAATAGAAAAGGGAGATTAAAATAAGAACCAGGGGGCAACCACATTTTTGCTAGCTTACTTCATTTACATAGTTCACTCGAAAATTTTGTTAAGCCCTCTGTTAGCAGAAAAGAAATGCACCACATTTTATTTCATGAAAACAATGAGAACTTAGAAAAATCGTAGAAAAATAATCCTGAGGAGAACCCACCCCAATCCTTGGGATAACAAATAATATGCTAACGTAAATCTAGGAAAAATGTAAGTTCTGTTGTTTGATATTTTTCAAATAACAAGTTAGTTATAAGTACCTTTTTGACTTTAAACTTTAGAAAATCACAACTAAATATCCGGTGGGTCTTTTTCTGTGATTTTTAACACAGAGACCTATTATCACTTAGGAATCATGGCAAAAATAAAATTAGTGCAGAATCCTCAACTAAAGCAGAGCTATAGTGTAAAGAGCCCTTTTGCCCTTACTTTAGTCATTTTTGCACAAGGAGTATCTGAATTATTTTCAACCTCAAATTTATAGAATGAAACCCAGAGGTCAATGTTTACCCACTGTAATTTTTATAACATTTTTGGAAAATTCTAAATTGCCTTGGTAGTTCAAAAATACTTAATAAGAAGCACAATAGGAGGAAAAAGGGGAAATTTTGGGAGAACTTAATAATATATAACTAAATCCTTCTAAGAGTCCCATAGAACCTAAAAGATGTAATTAGAGGTTTTAAGTTCATTCAAAACCCTAAAGATGAAGGTATGAAACCCTTAAGGCTAACAACGGAAACCCTAGTATACCCTTATTTTAATACTGTTTCACTATGCTTAGTGTTTCCAAAATGTCATATCATTAATATGCATATATCTTATTCATTGCATTCGATAGACTGTAATCTCGCTGACGGGGAGTACATCCATGTTCCGGAGCAAGGAGTTGCTCAGGAGGTAGCCCAGGATCCAGCACCAGAACCTGCCATCGAGGATCTGCCTGCCCCAGCTTTGGAAGGCAAGCCTCGGTTTTATGCATAACCAATTCTATATGCTATTTTACTGCACCTAATGATTGTAGGCTTGTGTTGTGCACTTAAGTGTAGGAGTTGACTGAAACCCTAGTTGCATGAAATCAGGATTCCTTTGAGATGGATAGTAGTATGCTAGGTCGATTAGCTTCTTTACTAATTAGGGATCTCGGTAGAAGTCAAGTGATTTTTCTAGCACTCACGCGAGGTCAGGAATTGATTGTATCCATTTTGATAACAGAATGATGATGGTCTATGGACACGGATCGATGGGTATGCATGGTCTACGAGATGAAATTGGAATAAGGATTAACGTGCGGATACCTGTGTCAAGCGTTTGAATGTACTAAGCACATGCCGAGAAATACGGTAAATCGGTAAGCCTATTACCTGAGTGAACCTGCCCGCAGACTTTACTCCTCACGCGACCTGAGACGTAGTCTCCCATTCCGGTTATGGTGGGTACAAGTGCGGTCATTGCACGATGGCAGTCGGGGTCAGTGAGGCATTGTACGCCAAGGTGGTGAGCCCTGATCTGTTGCCATGGAATCGATGGGGACGGTTGATGTGTGTGGGGACGGAGTGCCTCGCCACGTCATGTGTTTAGGTTTACCTTGCAAGGATAAAAACTCCATTCGAATCGTCTGCTTCTTGCAGCTAATGAGACTGCCTGATCCATTGTACTGCATTGAGTAACAAGTGGAAATGTGTTTGGCAAAAGATATTGATTGCCAAATGTTTGATACCATGTATGATTACCTAGGTGTACATTTAGTCTTAAGCGAGTCACACTAAAACTTGATTTTAGACTCAGCTAGTGCTTTTTGGCAAACCAAACCCCCTCAGCCAAATAGCTGCATGTCTAGAGGTAGAGGAGTAGACTCCTCACATCGGATAAGTCTAGCTAAGTATTAGTATACTCAGCCTTGCTTGTGGCATACTTTTTATAGGTTCTCTAGAGGACATGGTTGCTGGAGTGACTTGGTCGTCCATCTTGCCACCAGGTTGGACAGTCGAGTGGGACCCTACCTCGCTAGAGGAGGAGCATGAGGAGTGATGGGCCAGGCTTCCCCATCCCTCCGTTTATTTACCGTTAGTTATATTCCGCTGCATTCCGAACTATGATCACTACTTTTGATAAACTCCGATGATGTTGTAATAAAATTAAGTACTCATTAATGTATGGTTTTATGCTTTATTGTATTTGCTCTGTGCCTCACCTTCGAGTGAGTACGTGGTACTTGATCCTGTTAGTGGCCTCGTCGGACTAGATCCAAGGGACTGACGTTTTATTCCTATTTAAGTGTGGTCTAGCCTCTAAGGCGAGACTTAGGCACTTAAGGTGGAATAATTCAGGCGGTTCCGCCACAGCTGGTATCGAAGCTTGTACCACCACAGAGGAATCAATAAACCGTAATTACCATCCTTTTCAAAAAGTAAAACTTGTTAGAAAAAAATGTTGGATAGATCGGTAAGACAACAAGGATGGATATAGGACGTGAAGCCTTAGGATACTAGAGGGGTAGCTAGGTGGCTATTTGAATGTGCCCTACGGGCTACTCTAATAATGGACGGAGATTTCTCTATCCCTATAGGTTGATGTGAGGTCGCTTAGGACAAACATGCATGCATCATTTTATTCTAACTACTTAGTAAGTGGCCAAGAAAGTTTAAAAGCTATGAGGCACGGTAATAAAAGATGAAGTGTATCTCCAAGATCTCCACCTAACCCTGGGAAAGCCAAGCCCTAGTTCCCTTTTATTTTCTTACTTCTTTTTATTTTTCGCTTATGCTTACCCCTACACAGATTACTTCTCACGAATCCTCGGATGGAGGGAACGCACATTCCCACACGGACGGACTTGCGCGAGAGGGTTTTCCTCGCATTTTGTGGGAGGTGCTACAGGGAGCCGGTTATACGACGCCTCCCCAGTATGTGGTGCAGTTGTTCGAGGAGCACCGCGTACCCCGCTGTAGGGTGAGGATGACCTTGGAGCCTCATCCCTTGCAGCCAGGCTGGCGTTCGTTGGACTCCGAGACTTTCAGATTTAGGGCTGAAGATACTATCGAGTCCATTGCTCTCCATGGACTGATGACCTTTTATGGCTTTCACCCCTTAGTTCTGTCCACTCATCCCATTGGCTTGTTCCCCGCTAAAAAGGAGGAAGACCCAATGTGGAAGGACCGAGTGGAGCATGCCAAGGATGTGTGGGCTCTTTACCTGGGGTAGACTGCTCACCTAATGGTGTGGTGCATGAATGCCCTATATCGTCTGCAAGTAGTGCGAGTGGAGGCAATGTCCCTGCTGATGGGCTTGGTGGAGTCTACCAAGATAACCCTAGATAATAGGGAAGACCTTGTGGTAGACCTGTCCACTGAGTTGGTGTAAAAGGACCTCCAGGTAGAGCTGATGGCCACCCAGATCCAAGAGCTTGAGGAGCAAGTAGGAGCCAGGGAGAACACCATCGAGGTTCTCGTGGATTAGCTCCTGACCACTCAACAGCAAATTGAGGAAGCCAACTAGCACCTGGATATGCACCATCAGGAAATTCAAGACATGGAGGCAGAAGGGGCCGATGAGGATGTTGACATCGAGGGAGGAGAGGAGCCTAAGCCTGCATCCAGCTTGGACACGGCTGGCTTAGGGAGACCACCTTCCCCCGAGTCTAGCATTGCCTCGTTTGCTCAGTAAGTTTCAGAGATGGGGTTAGAAGTGTGTGGTAGTAGAACTCCTTGAAACTAGCTTAGCTTTTGCACCTTTGGGGTACTAGGCTAGAGAGAGTTGAGTATTTTCAACACTGCTGTAACTATTAGCAAACTCTTTTGGATTGATGAAGGATGGATGATCTCTAATTAAGTTATGAAGAAAGTTTTATGTCATGTGGTATCTTTTATGAAAAATGCAAGGAAATGTTTGGCATTTTACAAACTTTGTCCTTTCAAATCTTTTACCATGTGCGAACCCTGATGTCAAAAGTATGATATTAAGAGCATCCTAAATTTTTAGATGGCAGGAAGAGCGCGTCGTGGACAGAATGAGCGCATTCCTCCACCACCGCCGCCTCCTCCTACCATGCACGAACTGATGGCTTAGCAGAATGAGATTCTGTGGTAGTTGGCTCAACGTCAGCCACCACCTCAGCACTATGGTGGTGGTGATCACCATCAACGTCCCCCAGCAGCGGCCACCTATCAGGAGTTCCTCAGCACTCAGTCGCCATTGTTCACTCGGGCAGAGGATCCACTTGATGCTAATGTGTGGCTCAGGGAATTCCACTACTTA
Organism: Zea luxurians; assembly: GCA_029449295.1. Classification (NCBI taxonomy): domain Eukaryota; kingdom Viridiplantae; phylum Streptophyta; class Magnoliopsida; order Poales; family Poaceae; genus Zea; species Zea luxurians. The sequence goes on along the minus strand of JAOPSE010001033.1, from coordinate 15,205 downwards.
ATGGAGTTTGCTCAGATGTGGCTAAGGTCCAGTTCGCCACGCAGCAGCTTCGTGGACCTGCGCGAACATGGTGGGACCACTTCCTCGCTATGCAGCCAGTTGACCAAGTGGTGGAATGGGGAGAGTTCAAGGCAGCATTCAGAGGGCATCACATACTGGCAAGCACCATAGACCGCAAGCTCAATGAGTTTCTGGCACTCACTCAGGGGAATCATACACTATTGCAGTACGCTCTTGCTTTTAATGTCCTATGTCAGTACGCAAGCTACCATGCTGACACAGATGAGAAGAAGAGGGACAGGTTTAGGAGGGGGCTCAGTACTAAGCTCCGCGACCGTCTCAACACAGTCAGGGCCAACAGTTACAATGTGTTAGTCAACATGGCCATTTCTCAGGAAGACTGCATCACAGCTCGCCTGGCAGAAAAAAAGAGGAAGACCCCTATGGCAGGACCTTCAGCTCAGCCTCAGCGCTTCAGGATTGCGTCCGACACTCAGAGTAGGGGACCTCAGCAGCAAGGACGATGGGTGATCCGACCGCAATAGCAGCAGCAGGCACCCAACCACTCTCAGCCCTCAGTTCAGAGGAACAACAACCAGCCACAGCAGTAGTACTGTCAGGCCAATGACAACGGATGTTTTACTTGTGGTAGCATTGGGCACTACGCCAAGAATTGCCCCAAGAACCAGCAGAGGCAGGGGCAGAATTCAAACCAGAACCAAGGCAAGAGGCAGAAGGTGCAGGTGAGGCAAGGCAGGCTGAACTTCACCACGATGGCTAACATTCCAGAGGGAGCACCCGTCATGACTGGTATCTTCTCCGTTTCGAATTATCCTGCAGTCATTCTTTTTGATTCAGGTGCATCACACAATTTTATCAGTGCAAAATTTAGTGCCAAATGCCAATTATCTTTCCATCACACAAATGGGGGCATTACAATCTCAACACCAGGAGGCAGGGTTGGCACCTATCAAATGAACAGGCAGGTGCCTATAAAATTTGGTAGCCTTATAATTAAAACCACCCTCCTTATCTTGGGATTGGATAGTGTAGATACCATATTAGGAACTGACTGGTTATCAAGGCATCAGGCAATAATTGACATCACAGCAAGGGCCATTGAGATACACTCTCCTACTTGTGGTGAAATTACGTTATATCTGCCTAACCAGGGTTGTACTCGTTCCTTTGCCTTTGCCCTAATAGAGTCACCTGTTGAGAGAATTCCAGTGGTATGTGAGTACTCAGATGTTTTTCCAGATGAATTGCCAGGGATGCCACCAAACCGAGACATAGAGTTCACAATTGAGCTACAACCCGGAACTGCACCTATATCCAAGAGACCCTATAGGATGCCTCCCATGGAGTTGGCAGAATTGAAAAAGCAATTGCAAGAGTTGTTGGACAAGGGATTCATTCGCCCAAGTACTTCACCATGGGGATGTCTAGCATTGTTCGTGAAGAAAAAGGATGAGAGTCTGAGATTGTGTTGATTACCGCCTCTCAATGCGGTAACCATAAAAAATAAGTATCTGTTGCCCCGCATTAATGTATTGTTTGATCAGTTGGTGGGAGCCACGGTGTTTTCCAAGATAGACCTTCGCTCTGGCTATCATCAAATCAAGATCAGGGCCAGCGATATTCTGAAGATGGCTTTCTCTACCAGATATGGACTCTATGAGTACTTGGTGATGTCTTTCGGGCTGACCAATGCCCCGACATATTTTATGTATTTGATGAACTCAGTGTTTATGCCAGAGCTGGACAAGTTTGTGGTGGTTTTCATTGATGACATTCTGGTATATTCAAGGAACGAGCAGGAGCATACTAAACACTTGCATACAGTACTTTAGAGACTGCGCGATCATCGTTTATATGCTAAGTTGTCCAAATGTGATTTCTGGCTGAAGGAAATAAAATTTTTGGGTCACACCATTTCTCAGGATGGGGTATCAGTTGATCCTGAGAAAGTGGAAGAAGTGATGGATTGGAAGCCCCCTACCACCGTATGGCAGATTCGGAGTTTTGTGGGATTGGCAGGATATTATCGGCGATTCATTCCGGATTTCTCCATGATTGCAAAGCCAATGACTGAATTGTTGAAGAAAGGAGTAAAGTATGAATGGAGTCAGAAATGTGAGGATGCCTTTCATGCATTAAGGCAGCATCTAACAACAGCACCCGTGTTAGCGCAGCCTGACAACACCAAACCCTTTGAGGTTTATTGCGATGCTTCAGGCACTGGATTGGGATGTGTCTTGATGCAAGACAACAGAGTTATTGCCTATGCATCCCGAGCACTTAGGCCTCAAGAGCAGAACTACCCCACCCATGATCTAGAATTAGCAGCCGTAGTTCATGCTCTGAAGATTTGGAGACACTATCTAATGGGAGCTCATTATAATATCTATACTGATCACAAGAGTCTCAAGTATATTTTCACTCAGGCTGATCTTAATATGAGGCAGAGGAGATGGTTGGAATTAATCAAGGACTATGATTTGGAAGTACATTACCATCCGGGCAAGGCAAATGTTGTGGCAGATGCCTTAAGTCGAAAGGCCCAGCGTAACTTTGTAACTATGGACTCTAAGATCGCCACCCTATGTGACGAGTTATGCAAGTTGAACATGGAAGTTGTTTCCTCAGGTACCTTGAATTATATCTCAGTGGAGCCCACTTTACATGAGCAGATAATCATGGCACAGATTGGTGACAAGGGTGTTTCAAGTCATTAAGGAAATGCTCGAACAGAAGGTGGATAAGTACAAATGCTTCCGTCAGGACGGCAAGGAAGTTCTATGGTTTGAAGACCGATTGGTGGTTCCTAAAAATCCAGAACTCAGGAAGAAAATATTGGATGAAGCTCATCTTTCCAAATTTTCCATGCACCCCGGCAGTAACAAGATGTATCATGATCTTAGATCCTTGTATTGGTGGACCAGAATGAAGAGGGAAATTGCTAAGTATATATCTGAATGCGACACTCACCAAAGAGTCAAGGCTAGTCATTTGAAGGTAGCAGGTACCTTACAGCCCCTTCCCATACATATTGGAAATGGGAGGATATTTGCATGTATTTTATTATGGGATTGCCCAACACCTCCCGACACCATGATTCTAGTTGGGTCATTGTGGACAGATTAACCAAGGCAGCTCATTTCTTGCTAGTACATACCACCCACAAGGCAGAGAAATATGCAGAGATCTATATTGACCAAATAGTGCATTTGCATGGAATTCTGAGAACTATTGTATCTAATAGAGGAGCACTGTTTGTGGCATGTTTTTGGGAGCAGCTCCAAAGGTCACTGGGAACCACTATGATTAGAAGCTCAGCATACCATCCTCAGAAAGATGGATAGACGGAAAGAGTAAATCAGATTCTCGAAGACATGTTGCGAGCCTGTGTGCTACACTATGGTAAGAATTGGGATAACTGCCTTTAGTTGGCGGAATTCTCTTATAACAACAGATACCAGTCCAGCCTAAAGATGGCACCTTTCGAGGCCTTGTATGGGAGAAGGTGTAGAATGCCGCTAAACTGGTCACAAGTCAGAGAAAGAGAAAATTTTGGACCTGACCTAGTGCTTGAAGCCGAGGAGAAAGTCAGAATCATTAAGAAGAACTTGGAAGCTGCTCATACCAGACAGAAGAGCTATCATGATAAGAGGAGGAAGCCTCTACAATTTGAAGCAGGAGATCATGTATATCTCAAGGTGTCACCCACCAAAGGTGTTCAGAGGTTTGGAATCAAGGGCAAGTTAGCTCCTCGCTATATTGGGCCCTATGAAATCAAAGAGACTTGTGGACCTATAGCATACCAATTGAAGTTGCCATCCTCATATGTCAGCAATTCATGATGTACTCCACGTATCTCAGCTACAAAAGTGTGTCCGCTTACCCACAGAAATGCTACCTAAACCAGAATTGGAGATATAGCCAGACTTGTCTTATCAAGAGCATCCCGTCAAGGTATTGGATCGGAAAGAAAGATCAACTCGAGCTAGGTCAATCCAAATGTATAAGATTCAGTGGAGCAACCATTCAGAAGAAGAGGCTACGTGGGAGACTGAAGATTTTCTACGTTCTTGCTTCCCCGACTTTCTGCCTAAAGGAGTCGGTACATGACCCAAAACACCCACCCCCACCTGCCCTTTGAATCAAAATATAAGCAAAACCTAGTTCATAAGAGTAGAGTAGGTTGAGGAAAGAAATCTAGAAGGACTTCCTTCTGAAGTTGCAAAGAGGATGACATTCGAAGAGCAGTTAACTAGAGAAACTTGGTTAAAGGAAACTGCAAACACACCAACATACTCCTTCTTGGTACCCCACTAAAGGATCCCTACCCAATCTCGGGACGAGATTCCTTTAAGGGGGGAGGTCTGTAACACCCCAGGTGTTACCCAAGGCCCTGGCTCAATACATGCACTTATGGCCTTTTATCACATGTGTTTAAGTGGGGGAGAAGGGTGCACCAAAACTTTAGAAACCATGGATTAATTAAGGAATGATCATGACAAAAGAAATTCCCAAGATTTTCATACATCTTCACCTTAGAAAAAGTGGCTCAAACCCTAGACCCCCTCTTGAGCCATTAGACCTCCAAGCATGGGATTAGTGGGAAGCTTTGCAAATGACCATTTCATGACTTAAACCCTTTACCAAAGTTGAAGAACATTTATATATCTACAAGAAATAGTAAAGAAAGTATTCCAAAAAGGCTCCACAATATTCTCAAATTCAGCCCCCAAGTGAAGAACACTCAAGAGCAACCAATTTTTCTCTATGTTAAAAATCAGCCCTCTTCCAAAGATCAGAGATGTTCACCTAGTTGCTGGCACCAAATCCATGAGGTCCAATTGACGAAAGGGAGCCAAATTACCTAAGGCACACACTAGAAAAGTTTAACCCGAAGCCAAGACCTTTTGACACGAGTTGACATCCGTTTTGTCTTGAGATGAATAGTGCCTACAGACCCAACTTGCGCTTGCATATCTCCCAAGCTAGGGCATATCTTCCCTTGGAACTCACATGAACTAGGTAGCCCTAGGTGCAGGGAAGAGATCTCACAAAAGTCTTATGGCGAGATTCGCACGTTTCGCTGCTCAGCAAGGGCTAGAACACAGGCAGAAGGAAATGGCCTCGTGTTCGACGCGCCATGGCGAAGCAAGAGCACGCCCCGGTGCTCGGCCCCGCGCGTGTCGCGCCGTGCCAACAAAGACCCCGTGCCCACACCCGCTCCCACGACTATAAAGCCGACCCTAGCCTTGACCGTACACCCCCGCTCGCTCTCCACCCCGCCGGATCGCAAGTTCACAGGCGATCGCTCTGCGCACGGCGTGCCAGCGGCCGCCCGAGACCCAACCACCGTAGACCGGCCACCCTAGCCATTCCCCGCCCTGTCCGACCCTCAGGATAGCCTCTACGGACCTCGGTGAAGCTTCCAGAGCCAGGGATTGAACTCTACCTCGCTGGAGACACCGGATCGACATCGCCGGACTTCACCCGACCGCCGACGCACGTAGACCGAGCTCCACGGTGAGCCCTTCTTCGATTCCTTGCACTAGTAGCACCCTTAGCCTTCTATGAAGCTCCCCGTGTGGTTTAATTGAACTCTACCGCTGTGAGCAGGCCGGAGCATACGCCGCCGATGAGCCCGCCTCCCTGCGCACGTGGCCTGACCGATTTCGGCCATCACCGTCGACAAGCCGTACCTCGACGTGACCGTCAGGTCCTCCCGGAGCTAATTCCGCCCTTCGCCGGACCTCCCTCGCCGCTGGTAAGCTGCACCACCCTATTTATTCCCGCGGTTACTGTTTCAAAGGGGGGAAAGAGCTCAGGGAAAAAGAAGAAGAAGCCAGGGGGTTTTGAATAGTCAGTGACTCATGTGAACAGTTCTGCAGGGGTATAAGTTAAAGACTTGGTTTAGGAAAAGCCCAGGGGTCTCGGTGTAAACTGGTTTTTCATAAAACCTTTTAAACATTATTCTTTTAAATGTAAACAGAGCTTGTAAAATTCATAGCTTTAGTTTTATCTAACAAAATCTGTTCAAACAAATTTTGCTAGGTTCTAAATAATATGAATTACTTAGGAAAAATACCAAACACCCTAAGTATTGCAGGAGATTCTAAAGTTTAGATTTAAATAGTAAACTGACCAAAAGTTAAATAAAGAAGGGAAAAATAGCTACACTTTTAGACTAGGATTAAGAAAAATCAGAGAGGTACTTAACCACTACCTAGCATGTTTGAAAATAATAAACCCCTCAGTACACTAGATTAGGGAAGGGTTTGCCATTTAAACTCACTTTGACACAAAGTTAAAGAAAATAGAAAAGGGAGATTAAAATAAGAACCAGGAAGCAACCACATTTTTGCTAGCTTACATCATTCACATAGTTCACTGGAAAATTTTGTTAAGCCCTCTGTTAGCACAAAAGAAATGCACCACATTTTTATTTCATGAAAACAATGAGAACTTAGAAAAATCCTAGAAAAATAATCCTGAGAAGAACCCACCCCAATCCTTGGGATAACTAATAATATGCTAACATGAATCTAGGAAAAATGTAAGTTCTGTTGTTTGATATTTTTCAAATAACAAGTTAGTTATAAGTACCTTTTTGACTTTAATCATTAGAAAATCACAACTAAATATCCAGTGGGTCTTTTTCTATGATTTTTAACACAGAGACCTATTATCACTTAGGAATCATGGCAAAAATAAAATTTAGAGCAGAAACCTCACCTAAAGCAGAGCTATAGTGTAAAGTTCCCTTTTACCCTTACTTTTGTCATTTTTGCACAAGGAGTATCTGAATTATTTTCAACCTCAAAATTATAGAATGAAACCCAGAGGTCAATGTTTACCCACTATAATTTTTTAACATTTTTGGAAAATTCTAAATTGCCTTGGTAGTTCAAAAATACTTAATAAGAAGCACAATAGGAGGAAAAAGGGGAAATTTTGGGAGAACTTAATAATGTATAACTAAATCCTTCCAAGAGTCCCATAGAACCTAAAAGATGTAATTAGAGGTTTTAAGTTCATTCAAAACCCTAAATATGAAGGTATGAAACCCTTAAGGCTAACAACGAAAACCCTAGTATACCCCTATTTTAATACTGTTTCACTATGCTTAGTGTTTCCAAAATGCCATATCATTAATATGCATACATCTTATTCATTGCATTCAATAGTATGTAATCTCGCTGACGGGGAGTACATCCTCGTTTTGGAGCAAGGAGTTGTTCAGGAGGTAGCCCAGGAGCCAGCACCAGAACCTGCCATCGAGGATCTACCTGCCCTAGCTTTGGAAGGCAAGCCCTGGTTTTATGCATTACCAATTCTATATGCTATTTTACTGCACCTCATGATTGTAGGCTTGTGTTGTGCACTTAAGTGTAGGAATTGTCTAAAACCCTAGTTGCATGAAATCAGGATTCCTTTGAGATGGATACTAGTATGCTAGGTCGAGTAGCTGCTTTACTAATTAGGGATCTCGGTAGAAGTCAAGTGATTTTTCTAGCACTCGCGCCGAGGTCAGGAATTGATTGTATCCATTTTGATAATGAAATGATGATGGTCTATGGACACGGATCGATGGGGATGCATGGTCTACGAGATGAAATTGGAATAAGGATTAACGTGCGGATACCTGTGTCAAGCGTTTGAATGTACTAAGCACATGCTGAGAAATATGGTAAATCGTTAAGCCTAGGACCTGAGTGAACCTGCCCGCAGACTTCACTCCTCACACGACCTGAGACGTAGTCTCCCATTCCGGTTATGGTGGGTACAAGTGCGGTCACTACACGACGGCAGTCAGGGACAGTGAGGCATTGTACGCTAAGGCGGTGAGCCCTGATCTGTTGCTAGGGAATCGATGGGGACGATTGATGTGTGTTGGGACGGAGTGCCTCGCCACGTCGTGTGTTTAGGTTTACCTTGCAAGGATAAAAATTCGATTCGAATCGACTGCTTCTCGCAGCTAATGAGACTGCTTGATCCATTATACTGCATTGAGTAACAAGTGGCAATATGTTTGGCAAAAGATATTGATTGCTAAATGTATGATACCATGTATGATTAGCTAGGTGTACATTTAGTCTTAAGAGAGTCACACTAAAACTTGAAAAGCTAAAACTTGATTTTAGACTCAGCTAGTGCTTTATGGCAAACCAAACCCCCTCAGCCACACAACTGCATGTCTAGAGATAGAGGAGTAGACTCCTCACACCGGGGTAAGTCTAGCTGAGTATTAGTATACTCAGCCTTGCTTGTGGCATAATTTTTATAGGTTCTCTGGAGGACATGGTTGCTGGAGTGACTTGACCGTCCATCTTGCCACCGGGTTGGACAGTCGAGTGGGACCCTACCTCGGTAGAGGAGGAGCATGAGGAGTGATGGGCCAGGCTTCCCCATCCCTCCGTTTATTTACCGTTAGTTATATTCCGCTGCATTCCGAACAATGATCACCACTTTTGATAAACTCCGATGATGTTGTAATAAAATTAAGTACTCATTAATGTATTTGCTCTGTGCCTCACCTTCGAGTGAGTACGTGGTACTTGATTCTGTTAGTGGCCTCGTCGGACTAGATCCGAGGGACTGACGTTTTATTCCTATTTAAGTATGGTCTAGCCTGTAAGGCGAGACTTAGGCACTTAAATTGGAATAATTCAGGCGGTTCCACCACAATCTAGGGTTGAGAATTGCAGAGCTAAGAATTTGGCACAAGACGCCTCAGGTTATTGGATAAAACGAGGGAAGTTTCACAATACCGAAAATCTAATAACCGGTGTCGCGCCAGACCCCCAGGTTGTGGATCGTCTGGGAGGCCATGTCAGACCATCCGCACTGGGTTCGAACTATCCGAGTATGGGGTACGGATCATCCGACGGTGCTAGGAATGTTCTCCTAATTGATTCAGCTTATAACGCAACCGATGCAATTGATTGGAAGGCAGACCGGAATGTTCGCTGTGCAACTTTCAAGTATGTTTCAATGGATGATGAACTCTACCACCAAATTTTCAATGATGTCCTAATTAAATGCTTGGGCACAGATGATGCTCTGTTAGCCATGGCCAAAGTACATGAGGGGATTTGTGGTACTCATCAATCAGCTCCGAAGATGAATTGGTTATTGCGAAGATCTAGCTTCTATTGGCCTAATATGATAACTGATTATTTCAAGTACTACAAAAGATGCCAAGTGTGTCAGAAATTCGGCGACTTACAGTTGGTCCCTACAGCCGAATTACATCCTATCATCAAATCATGGCCTTTCAGGGGATGGGGATTTGATTTTATAGGAGAAATTCATCCTTCATCATCAAAAGGCGTCAGTTTGTGTTAGTCACCACTGACTACTTTACCAAATAGACTAAAGTCGTTGCTTTGAAGAACACGACGCACAGAGAGGTAATTGAGTTTTTAACTAAGCATATTATTCATAGATTTGGCATTCCTCTGACTTTGACCACATACTAGGGGACTTCTTTTATGTCAAAGGAGGTACTTGAGTTTGCTAAATCATGTAGAATCAAATTGCTCAATTCATCTCCATATTATGCTTAGGCCAATGGGCAGGTCAAGTCTAGTAATAGGACATTGATTAGCCTGGTAAAAAAAAGATATCTGATCATCCTAAGCATTGGCATAAGGTCTTGTATGAAGCTTGATGGGCTCATAGAATATCTAACCACCATGTTTACTAAAGTTTCTCCATTTGAGCTTGTTTATGGGTAGGAAGCAATTTTCCTATGGAGGTAAGCCTAAATGCTGTCAGGTTCACTTGACAAAATGATCTAACCGTCAATGATTATCGTAATTCAATGATGGTCAATATTGATGAAATGACGATAAGTGATTGATAGCTCTAGGAGAAATAGAGAAAGACAAGATCATGGTTGCAAAAGCTTACAACAAGAAAGTCAAGGCTAAGTCATTCCAGGTAGGAGACCTGGTATGGAAGACCATCTTGCCACTAACGAGCAAAGACCGGAAGTTAGGGAAATGGTCGCCAAGCAGGGAATGCCCTTACAAGATCACACAGGTCATATCTGGTAATGCCTACATGTTGCAAACATTACTAGGCGAGGACTTTCCCAAGACACTAAACAGATGTTTCCTAGAGCAATATCATCCTAGTATGTGGCAAGATGCTTAAGAGAACCGATGTGATCACATTGATTTGATTCCAGCATGCACTTGTGCTTTTGGTTCGCTCAACTTCTCTAAAAGGCAGGGGCATGTGTTGAGCACCATTTGTGGCACTGGTCACGACCGGATGGTTCGGCCCCGAGGACCGGACGGTCCGCCCATAGGCGCAGATCGTCCACGAATAGATCAGATCAGGCGGTTAAAGTCCTATTTCCTCACGTGTCTATCCCTCTAATCTCACGATAGATGTTGTAGGACACCTAGCTAGGAACCGGTCTATACTTCCCCCTTATAAATTTGAAGGGGTACGACCGATTGAAGAACTAACAACTGAATCAACAATCAATTTATCTTATGTTCTTTACCTTTTTCCCTAGGAGTAGAAAGTAACATAAAATCTAATCTCCACCTCTTGTGACTCTACGTCGTTTAGAGGCGTCTTGGGTGGCCTGACCGACCCAAGAAAAACTCTAGGATCTCTCCTCCTCGACGGGGTCTGTGGCAGAACCGTCCAAATTATTTCAGCTCAAGTGCCTAAGTCACACCTCAGGGGCCGGTAACACACTTAAATCGGAATAACCCGACAGTCCCTCAGATCTAGTCTGATAAAGCCACTTAACTAGGATCAAATACAACAAACTCACACGAAGGTGAGTCACAGAAGAAGTACAATAAAACAGGAAACCTCAATTTAAGTACTGAATTATTACATAGATTGGAGTTTTTCAAGTAGCAAATAAACATCCACAATTAACAATGCAGCGGATAATCGATGTCGTAGGTAGCGAGGGAATGGGCAAGGCCTAGCCCACTTACTCCTCCTGCTCCTCTTCCGTGGAAGAAGCATCCCACTCGACCGTCCAAACCCCGGTGGCAGGGTGGTAGCCAAGTCACACCATCAACCATATCCTGAAGCATACATGCAAAATTATGCCACAAGCAAGGCTGAGTATACTAATACTCAGCTAGACTTGCCCGGTGTGAGGAAACTACTCCTCTACCTCTAGACCATGCAACTGTTTGGCTGAGGGGTTTGGTTTGCCAAAGCACTAGCCGTATCTAAAATCAAGTTTTAGCTTTTCCATTTCTAGTATCTTTAGCTTTACTAAGTTGCTCCTTCTAATCATACATGGTAGCAAGCATTTAGTACAATCAACAAATTATCTCATATAATGTCATTTCACTTCTTACTCCATGTAGTACAAGGGGTCAAGCAGTCTCATTAGCTGCGAGAAGCAGACGATTCGAATTGAGTTTTTATCCTTGCAAGGTAAGCCTAAACACACGACATGTCAGGGTACCCCGACCCTACACATGTCAACCGTCCCCATCGATTCCACGTTTGCGGCCAGGGCTCACCGCCTTGGCATACAATGCCCCACAGACCTTGGCTGCCGCCCGTGCAGTGGCCACACTTGTACCCACCATAGCTAGCATGGGAGACCCAGTCTCGGGACGAGTGTGGGATAAAGTCCGCGCCTGGCTTCACTTTGGTACTAGGTTTATCGATTACCATATTTCCCGGCATGTGCTTAGTACGTTCAAATGCTTGACTCAGGTATCCACACTTTGATCCTTAATTCTTTTTCTCGTCTCACGGACAAGGCATCCTCCCTGGATCCAATTCCATAAACTATCATAGATCCCGTTATCAAGATGAATACAATCAATTGCTTGACACTCGCGCGACTGCTAGAAAATCACTCGACTTCTACCGAGATCCTAATTAGCAAGTAGCTACTCGACCTAGCATACTAGTATCCATCTCAAAAGGAATCCTAAGTTCATGCAACTAGAGGTTTCAAGCAACTCCTACACTTAAGTGCACATTACAATCCTATAAGCATTAAGTGTAGTAAAGTAGCATATATAATACGGATATGCATAAAACGGGGCTTGCCTTCAAATGCTGGGCTGCGGGGAGACTCTTAGTGGCAAGTCTCGGGAGCTGGCTTCTGGTCCTCCTCTTGGACAGTTCCTTGCTCGGGGATGAGCACGTACTCTCCGTCAGCTAGATTGCAGTCTAAGAATGCAACGAGTAAGATACATGCATGATATGATGAGTGCTCTAGTAATTAAACTTGCTACTAAAGATTCTTGTGGTATATATATAGTGATTTAGATCACATTTAGTTAGTGAAGTGGTAAGTCTATTTCGGTGTCCCATGAATTCTTTTTAAGCCTTAGTTGATAAACTAATAGGAATTCTAGTTGAGCTTATTGGAGTGAGGTTTATTATTTTCCTTTCTTCTTATTTCCTTTATGCTTTTAAGATAGGTTTGAACTACAAGTGATATCAATAAATTTCCAAAATTTCTGAAAACATTACAGTGGCTTATTACTGGTGTATAATTTCTTGTCTCAAAATTTGGGGTTCGAAAAGTAAATAGTTCTTTCTAGATAAAATTATTAAATATTAGGGCAGAAGGGGTGGTTTGAACTATAACTACCATTAAACAGAAGGTTATTTCTTAAGACATATTTTTGCTAAAATCTAGATGTTATAACATGACTTTGCACAAATTTCTAGCTATTTATACTTCCCAGTCAATTTGATATGATTTTCCAAAGTTTCTAGCCAAAGGGGTGCTTTCTACTACCACTATATTTGAAAAATATCAAACAACATATTTCTGAATTTTCTTAGCTTCTTCTTTGTGCAAGAGCAATCATTCTGATGTTTGGCATCTTTTTGCTTAAGTGAAAGGTGGTAGGAATTATTTGGACTAAATGGCCACTTTCATGAAGTATTGGTAATGGATATTATTTTGCAGCTTCCAATTGTGTTTTGCATTTTATTCTGGTGGCCTATCTCATTATTGATCTAGTAAATTTTATTTGCCCAATATTGCATTATTTTGGGTTGCTCATGATTTAATTGAAATATGACCCATTATCAAGTTTTATTTGTTTACCCTACTTAAAGTGATGGACTGAGGTGTTTATTATTTTTGTAGTGGGGTTCTAGTGGTTACAAGTCCACTAGATTTTTATTAACAATTTTGGATTTGTTTTTATAATTCCCATAATGATTTCCTAGTTGGAATAGTGCTAAATAAAACATTTCACTTTACTTTTGTTCTGGACTAGTGGTCTTTTTATTTTTCCTAGGTTCTCTGTTACTCAAGTAGGCTAGGAAAAATAATTTTATTCACTGTTCATTAATTCCTAATGCCTCTCTGATTTTCCTATGTTTTGGGTAGAAATGGCTTTTAATAGATATTCCTACTTAATTTTTCAATACTGGGGTTCCCACTATTTTTAAACATGGTCTGATTGGGGTTTGAACAACTACAAATTTTCTTAAGTTCAGCACAGAAGCACAACAAATTTTCTTTAATTAAACAAGGTTTGGTCAGTTTCTGTATTTAATTCCAAACTCTAAAAATTAGAACAGAAAGCATGGGGTTTAGTATTTTTAATTGACAGTGCATAATATTTAGAGTCCAGCAAAATTAGTTTGACAAATTTTGGTTAAGTATTTCTCAAGTTATGAATTTCCTAAGTCTTCTGCTAAATAATAAAGAATAAATCAAAATGGTTTAAAGAAAAAACTGTTTTGCGCTGGGGTCCCTGGCGGAAGTTCTTAAAAGAATTACAAACAGGTCCCCGGGGCACTATTCATTCGAGTCTACGGCTCTGCAGAAAACCCCTAGGGTTTCCGGAAATTGAACCCGCGGTCCTGTCCCCAATTGAACAGTACCCGCGGCGGAGAAAAGGGCGGAGGGGCTTACCGGTGGAAAGGCTGCTTCGGTGAGGTGGTCGAGGGCGTAGGGGAGGTCTCGGGGATCACGGCGATGTGTGGGTCGTCGTCGGGGATGGTCGAGTCGGCCGGTCCGCGTGCGCAGGCGGAGATGCTCGTCGGTGGTGAGAATCCGGCCTACTCACGGCGCAATAGGTCGATTGAACGGGTCAGAGAGCTTCACTGGGTACTAGGGAAGACATGGGTGCAAGGAATTTGATAATGGCTTCCCGGAGAGCTCGGTCCACGCACGGAGGCGGGCGACCGAAGTCTGGCTGCCCCATTACATGAGTTTTCTGGGGTTCCTTTTAGGGTTTTGAGCACTCTAGGGTTTTTGTGCCACTCAAATCCATCAATCTTGATCTCTTATGAATATTTCCAATGACTTTTGAGGTATTACCCACATGCCCTAATCCCAGGGTTAGGTACCCTACCCTAGGGTTAAAAATACTTCAAGCCACCACATCACACTTGTTTTGAAGTTTTACCTAGTGGATGCATTCTAGGTGTAACAAACAAATTGAAATGTCAATGCATATGATGCCATGCTCAAGTTTTAGTGCCAGTAACACCAAGGGTGTTATAGGAGATTCATTGGGACCCTTTCCTTTTCATCATCAATTGATAATATTGAATTAATTAAGTAACCAATAAAGAAATGAAGAAAGGTACATCTCTTGCTAATAATGTTGTTGTGATACATTCTATGGAAAACATGATTTAATCCCAAACCATAAATGGAAGCATAAAAATAGAAAATGAGGAAGAGAAAGAGAATTTTTATAAAACCATTTATCCTCCCATAAATAAATGACAAGGAAAAAAATAAATAATAATACTGGAAATAATAGATGTTATATTTTTTATAAGGATATGTTTGATATTTGGAAACTTGGGAGTTCACAACATGAGTTGAATTTGAATTGAATTTAAAGTGAGGAATTAGAAATGAGAAAAGAATATAGAAAAGAGAAAGAGAGAATAGACAAACACGGTTGAGCTGTTTTCCTCCTCAGCCGGCCCACCTGGCCCATCTTCTATGCTCCCGCACTGCCTGCTGGGTGTCTCGCCGACATGCAGGCCCCACTCAATAGCCACACTCACAACCACACACTGATCGACTTGGCCCACACGCTAGCCCAAACCGCACGTGCTTCTGGGTGGTCAGTCACTAACCTCGCGGGCCTGCTTGACAGGTCTCCATCGCCTCACAGTTACCACTTACGCGTGGGTTCCGGTTGTCAGCTCCTTCTTCAACAGAATCGCGCACATGGCGGCGTCGCCACCACATCCG